>CM055267.1:18614069-18873995 GCA_029237695.1 Conchocele bisecta | reverse complement strand
CGTATATCGACTTACTATTTCGTTGGATAGCTGAAACAGGTAGCCGAAACCCTTGCAAATCGGGAACGTATTTTAACTAGGTAGCTGAAATAGGGTAGCCGAAACCGCTGCAAATCGGGGACAGATTTTAACAATTAGTATGACCTTTTCTTTTACTGTGGGTTGTATTTATTTCGCTTTAAATTAACAGGAAATTTTACTATTTTTGGTACCTATGGGGCTACCCACTGCTTTCAATTCTTCCCCCACACTTCGCGGTAACGAACTGACTCCCTATATACTACTAATGTTGTATATTTAGGGATGAATTCTAAAAATATCGTATCATTGAATATCGGTTTGTTAGATTTGTCGGTATCTGCCAGCTAATCAGCTATAAACATGCACTAACGAATTTAGGAACACACATTTCTAACAAGAATACAGCATTATTGTAGGGCGGAGGGAAAATGGAACATGGGTTTATAACAAAGACTAATATTTGCAAACAATAACATTCTGCTACAGTTTCATATTATGAATAGCACTACATAGGCAATAAATGTAAATCCATCAATTGAAATTTACAGACTATTCTAAATCTGCACTTGCGAACATTTTAGTCGTACGAAGTTTAGTGAAACGGCCCCCTGGTTCTGTGATGGTGTCCGTTACATTCATACAGGGGCGCATTTCACAAAACCTAAAGTCTACTTTAGTAGTTCGGAAGTGCAACATTTAATTTTATAATAACATTTACACTGACAGCCGATGTTGGAAAAAAAACGTTGGTGGGTGTGTTCACGGGTAGTGATGTGTGCATGTACCATGGTACCGGTAATACGAGGTGCAAATTAATAAAAAAATATTCTTACGAACATTTGTATCGTAACAGTTTAATGAAACGAGCCCCAGGTATCTGCAATAACTTGCAGCGTCACTATTATTGTATTTATTTATTATTATTACACAAAAATCGGTTAATATTTTTATAATTGTGCTGGTATGAGACCCATGTCCGTCCAACCATCAAGCGTTTTCCTATATAACCTCTTTAAGTCACACGACACAACTATAACGTGTTATTGGGCATTATTATTGCTCACCATGTTTCTTTGTGAGGGTAATTACATGCCAATGTGAATAAATATATACACGATTGATTGAGTTGTCTCCCATATGCCATATACATAAAAAAGCGTTCTTGAACAATGTTGATGTTTCCACCCTACAGGCCACAAATCCAACATTTGCAAACACTGTAGATCCAGATTCTCATTAATGGAATTGTCAAAAAATGGCATGGAAAAGCCAATGTTGTATATTTAGGGACGAAGTGGTTATCTCAAAATATCGTATCATTGAATATCGATGTGTTAGATGTTTCGGTATCTGCCAGCTAATCAGCTATAAACATGCACTAAAGAATTTAGGAACAACACTTTCTAACAAGAATACAGCATTATTGTAGGGCGGAGGAAAATGGAACATGGGTTTATAACAAAGACTAATATTTGCAAACAATAACATTCTGCTACAGTTTCATATTATGTATAGCACTACATGTCTGGATTATTTTTAATTTGACTATTACTAATTGGCCGCGCGTAAAAGTTAATTATTATATACCATGATTATAGTTGTATTGCGGGATCCGTGAATGAATTAATGGTGTTGTCTTCTGCCAAGTATTTAGGCTTGACCTTTACTGACAATCTGTCTTGGGGTAGCCTACACACATACATAATGCAACCAGCAAGACCAACAGGACTCTTGGATTCCCGAGGAGAAACTTGGAATTTCCTCTCAAAAGCACCAGTGATGTTGCCTACAAAACCTTGGTTAGGCCTCAGTTGGAATTTGCCTCTTGCATTTGGAGCCCTTACACAGAAACAGACATCAGTAAAGTCGAAAAGTTACAGATATCTGCAGCTAGGTGGTGTTGTCGAAGATGGCGGAACCGTAGCCATGTTGGTGAGATGATGGAAGACCATTTCTTGTCCCTCTCTAGTTCTTCTTCAAGATCCACAATGACCTGGTTATAACAATTGTTATTGACAAGCCGAAATATCTTCACCATATTCCAAATCCCAGGTCCACTCGGTCTTCCTCCATTCACTCCTTCCAGTACAGTCGACCCTTTGCGTAGTCTGATAACTTAAAGTTCTCCTTTTTTAAAGGATTATACCTTTATGGAACTGTCTGTTCAAATCCCAGATGTAAAATGATACTAGTCTGCTACGTTCTATAATGTAGCAAACTCGATCTCACTTCTTGTAAATAGTTTTAATTTGGCAAAGTCTGTCTTTGATTTTTTTCCCGGAGTACATATATTGTGTCATTAATGCACTTATTTTTCTTTCTTTTTTCCGTGCGCTTGGTCAAAGCAATTTGCCACCACACCTGTCATAATGCTCCGTATGGAGCGAGAACAGTACTCTTGTCATTAGACATATCTATTACAGGTTAAAATAAATGAATGAAGTATTTGCGTAGTTTGTGGAACTGTGCCTTACGGGCAATTCCATTTGCTGTCTAGAATACATCAAATTTATTTTATGGCGCGACAGGTTAGAACACACCAAATTGTTTTGCTATATAACTCGAGGTGTGGGATCACGTGGTTTCCGAACCTGATTTTCCCACGTGACGCAATCTGTGACGTCATTTTTACAGTAGATAACAAGTAGACGGTTTTGATGATATGTAGCGCACCAAATACGATGGCATATGTGTTTTATGTGTGCTCTGAAAAGTATTTACAATAACTCATTACTTTCACATAGCATCGAGTATCGTTTATTTCTTTTATTCACGTGCTCCAGTTTTTATTTACATTTAAGGTAACCGATTCTTCGTCAAAACGACAGAATTATGTGATTAAAGCCGCCTATAAAATACAGGGCAATGTGTACCGCATTTGCTGCGGTATATGTATTTCATAATATTAAAGAAATCTACTGTAAACACAGATAAAAAACATGACGTCACACCGTTCGGAAACACGTGATCCCACACCCTGTAACTGAACCGAATCCCCCAAATGTGGCCAGTCTCTCATACTTTCATTATATTCGTATGTATGCTGTGGGACCTACTTGTACATGACATGCAACCGGTCTGTACTAGTTCTGTAGGAATTATACAACATGTTCGCTACTTCTAAGAATGAACAATTTAACCCCGTCATGTATGGAAGGTAATATCCGCCATTATTCTATTAGGCTTGATGCTTGCTTGCTGATGACATTCTAAGTTCTATCCGTCTTATTACAATTCTATGTGGCTTGATGCTTGCTGACTGGTGCCATTACAACTTACTTTCATGTTATTGTATTCGTTATTCGTGTTTGTGACATTTGAAATCTTCTTGGTTGTAGTCTAAATTGCATGTGCATTTGGCTTGATGCTTTATTCATTCGCACTGTTTCAATGCGTTTGTGTTGATTACATTCTAAGTGACATCCGGAGTTCCATTATTGATTATTGCATCGCTGTTTTGCCTTGCGTTTTGTTACCTCGATAAGCCACGCCCCTTGACAACAATTGCAACAGTAATTTGGGAACAACCATTATGACGCCAGGTGCGCTGCTAAAACTTAAAATAGTTCTCCCTAAAATGATTTAGTATGCTGGTACCCGTCCTACAATGCGTTGCTCTCTAAATTGGTTCCATGTCCCTAACGGTGTTGACGTAGATTGATGCCGCCTTTTCTGTTGCGCCATGTTTAGGTTAAAATACACCACATAGTTTTACTGTATAATTTAACCGAATCCCAGCCAGTCTTTCCTACTTTCACTATTCGTATGGATGTTGTGGGACCAACCTCGTCATGTCCCCCAATATTGTTTACATTATTTGGCCACGGAAACTCTGTTTACATCACGTGACAAACAGGCTCAGTGTTTTCTTTTAAATGCTTCAAATATGCTGAAAACTGGTGTTAAAAACACCCATTTTCTAACCTTAAACCTAGAGTGTACATGCCAGGTTATATATAGGGAGACATGCTTTTCTTTATTCTTTCAATCCGACATTTGTCTGGCAAAATGATTACCATTACCAGACGTACTAATTGACATTATTATACTTGTTATATCAAACGCGAAATGCCAGTCTGATATCAGGGGCGATAACCTTGGTTCCTTAAAATTGATAACGGAAGCGACTATTCATTCCATTTATTTATTATTTGATGTGCAATACCATACTTTATATGTCGATACAAATATTTATTCAGCATTTAGTTGATAGAAATAATTTAAAAATACTGCATCACTTGCATATGGAACTAGCTTGATACCACCGCGAGTCTCTATGAGTACATTAAATATTACTAAATAATTATATCTGTGTAGCTGGCACTCATAAATTTTTAAAGTGGTAGACAAGTTGCAATTATACACTTATTTAAGTTCCATAAAGAAAAGTTTGTACCTACTAGATGGGACCCCAACTTCAACAATAATTAAATCTATATTTTAATTAGTCAATATCCAGAGCAGAATGGGTGCAGGTTATTGGAAATTAGGTCCCACAACATCCATAAGAAAAATGAAAGTAGCAAAGAATAGCAAAATGTGTGGCAACAGGTTAGTTTGTAAGGGAAAATCAATGGTGGTGGCCCACCTTAGTCTGATCCCGGACGGTTATTGGTTTGCATTGGTAACGGGCCAGTTTGACAGTCAACCTGTGTAGGTTACCATACGTGTAACTTACTATAAAAATGTGATTGTTTTCAATTACGCACATATGTAATTTAATTATGAGGATACATGTATGTATAAAATACATTAGTAAGTCAAACACCATACATACATATGCAATTTAGTTAATATAGGTTACAGAATAACAAATGGTGCGAACTCATCAAGACGGTAAAAGTAGTCCGGTATGAACAAAATCGTGCGGGTGTTTTGAGGTCACTGACAGTTTGCTTGCAAATCTTGATCTATTACTACCCAGTTTCACTTGAGGAACATGATGGTCCATGTGATGTAAACAGTTTCCGTGGCCAAAAAAAAAATGTAAACAATATTGGGGGACATGACATGGATTGTTCTGTCTTAGGAGTAAGTGAAGCTATTGTTCAATTCATGCAGAACCAATACTGACTGGCTGCAGGTCATGTACAAGTACGTCCCACAACATCCATACGAATAGTGAAAGTAGGAGACTGACCTTATTGGATGGGATTCGGTAGTGTATAGTAAAACTATTTGGCGCCTTCGAACCTATACTGTGATCATTTGTAGGTGAAATCTTACATCAACACCGGCATTGGAGGTGTGCCTCAAACAGCCAATCACATCTCGTACTATTATTTATTAGTCAGAGGATTCCTAACATTGACAGCAGTGCCATCTGGCGTCTTAATGAGGCACTACTAACTAATATATTGCTTGCATCATTCTGCGTGTGGCTTGATGCTTTCTGCTTGCGGTTTCCGCTTTCGGACTGTGGCTTGATGCTTACTTCCTGCGGCTTTGTCCTTACTGCTTTCGGCCTTATTCAAAGTGCCAAGTGCTTGTTCTTACTTTCTATTCCAAATGCTTAGTCCCAGCTAACAAATGGCACGTTGTTACAACGTGCTCTGAACGTTGCATGAATGTTGGGACAACGTTGCATATTACGTTGCATTTACGTAAAAATGGCAAGTGCTCGGTTGCTGCTGAGCACGTTGCGTCCCAACGTTGCAATGACGTTGTTACAACGTTTGACACAACGTGCCAACAACGTTTCATATTACGTTGCAGTTACGTAAAAATGGCAAGAGCTCGGTTGGTGACGAGCACGTTGCGTTCCAACGTAGCAATGACGTTGTTACAACGTTTGACACAACGTGCCAACAATGTTCCAGCCACTTGCCATTTACGTTGTCACAACGTTGCTACAACGTTCCAGCCACTTGCCATTACATTGCAGCAACATTGTCACAAAGTTGTGACAATGGTGTTACAACGTACCAACCACTTGTTGTTTACGTGGTCACAACGTTGTAGCAACCTTTAGGGTTGTGGTCTATGCATGTGTGAAGTTTCATGAAAATATTCCAAAGGGTGTTCGAGTTATGCTCCAGACACGAAATCAGTGCACGAAACAACAAAGGGAGATAACTAAGAAATTAACGACGCAAGAGTTGTCATTCTTACGTGTGACACACCTTTGGGTCGTCTTCTATGCATGTGTGAAGTTTAATAAACTAGAAAATGTGTTCATAGAACACGGATGTCCCACATATCGCTTTGATAATAAATGAGGCCAAATTCCAAGTCAAAATTTTCTTTTACCCGAGCGTTAAAAGTTTTTGAAGCACCAAGTATGTGACCTTGACAATGGGCTTCGCGGGGGCAGGACGAATGTGGATTTGGCACAGGGCGGTAGAGGACCATTGGAGCAATGCATATATGAAATATGAAGCTGATCCGTGAAAGAAAACAGAAACTAGAAATGGACGCTTGTCGACAAGCGCATGTGTATCCCCCTCCCCAGATACACAATTAGTTGGAAAAAACGGTGTTCGAGTTATGCTCCGGAGACAAAATCAGTGACGGAAAAAACAAAGGGAGATAACTAAAAAAATAGTGATGCAAGAGTTGTCATTCTTGCGTGACACACCTTTAGGGTTGTGGTCTATGCATGTGTGAAGTTTCATGAAAATATTCCAAAGGGTGTTCGAGTTATGCTCCGGACACGAAATCAGTGCACGAAACAACAAAGGGAACTAGAAAATGTTTTCATAGAACACGGATGTCCCACATATCGCTTTGATAATAAATGAGGCCAAATTCCAAGTCAAAATTTTCATTTACCTGAGCGTTAATGTTTTTGAAGCACCAAGTATGTGACCTTGACCCTTGGCTTGGCGGGGGCAGGACGAATGTGGATTTGGCACAGGGCGGTAGAGGACCATTAGAGCAATGCATATATGAAATATGAAGCTGATCCGTGAAAGAAAACAGAAATTATAAGATATTTACCTGAGCGTTAAAGTTTTTGAAGCACTAAAGTATGTGATGTTTAACCCTGGGCTTGGCGGCAGGACGAACGTGGATTTTGGCACAGGGCGGTAGGAGGCCATTAGAGGCAAGCTGTATGAAATATGAAGCTGATCCGTGAAAGAAACAGAAATTATAAGATATTAACCCGAGCGTTAAAGTTTTTGAAGCACCAAGTATGTGACCTTGACCCTGGGCTTGGCGGGGGCAGAACAAATGTGGATTTGGCACAGGACGGTAGTGAACCATCAGAGCAATGTGTATATGAAATATGAAGCAGATCGGTCGAAGGATGAAGAAATTATGAGACATTTACCCGAATGTTAAAAGTTTTGTGACGGACGGACGGACGGGAGGACGGGACGCACGTTCCTACGAATGAATACTTGTTGGGTTTTTACTGTATAAAAATACCCAACAAGAGTACCCAACACTATCCTAACCCTACCCAATAAGATCCCGGTACGCTTACAAGTACCCATTCGTGCGGACGGACGGACGGACGGACGGACGGGGACGGACGGACGTTCTTACAGTACTATACTTATGTGGCGTATCACATGTTAAATATTAGCCACATAAAACGATTTTTAGCTGCATAAAAGGATTTTTTAGGTGGCTAATTGTAACCAACCCTATCCTTTACCAAGTCCATAACCCTGTGGGGTTAGCCACATAAGTACCCTAATGTGCCCGGACGGACGGACGGACGGACGGACAAGGGTAACACTAAATGCCCCCTCCAGTATGTGGTGGGGCATAAAAATATTCCAAAGGGTATTCGAGTTATGCTCTGGATACGAAATCAGCATGAACCAACAAAGGGAGATAAGTAAACAAGAATTCCGCGGACTCAAATGCCTCGCTTTGTCCCGCCTTGACCTCGAGTCTGGGCCCGAAAGCAATTTTCACTGGCCCGAACATATTATACAATTATTGACTAGTGAGCCATGGAATATCAGATTATATTCTATGGCTCACTAGTCAATAATTGTTTTATTATATGATAATAATCTGTATATAGAACTTACGACCTTATGCTACTAGACAAAAATTTAAAAAGAATTTGAAAAAAAAAAATGAAAAAAAAAGTTTAAAAATTAAAAATAAATAAAGCTTGCTACCATTTTTATTTTCTCGTTCTATCGCGAGATTTACGCGTTACGTCACTTCCGTTATACTTTTGCGTTCCACCAAGAGAAGACGACAAAGTCTAAGCTGTCAAGTGAGAAAATGCGACTGAAACAGGTATAATACACCACAAAACAACAGAACTCACCAAAATGTGTTTTCCACTAATCCTATTAGTCCCCTTCATTAAAATTCCGAATTTGTATTGAAAACTTAAAAAGAAAATTGACATGACCCCGTCTGTTGTTGACATTTTTATCAATGGAGATCAGGAATATTTTTAGGTTGAATGACACTAAAAGTTAATGAATACGGATTTTCATACAGTAACCACCTTATAATAATTTTTTTTTTATTAAACAATTGAAATGCATCCACATCAATCCAATGCTTTCATTTAACATAAAATATATGCAATACATGACTTTTTTATTCCTGCTACTGTCTATAAACACAGGTCAAACTAGAATTTATTTGAGCTTTGGTTAATGTGTGATGTGACACGAGAAACAATGTAGTCTCGCACCGTCGTTCAACTCGTCATTTCAGATCAACCCACAGGCCATAAGACGGAGATACCATCTCTACTCACCAACTGCATTAACGAATGCAGACCTCGCTGTACGGGACCATGGCATGCCAGTTCTACGAGCATCGCGTCAGTATGCTGTGCCCGAGACAACCCTGCGCGACCGTGTAATGGGGCGCATTGATCCGGAATGTGTAACAACTGGCCGTCAACCAATTCTTAGTTTGGAAGAGGGGCAGATATTGCAACAGAGTATGCGGTTAACCTGGGGAAAAGGAACATGAACAATCCCCTCACTATTAAATGGTTTGAGCGATTTATCAAACGGTGGCCGGAGTTACGCATCATAAAACCAAGAAGTTTGGAAGTAGCCAGAGCGAAAGCCACATCTGTCAACACTATTACGGACTACTTCAATGAACTGCAACAAACTATTACTAAGTATGGACTCGGTGACAAGCCTCATCTGATCTTCAATGTGGATGAGAAAGGTGTTACCACAGAACATACACCCCCATACATCGTGTCGGGAAAAGATTTCCCTGCACAGGCGGTTACATCAGGGAAGGGTAAAACTACCACAATCATTGGGTGCGGGAGTGCAATAGGCCAAGCTATTCCACCTTACTTTGTGTTCGCGGGAAAACGGATGATGCCTGACCTGATGAAAGATGCTTCTGCCGGGGCTGCGTGGACAGTGACTGACAGTGGATGGTCCAACTCAGACGTATCACCTACCAAAAGCAGGAACATACCTTAAATTTATACCACAGCATGATGGCCAGCATGTCTTGTTATTATTAGATGGCCATAAATCACATGTTTCTGTTGGACTGGTTGAATTGGGCATTGTCAAAAAACATTATCCTGTTTATCTTACCTGCGCATACTAGTCACATTCTTCACCACTAGATGTTGGTTGCTTTGGTCCGTTTCAGCGACTTTACAATTCGGAATGTCACAAGCTTATGAGGCAAACTTCTCAAACCATCACCCGATACAATGTATGTGGGTTGGCGTGCAAAGTTTATTCCCATGCCCTATCTGGTCCCAACCTTGAATCTTCATTCAGAAAAACCGGCATATATCCCTTGAATAAGAGTGCTATTCCAAATGAGATTCTAACACCAGCAGAAATTTTCACAGTGCATGATGCAGTTGTTGGTGATGCTGGAAGTGAGTGTGCTGATACAGTGCATGATGGTAGTGCAGTTGATCGTGGTAATGATGAGGCAGAAATGGAGTTGGATACAGTTGAATCTGGAATGGATGATGGCCGTATAGTACATGTACATGGAGAAAAGGGGTGTGAACATGCTAACGATATTTTTAAGAGACGGGAGGATGAATTAAGGAGAGTTAAGAGCGAACATGTGAAGAAAGCAAGAAGGACGATGAGTGCGGTAGTGTCGGGGAGGGCAATTACAGAGACGTCAGTAAGAGATAGGATGGTCTAGCATGAAGTTCAACAAGGTAGGTGCTCAAAGGGCAGTGGACCGAATACGGCGGCAAAAGGTAAGGGAAAGCGAGTTGTACGAAAGTCTGGGAAGGGGAAAGCTCTTGTGCCACGGAGATTTGTCAATGTTGATGAACCGGGTCCGTCTGGTATTACAGATCATAGGAGTGATAGTGATTCAGATGGGCAAAACACTACGTTAGATGATGACCTGTGTTGTGTTTGCAAAATGGTCATGCCCTTAGAATTACAGGCATGCATCTCACTTGTTTATGCATCCTGGGTGAAGTGTGATGGAGTGGAATGTCCGCATTGGGTGCACCTCAGGTATTGTACACCTGTAACTGTAGTTAGAAGACATGACACGTTTTATTGTCCTCATTGCCGACACGAGGAATAATATATCCATTCATGATCATATGTACAGTACAGTAATGTCTAGCATATACAATGTATGTCTAGTTGCAGCCTGTAACTCTGTAACCCTCCTGTACCGTATGTACAGGAGGGTCACAGAGTTACAGGCTGCAACTAAGCAATGTCCAATGTTTGTACAATGTATACTAAGTAAATGTTGAAAATAAAATAAAACAAGTTTAAAATTTATATTTTCAGTCTAACCCGTTATATTTTCCAAGTTATCAATCGTTTATATAATGATTGAAGTTGGAAACCATATGCATACCAACCCTTGAAATAAATGAAAAATAATGCAGACATAATTGTTGGTGTATTCCAACTGGGCACCTGCACCGGAAGAGGATATGACGTCATAGGGTCAAAGGTCGCAAACTTTCACGGTTTGCTGGAGGCGGCCATTTGTAGACGAGCGTGTTTTGAAAGTAAACATTTGCATTTTTCCGTGCTTTTGAAGCCAGTAAACGCAATATATATATACAGACAATTGGATTATATTTGCAGGTAACTAATAAAAAAGGTTTATACTTCATTATTTATTACGCATTTTGTTTAATATCGTTAGAGTCTCGAATTATGAGCAGTCCTGGATATATCTGCACAGGTCCACATAATGCCACAATATTTTCAACAGTTTACGGAAATGTAATATCCAATGTAGTAATTTACCTGTATAAATTACCTGTGGTCAGACTGGTCAAGACTGGACATTTGCACATGCTAGCACATGCACAGGTGAATGGTTCTCCCAGTCTCTATTGTTCTCTCTACAGGTAAGGTGTACAGAGCACACGAGAAAAGGTGTACAGAGCAGACGAGAAAACGGGTCTTCATGCATTATTGTCCAGTTTGTAGAGTGCGCAAAACAAAAAAGGGAGATAACTAAAAAATTAGCTATGCAAGAGTTGTCATTCTTGTGCGCGACACACCTCCGGGTCGTGGTCTATGCATGTGTTAAGTTTCATGAAAATATTCCAAAGGGTGGTCGAGTTATGCTCCGGACAGGAAATCAGTGCGCGAAAACAAAAAAGGGAGATAACTAAAAAAATTAGCTATGCAAGAGTTGTCATTCTTGTGCACGACACGCCTTTGGTTCGTGGTCTAATTGAATGTGTGAAGTTTCATAAAAATATTCCAAAGGGTGGTCGAGTTATGGTCAATCAGTGCGCAAAACAAAAAATGGAGATAACTAAAAAATTAGCTATGCAAGAGTTGTAATTCTTGTGCACGACACACTTTTGGTTCGTGGTCTAATTGAATGTGTGAAGTTTCATAAAAATATTCCAAGGGTGGTTTATTTATTGTCAATCAGTGCGCAAAACAAAAAAGGGAGATAACTAAAAAATTAGCTATGCAAGAGTTGTCATTCTTGTGCGCGACACACCTTCGGTTCGTGGTCTATGCATGTGTGAAGTTTCATGAAAATATTCCAAAGGGTGGTGGAGTTATGCTCCGGACACGAAATCAGTTCGAGAAACAAAAAAGGGAGATAACTAAAAAAATAGCTATGCAAGAGTTGTCATTCTTGTGCGCGACACACCTTCGGGTCGTGGTCTATGCATGTGTGAAGTTTCATGAAAATATTCCAAAGGGTGTTCGAGTTATGCTCCGGACAAGAAGTGTCTGCGGTGGACGCGGCCCGCTGTGAAATCGATAGTATCCCCCGACGGAGTCCGGGGAATACAATTACCTGTGGTCAGAGTGGTCAAGACTGGACATTTGCACATGCTAGCACATGCACAGGTGAATGGTTCTCCCTGTCTCTATTGTTCAACCGGAGAAGGCTATTGTTCTCTCTATAGGTAAGGTGTACAGAGCACACGAGAAAACGGGTCTTCATGCATTATTGTTCAGTTTGTAGAGTGCGCAAAACAAAAAAGGGAGATAACTAAAAAATTAGCTACGCAAGAGTTGTCATTCTTGTGCGCGACACACCTCCGCGTCGTGGTCTATGCATGTGTGAAGTTTCATGAAAATATTCCAAAGGGTGGTCGAGTTATGCTCCGGACAGGAAATCAGTGCGCGAAAACAAAAAAGGGATAACTAAAAACTTAGCTATGCAAGAGTTGTCATTCTTGTGCACGACACACCTTCGGTTCGTGGTCTAATTGAATGTGTGAAGTTTCATAAAAATATTCCAAAGGGTGGTCGAGTTATGGTCAATCAGTGCGCAAAACAAAAAAGGGAGATAACTAAAAAATTAGCTATGCAAGAGTTGTCATTCTTGTGCGCGACACACGTTCGGGTCGTGGTCTATGCATGTGTGAAGTTTCATGAAAATATTCCAAAGGGTGGTCGAGTTATGCTCCGGACACGAAATCAGTGCGCGAAACAAAAAATGGATAACTAAAAAATTAGCTATGCAAGAGTTGTCATTCTGTTGCGCGACACACCTTCGGGTCATGGTCTATGCAAGTGTGAAGTTTCATGAAAATATTCCAAAGGGTGTTCGAGTTATGCTCCGGACAAGAAGTGTCTGCGGCGGACGCGGCCCGCTGTCAAATCCATAGTATCCCCCGACGGAGTCTGGGGGATACAATTATGAGACATTTACCAGAGCGTAAAAGTTTTGTGACGGACGGACGGACGGACGGAACGGACAATGGTAACATTAAATGCCCCCTCCACTATTGTGGTGGGGCATAAAAATGGTAAAAAACATGAAACAGCCAGTCAAAAATAATATAATTTATAAAATATGCGCTTGCACTATCAATTTCGGACAATTCAAGCAGTCTTTGACAAATCAGAGTTTTTCTCAAAATTTAAAGACTTTTTAAGGACAAAACCCACCGAAATCAAATTCAAGGAGTTTTCAAGGCTTGTGGGAACCCTGAAATCGCTTTCCGCATTTCAAGCGGCCGCGACAAAAATGATAATTATGGCGTGCACAGCTCGGTAAAGACGGTAAGTAATATTATCAATAACGAGGCACTCGACTGTACTCGACAGTTCGCATTTGACTAGCTATTCTGTTGAATACAACTGTTCCCACCAGCAGTTGACCAAACAGTCACCAACTTAACCCTTTCAACATTACAGACCGGTACATCCGAGTTTGCAAACAGTGCAGTTCCAGATGAGCCGGCTCGTAACTAGCTGTCTCATCAGGATGTGCAGTGTTTGCAATTAATTTCCATATTTTTAAAAGAAAAACATTCCCTTTATGCAAACAGTGCAGTTCCAGATGAGCCAGCTCACCATGGATCAATCCGATTCAGTAACTTAGGGGTGAAAGGGTTAACACTCGAGTTATTCCGTGGAACAAATCTTCAGTCTCTGTCAGTGGTAAATGTGTGTGGTGGGTCGCGCACAATGCAGAACAGGTACACATGTGCATGACAAGGCCCAGTCGAATACGGTGAATACGGTGAATGTCTCCAACTTCCTAATCAGAGTCAGAAGAATCACTGTCCACGTCACTGTCCTGTTAGACAGCAGCATCTTCGGATCTCTTGGGTTGCTGAAAATAAGGAGAAATCAGTACGAGGTGGCCGCGGCCAGCATGTCGCACCTTGCGAGGCATTGATAGTAATACCTGATAATACTTGATCACCTTCGGTACCTGCGGTGCTCATGGTCACGCCTTCGGCACTTGCGTTAACACCGAAGACAAACAAAAATACTCGATCACCTTCGGTGCTCCGACATGGGTGCGCCTTCGGCACTTGCACGAGACAAATCCAATAACCTTCGGTGCTCATGGGCGCTTGCGTGAACACCTTTAACACAAATGTGGACGCACGCCAAAGTGCCGACTATATCACGCTTTCTGCTTTTCAAGCGGGCGCGACATAAACGGATGGATGCACCCAGACTTAAAAGCAGAAGGTGTACACAAATTTCGGACAGACACGACGCTGATTATATGCGCCCCGACACGACGATGCCACCATTGGCAGCCTGAATAAGTATGTGCGCGAGAAAACCATACTTAGCATATGCAAACAGTGTAGACACAGATCAGCATTTACACTGTTTGCCAATACCATGTTAAAATAAAGGGGATATGCATGGCTTTGCAGTGACTATAGGGCATTTATTTACATTATAGTGTTGTGTGGAGTTGTGTCGAATGGCAAGTGGAGATGAATTGAATTTCGTGACATTATCACGTTTACGTCTAACAAAAAATTATATACTCCACCGGAAGTGTTATTTTCATTGGAAGTTCGTTATTATTTCCATTTCAAATTCCTGTATTTGATATGGCAGACTGTAAAGCTCCCCAAAAAATGTTACTTGTTGCTAGGTAATTTATATATTTTCATGAAACATTGTTTTTTTTAAACTTGCGTCACAAATAACTGTCTTAAAACATGTTTGTACGGACTTTTAATGATTGACTGAGTTTCCGAGTTTCTACTACATTGAAGTGTGTGAGTCATTGTGTGTATGCGTTATGATTATAGTAATAGCAATTTACCTTATACTTTGGTCCACCAACCCTTTTAGGCACATGTTTCAGCACCTCTGTAATTCCATATTCGACACTTGCCATTGTGGTCCCTCTATGGTTCTTTGTGTAGGCTTCTGGTAACACATGTGAAAATAAGTGAATATATATAAATATGATAAGAGAAAATAAATTATCAAACCGGCGACAGTGGGATTCGAACCTGGCTGCGGCACCACTCGCCTAGATATATACTGTTTATATTGCTTTGTTTTGCCAAATCAGTAGACATTAAGTTTTCAACGCTGATGTTCTTTAATATCACAAGTGGATCTTGCAACAAACTTGTACAAGATATCAGTAAAACTGATGGATGCACCCCTCAGCCTGATCGATACAAGCAAGGTGAACATTGCGGACAGACAGACACTCAGACAGACTGGACGCCGACTATATGCGCCCAAAATATTTTCGGGGTACATAATAAAAGCTAAAGCGAGCATGGGGACAAGAACAGTTTTGGCAAGCAGCTTATACACGACCAGGAGTAAACGGAAATGATCATCTTCATAGTTAGAAGTCAGCAGTAAACAGTAGATGTTTTAGTAACTGATTACCATGTACTTTTTGCGATTACATTTAATTTTCAATCCTGTAATGATAGCAGCTGTTGATATATCGTCAATCAATGGACGGTTGTTTTTGTTGTATATGGGAACTCCACGCTTATTTTACATCATTAATAAAATGTAGCAGGTGATACAAATACGTAAAATTTCGCACTTTGTTACACGTCACTACATTTTGTGGTGTCTATGGTCGACGATCTAAGAATGTCCGTCCAGCCACATTGTAAACTGATATATTTACAGGCATTTTGGATACTTACTGATTATAACTGGACACACAGGCAGGACATTTAAGGGTAGTTTGCCCTTTCGACCCTTCAGGCTGTACTTTGACCACAGCCCGTTGGTACCCACATACTTCAGGATTCGTCTGATGCTGTCAAGCAAGGGCGAGCCACCCAGGGTGGCCAAAAACACAGTCTGTAAGAAAATATAGAGGACCGATATAGTCGGCACTTTGGCGTACGTACGTACGTACATACGTGTGTCCTGTTAAAGTTTTTAGTTAAGTTGTTTAAGTTTTTTGGTTAAAGTTTTTGGTCGAGTTCTTTGATTAAAGTTTTTGGTTAAGTTTTTTGGTTAAAGTTTTTCGTTATACTATATCTCTGCAACTGCTTTGCCCATTACCTTGAAACTTCACATGGGTGTTTATCATCATCTATATTTTCATTCTACCCCACTCCCGTGCGGCCCCTGTGCCCAATGTCAAGGTCAAATTACTTTGAAGTTTTTGGTTAAAGTTTTTGGTTAAAGTTTTTCGTTATACTATATCTTTTTTTTTAGTGTCCATGCCTCGCCACAAGGCGCGACATGCAGGCCGCGGCCATCTAGTTTATTAAAGCTGCCAGCGAGAGGATTAGCTTCGTTTATCGATGCCAGTTATTGTTATACAGTTGTTGAATAGTGTGGTTTATTGACGGTTTCCAACCCTTCAAAATGCCAAAGGAAGCTGTGTTTGCCTTGTTTTGTGTGCTATGCTTGAAACCTGTTTCTTTCTGCTTGTTTACATTCGATGAAGATCAATAAAACACTTGTTAATATTGCAAAAAAAAATATAGAGGATATATAAAATGTTCATTCTTTAATCGCATGAACACCAAACAGATTATTTTCATGAGTCATCACAAATTTAATTAACCCGAATTCTGGCTCTACTGCCCGGCGTAGTCAGACAGCATTGTGATCAGTCTTAACATATTTACCAAATACCAGTGACACGTTTTTCTACCAGTTTTTCTACCATTCACGGTACACATTGAGCAATATTTGATTGTAAACGTGTAATAGGGAATAATTAATCACATTTGCCTAGACGTCATCCGCCTGTGAGTTGTCATGGGCCTGTGAGTTGCCCATGACGTAACTTCTACACGCAGTGAGGCTGTGTTTACAATGTGAAATTACACAGGAATTATGTACCAGTTGATCAGCAGTGTGTCGACAGAAAAGTCACTAAAATCGGTTTTAAGCAACTTTATTACAAGGTGAGTGTGTTTTTGAATAGATAAATGGTAAATGTAAAATATGCATCAATATTATGGCGATCATTTGACAATGACGTCATGAAAAGCGCGACCGGCGAGGTTTGCAGTTGTGACGTTGCCAGAAATGCTGTTTCCGAGAAGCTGCGCTGTTGACACGTGGTAGCAAACGGGTTATTTAAGTACTTTTCGTTTGTTGATTTAACTACATATAATTATCACTGGAAACGGTGCAGGACATGTTATTTAATAATAATCAGCTGATAATATCATAAGACATTATGCCGAAAAGCCATTTAAACTAGAAATGGACGCTTGTCGACAAGCGCATGTGTATCCCCCTCCCCAGATACACAAGTAGTTTGAACTAGAAATGTGGCCTGTCGGCACACAAATGCCCCCGCTGGCAACCAAAGAAAATGAGGCATATTTGATTATAAGCCATTTACCCGAGCGTTAAGGTTTCGAATGCACCAAGTCTGTGAGCTTGACCCAGGGCTTAGCGTGGGCGGGACGAATGTGGATTTGTCACAGGGCGGTAGAGGACCATTGGAGAAATGCGTGTGTGAAAGTGTGAAATTTGAAGCAGATCCGAGCAAGGAAACAGAAATTATAAGCCATTTACCCGAGCGTTAAGGTTTCGAACGCTCAAAGTCTGTGACCTTGACCCTGGGCTTAGCGGGGGCGGGACGAATGTGGATTTGTCACAGGGCGGTAGAGGACCATTGGAGCAATGCGTGTATGAAATGTGAAGCAGATCCGAGCAAGGAAACACAAATTATAAGCCATTTACCCAGCGTTAAGGTTTCAAACGCACCAAGTCTGTGACCTGACCCTGGCTTAGCGGGGGGCGGGACGAATGTGGATATTTGTCACAGGGCGGTAGAGGACCATTGGAGCAATGCGTGTGTGAAAATGTGAAGCAGATCCGAGCAAGGAAACAGAAATTATAAGCCATTTACCCAGTGTTAAGGTTTCGAACGCACCAAGTCTGTGACCTTGACCCTGGGCTTAGCGGGGTCGGGACGAATGTGCATTTGTCACAGGGCGGTAGACGACCATTGGAGCAATGCGTGTGTGAAATGTGAAGCAGATCCGAGCAAGGAAACAGAAATTATAAGCCACTTACCCGAGCGTTAAGGTTTCGAACGCTCAAAGTCTGTGACCTTGACCCTGGGCTTAGCGGGGGCGGGACGAATGTGGATTTGTCACAGGGCGGTAGAGGACCATTGGAGCAATGCGTGTGTGAAATGTGAAGCAGATCCGAGCAACGAAACACAAATTATAAGCCATTTACCCAGCGTTAAGGTTTCGAACGCACCAAGTCTGTGACCTTGACCCTGGCTTAGCGCGGGGGCGGGAAGAATGTGGATTTGTCACAGGGCGGTAGAGGACGAATTGGAGCAATGCGTGTGTGAAATGTGAAGCAGATCCGAGCAAGAAACAGAAATTATTAAGCCATTTACCCAGTGTTAAGGTTTTTTTTTTTTTTTTTTTTTTTTTTTTTCGAACGCACCAAGTCTGTGACCTTGACCCTGGCTTAGCGGGGGCGGGACGAATGTGGATTTGTCACAGGGCGGTAGACGACCATTGAGCAATGCGTGTGAGAAATGTGAAGCAGATCCGAGCAAGGAAACAGAAAATTATAAGCCATTTACCCAGCGTTAAGGTTTCGAAAGCACCAAGTCTGTGACCTTGATCCTGGCTTAGCGGGGGCGGGACGAATGTGGATTTGTCACAGGGCGGTAGAGGACCATTGAGCAATGCGTGTGTGAAATGTGAAGCAGATCCGAGCAAGGAAACAGAAATTACTAGAAATGTGGCCTGTCGGCACACGAATGCCCCCGCTGGCAGCCAAAGAAAACAAGGCATATTTGAATGTGGATTTGTCACAGGGTGGTAGAGGACCATTGGAGCAATGCGTGTGAAATGAGAAGCAGATCCGAGCAAGGAAACAGAAATTATAAGGCATTTACCAAGCGTTAAGGTTTCGAACGCACCAAGTCTGTGACCTTGACCCTGGGCTTGGCGGAGGCGGCACGAATGTGGATTTGTCACAGGGTGGCAGAGGACCATTGGAGCAATGCGTGTGTGAAATGTGAAGCAGATCCGCGTAAGGAAACAGAAATTATAAGGCATTTACCCGAGCGTTAAGGTTTTGTACGTACGTACGGACGCCGGTAACACTATATGCCCCCCTCACCATTCGGTGGCGGGGGCATAAGACCATATTTATAAGCCATTTACCCAGCGTTAAGGTTTCGAAAGCACCAAGTCTGTGACCTTGACCCTGGGCTTAGCGGGGGTGGGACAAATGTGGATTTGTCACAAGGCGGTAGAGGACCATTGGAGCAATGCGTGTGTGAAATGTGAAGCAGATCCGAGCAAGGAAACAGAAATTATAAGCCATTTACCCAGCGTTAAGGTTTCAGGACGTACGTACGTTACGTACGTTACGTACGTACGGACGGACGCCGGTAACACTATATGCCCCCCTCACCATTCGGTGGCGGGGGCATAAAAAAGGGTGTTCGAGTTATGCTCCGGAGACAAAATCAGTGACGGAAAAATAAAGGGAGATAACGAAAAAATTAGTGATGCAAGAGTTGTCATTCTTGCGTGACACACCTTTAGGGTCGTCGTCTATGCATGTGTGGAGTTTCATGAAAATATTCCAAAGGGTGTTCGAGTTATGCTCCGGACACGAAATCAGTGCACGAAACAACGAAGGGAGATAACTAAGAAATTAACAACGCAAGAGTTGTCATTCTTACGTGCGACACACCTTTGGGTCGTCTGCATTGCATGTGTGAAGTTTAATAAACTAGAAAATGTGTTCATAGAACACGGATGTCCCGCATATCGCTTTGATAATAAATGAGGCCAAATTCCAAGTCAAAATTTTCTTTTACCTGATCGTTAAAGTTTTTGAAGCACCAAATATGCGACCTTGACCCTGGGCTTGGCTGGGGCAGGACGAAACGTGAATTTGGCACAGGGCGGTAGAGGACCATTAGAGCAATGCATGTATGAAATATGAAGCTGATACGTGAAAGAAAACAGAAATTATAAGATATTTTACCTGAGCGTTAAAGTTTTTGAAGCACTAAGTATGTGATCTTAACCCTGGGCTTGGCGGGGGCAGGACGAACGTGGATTTGGCACAGGGCGGTAGAGGACCATTAGAGCAATGTGTATATGAAATATGAAGGAGATCGGTCGAAGGATGAAGAAATTATGAGACATTTACCCGAGTGTTAAAGTTTTGTGACGGACGGACGGGACGACGGGACGGACGGTTCCTACGGATGAATACTTGTTGGGTTTTTACTCTATAAAAATACCCAACAAGAGTACCCAACACTATCCTATTCCCCTACCCAATAAGATCCCCGTACGCTTGCAACAAGTACCCATTCGTGTGTGCGGACGGACGGACGGACGGACGGACGAGAACGAACAAGGGTAACACTAAATGCCCCCTCCACTATCGTGGTGAGGCATAAAAATATTCCAAAGGGTGTTCGAGTTATGCTCTGGATACAAAATCAGAGCACGAAACAACAAAGGGAGATAAGTAAACAAGAATTCCGCGGAATCAAATGCCTCGCCTTGTCCCGCCTTGACCTCGAGCCTGGGCCCGAAAGCAATTTTCATATATTATACAATTATTGACTAGTGAGCCATAGAATATCAGATTATATTCTATGGCTCACTAGTCAATAATTGTTTTATTATATGATAATAGTCTGTATCACTTACGACCTTATGCTACTAGACAACAAGAAACGAGGCAAAGCCACGAAGGCCAGGTTTTTTCCAAGCATAGACACTTGGATAACATAATTATACCCACTTTTTGTAGACTAGATGGCCGTGGCCTGCATGTCGCGCCTTGGGGCGAGGCATGGACACTAAAAAAATAGATGTAGTAGATGGAAAAACTTTAACCAAAAAACTTTAACCGGACACACGGACGAACGGACGGACGTATGCCAAAATGCTGACGATATCGCGCTTTCCGCAAGCAGGTGCGACAATGATGATAAACACCCATGTGAAGTATCAAGGTATTGGGTGAAGCAGTTGCAGAGATATAGTACACGAAAAAAACTTTAACAAAAAAATTCAAAGTAATTTGACCTTGACATTGGGCACAGGATCACGCTTTCCGCAAGCAGGTGCGACAATGATGATAAACACCCATGTGAAGTATCAAGGTATTGGGTGAAGCAGTTGCAGAGATATATAATAGTACACGAAAAAACTTTAACAAAAAAATTCAAAGTAATTTGACCTTGACATTGGGCACAGGATCACGCTTTCCGCAAGCAGGTGCGACAATGATGATAAACACCCATGTGAAGTATCAAGGTATTGGGTGAAGCAGTTGCAGAGATATATAATATACACGAAAAAAACTTTTAACAAAAAAATTCAAAGTAATTTGACCTTGACATTGGGCACAGGCCGCACGGTTGGGGTTAGAATGAAAATATGGATGATGATAAACACCCATGTGAAGTTTCAAGGTAATGGGCGAAGCAGTTGCAGAGATATAGTATAACGAAAAAGTTTTAACCAAAAAACTCTAACCAGATGTACGTTAAAAAGTTAACGTTGAAAATGGCTAAGTCAATTACGTAGAAATAATAGGTGAAGGTAAAAAAATGGTCACATGTTGGATAGTTGTATGTGGTAGGCACCCCTTGGTTATGAAGCTGTGAAAGTTTGGTGGTCCTAGGTGGTACAGTACCAAAGAAATGGACTTAAACACGAAAACTTAACATTGTAAACGCGAAGACT
The DNA here is from genome assembly GCA_029237695.1 of Conchocele bisecta. NCBI lineage: Eukaryota > Metazoa > Mollusca > Bivalvia > Lucinida > Thyasiridae > Conchocele > Conchocele bisecta. The sequence goes on along the minus strand of CM055267.1, from coordinate 18,852,172 downwards.
TAACATTGAAAATGGCTAAGTCGACTGCGCGGAAAAAATGGGTGAAGTTAAAAAAAAAGAGTAACATGTTGGATAGTGATATGTGGTGGGTACCCCTTGATTATGAAGCTGTGAAAGTTTGGTGGTCCTAGGTGGTACAGTACGAAAGAAATGGACTTAAACACGAAAACATAACATTGTAAACGCGAAAACTTAACATTGAAAATGGCTAAGTCGATTACGCGGAAAAAATGGGTGAAGTTAAAAAACAAGTAACATGTTGGATAGTGATATGTGGTGGGCACCCCTTGATTATGAAGCTGTGAAAGTTTGGTGGTCCTAGGTGGTACAGTAACAAAGAAATGGACTCAAACACGAAAACTTAACATTGATTGTGGACGCTGCCCGCCGCCCGCCCGCCCGGCTGGCGAAAGCCCGCCCGCCCGGCCGGCTTTCGCCAATCCAATAGCCTGGATTTTTTTTCTCCAAAAAAAAAACGGGCTAAAAATTGAAAAAGAATTTGAAAAAAAATATGAAAAAAACTAGAAATGTGGCCTGTCGGCACACGAATGCCCCCGCTGGCAGCCAAAGAAAACGAGGCATATTTGATTATAAGCCATTTACCCGAGCGTTAAGGTTTTGAACGCACCAAGTCTGTAACCTTGACCCTGGGCTTAGCGGGGGCGGGACGAATGTGGATTTGTCACAGGGTGGTAGAGGACCATTGGAGCAATGCGTGTGTGAAATGTGAAGTAGATCCGAGCAAGGAAACAGAAATGATAAGGCATTTACCCGAGCGTTAAGGTTTCGAACGCACCAAGTCTGTGACCTTGACCCTGGGCTTAGCGGGGTCGGCATGAATGTGGATTTGTCACAGGGTAGCAGAGGACCATTGGAGCAATGCGTGTGTGAAATGTGAAGCAGATCCGAGCAAGGAAACATAAATTATAAGGCATTTACCCAACGTTAAGGTTTCGAATGCACCAAGTCTGTGACCTTGACCCTGGGCTTAGCGGGGGCGGAACGAATGTGGATTTGTCACAGGGCGGTAGAGGACCATTGGAGCAATGCGTGTGTGCAATGTGAAGCAGATCCGACCAAGGAAACAGAAATTATAAGCCATTTACCCAGCGTTAAGGTTTCGAACGCACCAAATCTGTGACCTTGACCCTGGGCTTAGCGGGTGCGGGACGAATGTGGATTTGTCACAGGGCAGTAGAGGACCATTGGAGCAATGCGTGTGTGAAATGTGAAGCAGATCCGAGCAAGGAAACAGAAATTATAAGCCATTTACCCAGCGTTAAGGTTTCGGGACGTACGTACGTTACGTACGTAAGGACGCCGGTAACACTATATGCCCCCTCACCATTCGGTGGCGGGGGCATAAAAAAGGGTGTTCGAGTTATGCTCCGGAGACAAAGTTAGTGACGGAAAAATAAAGGGAGATAACGAAAAAATTAGTGATGCAAGAGTTGTCATTCTTGCGTGACACACCTTTAGGGTCGTCGTCTATGCATGTGTGAAGTTTCATGAAAATATTCCAAAGGGTGTTCGAGTTATGCTCCGGACACGAAATCAGTGCACGAAACAACAAAGGGAGATAACCAAGAAATTAACAACGCAAGAGTTGTCATTCTTACGTGCGACACACCTTTGGGTCGTCTGCATTGCATGTGTGAAGTTTAATAAACTAGAAAATGTGTTCATAGAACACGGATGTCCCGCATATCGCTTTGATAATAAATGAGGCCAAATTCCAAGTTAAAATTTTCTTTTACCTGATCGTTAAAGTTTTTGAAGCACCAAGTATGTGACCTTGACCCTGGGCTTGGCGGGGGCAGGACGAAACGTGAATTTGGCACAGGGCGGTAGAGGACCATTAGAGCAATGCATATATGAAATATGAAGCTGATACGCGAAAGAAAACAGAAATTATAAGATATTTACCTGAGCGTTAAAGTTTTTGAAGCACTAAGTATGTGATCTTAACCCTGGGCTTGGCGGGGGCAGGACAAACGTGGATTTGGCACAGGGCAGTAGAGGACCATTAGAGCAATGTGTATATGAAATATGAAGGAGATCGGTCGAAGGATGAAGAAATTACGAGACATTTACCCGAGTGTTAAAGTTTTGTGACGGACGGACGGGACGGGACGGGACGACGGGACGACGTTTCCTACGGATGAATACTTGTTGGGTTTTAACTCTATAAAAATACCCAACAAGAGTACCCAACACTATCCTAACCCTACCCAATAAGATCCCCGTACGCTTACAACAAGTACCCATTCGTGTGTGCGGACGGACGGACGGACGGACGGACAAGGGTAACACTAAATGCCCCCTCCACTATCGTGGTGAGGCATAAAAATATTCCAAAGGGTGTTCGAGTTATGCTCTGGATACAAAATCAGAGCACGAAACAACAAAGGGAGATAAGTAAACAAGAATTCCGCGGAATCAAATGCCTCGCCTTGTCCCGCCTTGACCTCGAGCCTGGGCCCGAAAGCAATTTCCATATATTATACAATTATTGACTACTGAGCCATAGAATATCAGATTATATTCTATGGCTCACTAGTCAATAATTGTTTTATTATATGATAATAGTCTGTATCACTTACGACCTTATGCTAGTAGACAACAAGAAACGAGGCAAAGCCACGAAGGCCAGGTTTTTTCCAAGCATAGACACTTGGATAACATAATTATACCCACTTTTTGTAGACTAGATGGCCGTGGCCTGCATGTCGCGCCTTGGGGCGAGGCATGGACACTAAAACAAGAGGGCCATGATGGCCCTAATTCGCTCACCTGACTCCATGAACACCAGAGGAGAATGTGACATTGAGTTCATGTTTTAAAAAAATTGTGCTATTTTTAGATGGCGGTCATCTTGGATTAAGCGATGACTCTCATTTTACAAAATCTGAAAATGCTTCACCCAGCATCGGCCATGTGGTTCCTGAGAAAAAGACGTTCAAAATCTTGAATAAATGGACCTTTTGGTGGCCATCATGGATGACATAATCATCCGATTCCGACAAATATTGCACCAGAGTGATCGCCTCATTGATACCTTCAATTTGATATATGACATGACCATATTCAGTCAAAAATAAAATTTGAACCAAAATTTGACCCACGGGCCACGCCCATTTTTGACCCCGGGGTCACCAATTTAACAACTTTCAAAGAACAATGTACATCGATCATTTCTACCAAGTTTCGTCGAAATCCGGCTAGCGGTTCATGAGAAGAAGATTTTTTAAGAATTTATGCTATTTTTAGATGGCGGCCATCTTGGATTAGCGATGACCTCCATTTTAACAAATCTGAAAAGGCTTCACCCATGGACCATAACTTTTAAGTTTGGCTACCATGGGCCAAGCGGTTCATGTGAAGAAGAATTTTGAAATCTAATAAAAGAACGACCTTTTGACATTTCGGCGGCCATCTTGGATGACATAACAATCCGATTTGGACAAAAAAATGTACCAGAGTGATCGCCTCATTGATACCTTCGATTTGATATATAACATGACCATATTCGGTGAAAAATAAAATTTGACCCCACGGGCCACGCCCATTTTTAACCCCGGGGTCACCATTTTAACAACTTTGAAAGAGCAATGTACATCGATCATTCCTACCAAGTTTCGTCGAAATCCTGCAAGCGTTTCATGAGAAGATTTTAAGATTTTTTAAGAATTTATGCTATAGACGGCGGCCATCTTGGATTAGCGATGACCTCCATTTTAACAAATCTGAAAAGGCTTCACCCATGGACCATAACATTTTAAGTTTGGCTACCATGGGCCACGCGGTTCATGTGAAGAAGAATTTTGAAATCTCTAATAAAAGAACGACCTTTTGACCTTTCGGCTGCCATCTTGGATGACATAACAATCCGATTTCGACAAAAAATGCACCAGAGTGATCGCCTCATTGATACCTTCAATTTGATATATGAAATGACCATATTCAGTCAAAAATAAAATTTGACCCCAATTTGACCCCACGGGCCACGCCCATTTTTAACCCCAGGGTCACCATTTTAACAACTTTGAAAGAGCAATGTACATCGATCATTCCTACCAAGTTTTGTCGAATCCGGTTGGCGGTTCTTGAGAAGAAGATTTTTTAAGAATTTGTGCTATTTTTAGACGGCGGCCATCTTGGATTACGTAATGACGTCATTTTAACAATTTTGTAATCCCCCTACCTAAGGACCATGACCATGAAGTTTGGTGACCATAGGCCCAATGGTTACCGAGGAGAAGACGTTTGAAAATGTTCACGGACGACGACGGACGACGGACACATTGCGGTAACAATAGCTCACATGAGCTTCGCTCAGGTGAGCTAAATATTAGCTACGCAAGAGTTGTCATTCTTGTGCGCGACACACCTCCGGGTCGTGGTCTATGCATGTGTGAAGTTTCATGAAAATATTCCAAAGGGTGGTCGAGTTATGCTCCGGACAGGTAATTAGTGCGCGAAAACAAAAAAGGGAGATAACTAAAAAATTAGCTATGCAAGAGTTGTCATTCTTGTGCACGACACACCTTCGGTTCGTGGTCTAATTGAATGTGTGAAGTTTCATAAAAATATTCCAAAGGGTGGTCGAGTTATGGTCAATCAGTGAGCGAAACAAAAAAGGGAGATAACTAAAAAATTAGCTACGCAAGAGTTGTCATTCTCGTGCGCGACACACCTTCGGGTCGTGGTCTATGCATGTGTGAAGTTTCATGAAAATGTGCCAAAGGGTGGTCGAGTTATGCTCCGGACACGAAATCAGTGCGCGAAACAAAACAAGAGGGCCATGATGGCCCTAATTCGCTCACCTGACTCCATGAACACCAGAGGAGAATGTGACATTGAGTTCATGTGTTTTAAAAAAATTGTGCTATTTTTAGACGGCGGTCATCTTGGATTAAGCGATGACTCTCATTTTACCAAATCTGAAAATGCTTCACCCAAGGATCGGAACTTCCTATGAAGTTTGGCCAGCATCGGCCATGTGGTTCCTGAGAAAAAGACGTTCAAAATCTCAAATAAATGGATCTTTTGGCGGCCATCATGGATGACATAATCATCCGATTCCGACAAATATTGCGCCAGAGCAATCGCCTCATCGATACCTTCAATTTGATATATGCAGGGATTACCCTGGGGTCAGATTTGAATGAGATAAAATATCCCATTCATCTGATTTGTGTGAGATTTTGACCAGTTTGATGAGATATTGTCGACCGAGCATAGCTCGGGAGGCTGCAGGGGGGTCCGGAGGCATGCCCCCCCCCCACCCCCCCCCCCTGTAAATTTTTTAATAAGTATATACCATTCCCTGCATTCTGGCGCATTCAGAGAAAAGATATTGACACTGTCACATAAGTTTAGACATGTTTTTTTTTAGGGAAAACATTTAAATTTTGAAACAACAAGACAATGACCGAAAATGCATGAAATACTTGACAGACAGTCAGGCACACAAAATCTTCAACGCAGTTCGGACAGAGAGAAATGCGTAGTTCAGACAGACAGGACGCCAGCTATATGCCCCCGGAAATAAATTCTGGCACACAAAAACAGCAAATTATTCCATAAAACACGCCAAACCTTGACGAGAAAACAAATTTTGTTGTTGTTGTTGAAGATTGAGGCCTACTCTAACCGACTGGATTCCCGGTCACAATCGTTTTTATATGGCAACCGGGAACCAGTATTGATATACATAGGCGTTACGTAAACATCCGATTCGCACCAATTGTCCCGGGCTATTGGCACGGCTACCGTGCCTTGTTAAACTGGCAATAGAGTACGCAAAGTTGCAAATAATTGCAAAACTGCGGGATTTGGAGGAAAATTGATTTCCCGATTTCAGCGCGAGAATTACTCCCATTTGTGCAATTTTCATGCGATTTTACCGATTTTGATGCGCAAAATATCGCAAATCGCGGCCCAAAGTGATCCCTGTATATGACATGAGCATATTCGGTCAAAAATAACATTTGACCCCACGGGCCACGCCCATTTTTGACCCCGGGGTCACCATTTTCACAACTTTAAATGAGCATTGTACATCGATCATTCCTACCAAGTTTCGTCGAAATCCGGCCAGTGGTTCACGAGAAAAAGATTTTTTAAGAATTTGTGATATTTTTAGACGGCGGCCATCTTGGATTAGCGATGACCTCCATTATAACAAATCTGAAAAGGCTTCACCCATGGACCATAACTGTGAAGTTTGGCTACCATGGGCCAAGAGGTTCATGTAAAGTAGAATTTTTAAATCTCTAATAAAAGAACGACCTTTTCACCTTTCGGCGGCCATCTTGGATGACATAACCATCAGATTTCGACAAAAAATTCACCAGAGTGATCGCCTCATTGATACCTTCCGATTTGATATATAACATGACCATATTCTGTCACAAATAAAATTTGACCCCAATTTGACCCCACGGGCCACGCACATTTTTGACCCCGGGGTCACCATTTTAACAACTTTGAAAGAGCATTGTTCATTGATCATTTCTACCAAGTTTCGTCGAAATCCGGCTGGCGGTTCATGAGAAGAAGATTTTTTAAGAATTTATGCTATTTTTAGACGGCGGCCATCTTGAAATAGCGATGACCTCCATTTTAATAAATCTGAAAATGCTTCACCCATGGACCATAACTTTTAAGTTTGGCCACCATGGGCCAAGCGGTTCATGTGAAGAAGAATTTTGAAATCTCTAATAAAAGAACAACCTTTTGATCTTTCGGCGGCCATCTTGGATGATATAATCATCCGATTTCGACAAAAAATGCACCAGAGTGATCGCCTCGTTGATACCTTCTATTTGATATACATGTATGATATGACCATATTCGGTCAAAAATAAAATTTGACCCCAATTTGACCCCACGGGCCACGCCCATTATTGACCCCGAGGTCACCATTTTAACAACTTTGAAACAGCATTGTACATTGATCATTCCTACTAAGTTTTGTCGAAATCCGGTTGGCGGTTCTTGAGAAGAAGACTTTTTAAGAATTTATGCTATTTTTAGACGGTGGCCATCTTGGATGAGCGATGACCTCCATTTTAACAAATCTGAAAAAGCTTCACCCATTGACCAAAACTTTTAAGTTTGGCTAGCATGGGCCAAGCGGTTCATGTGAAGAAGAATTTTGAAATCTCTAATAAAAGAACGACCTTTTGACCTTTCGGCGGCCATCTTGGATGACATAATCATCCGATTTCGACAAAAAATGCACCAGAGTGATCGCCTTGTTGATACCTTCTATTTGATATATGATATGACCATATTCAGCCAAAAATAAAATTTGACCCCAATTTGACCCCACGGGCCACGCCCATTTTTGACCCCGGGGTCACCATTTTAACAACTTTGAAAGAGCATTGTACATCGATCATTCCTACCAAGTTTTGTCGAAATCCGGTTGGCGGTTCTTGAGAAGAAGATTTTTGAAGAATTTGTGCTATTTTTAGATGGCGGCCATCTTGGATTACGTAATGACGTCATTTTAACAATTTTGTAATCCCCCTACCTAAGGACCATGACCATGAAGTTTGGTGACTATAGGCCCAATGGTTACCGAGGAGAAGACGTTTGAAAATGTTCACGGACGACGACGACGGACGACGACGGACACATTGCGGTAACAATCAGGTGAGCTAAAAACTTAACCAAAAAACTTAACCAAAAACTTTAACCAAAAAACTTAACCAAAAACTTCAAAGTAATTTGACCTTGACATTGGGCACAGGGGCAGCACGGGATTGGGGTAGAATGAAAATATAGATGATGATAAACACCCATGTGAAGTTTCAAGGTAATGGGCAAAGCAGTTGCAGAGATATAGTATAACGAAAAACTTTAACCAAAAAACTTAACCAAAAACTTTAACCAAAAATTTTAACAAAAAAACTTAACCAAAAACTTTAAAGTAATTTGACCTTGACATTGGGCACAGGGGCCGCACGGAAGGGGGGTAGAATGAAAATATAGATGATGATAAACACCCATGTGAAGTTTCAAGGTTATGGGCAAAGCAGTTGCAGAGATATAGTATAACGAAAAACTTTAACCGAAAACTTTAACCAAAACTTCAACCAAAAAACTTAACCAAGAACTTTTACCAAAAAACTTAACCAAAAACTTCAAAGTAATTTGACCTTGACATTGGGCACAGGGGCAGCACGGGATGGGGGTAGAATGAAAATATAGATGATGATAAACACCCATGTGAAGTTTCAAGGTAATGGGCAAAGCAGTTGCAGAGATATAGTATAAACGAAAAACTAACTTTAACCAAAAAACTTAACCAAAAACTTTAACCAAAAACTTTAACCAAAAAACTTAACCAAAAACTTCAAAGTAATTTGACCTTGACATTGGGCACAGGGGCAGCACGGGATGGGGTAGAATGAAAATATAGATGATGATAAACACCCATGTGAAGTTTCAAGGTAATGGGCAAAGCAGTTGCAGAGATATAGTATAACGAAAAACTTTAACCAAAAAACTTAACCAAAAACTTTAACCAAAAACTTTAACCAAAAAACTTAACCAAAAACTTCAAAGTAATTTGACCTTGACATTGGGCACAGGGGCCGCACGGAAGGGGGGTAGAATGAAAATATAGATGATGATAAACACCCATGTGAAGTTTCAAGGTAATGGGCAAAGCAGTTGCAGAGATATAGTATAACGAAAAACTTTAACCGAAAACTTTAACCAAAAAACTTAACCAAAAAACTTAACCAAAAACTTCAAAGTAATTTGACCTTGACATTGGGCACAGGGGCAGCACGGGAGGGGGTAGAATGAAAATATAGATGATGATAAACACCCATGTGAAGTTTCAAGGTAGTGGGCAAAGCAGTTGCAGAGATATAGCATAACGAAAAACTTTAACCAAAAAACTTAACCAAAAACCTTAACCGAAAACTTTAACCAAAAAACTTAACCAAAAACTTTAACCAAAGAACTTAACCAAAAACTTATTTGACCTTGACATTGGGCACAGGGGCCGCACAGGAGGGGGTAGAATGAAAATATAGATGATGATAAACACCCATATGAAGTTTCAAGGTAATGGGCAAAGCAGTTGTAGAGATGTAGTATAACGAAAAACATTAACCAAAAAACTTATGCAAAAAACTTAACCAAAAATTTTAACCAAAAAACTTAACCAAAAACTTCAAAGTAAATTGACCTTGACATTGGGCACAGGGGCCGCACGGGAGGGGGGTAGAATGAAAATATAGATGATGATAAACACCCATGTGAAATTTCAAGGTAATGGGCAAAGCAGTTGCAGAGATATAGTATAACGAAAAACATTAACCAAAAACTTTAACCAAAAAAACTTAACCAAAAAACTTAACCAAAAACTTTAACCAAAGAACTTTAACCAAACAACTTAACCAAAAAACTTAACCAAAGAACTTAACCAAAAACTTTAACCAAAAAACTTAACCAAACAACTTAACCAAACAACTTAACCAAACAACTTAACCAAAAACTTTAACCGAACACACGTACGTACGTACGTACGTACGTACGTACGTGTGTCCGGTTAAACACCACGCCAAACGGCCGACTATATCGCGCTTTCCGCAAGCGGGCGCGACAAAAACTAATGTAAGTAGGAATCTGATTTTACATTTTGAGCAATGTAAATATTTCTATGACAACATTAAAAACATATGTTACATGAAATTAATGTTACAGTCATTCTGTAACTTAACCTAATTTCTGTAGTAACCATGTAGTAACATGTAGTAATCAATCGGTTACCATGGTAATGACTTTGAACAAATGTGTTTTCATACACAACTTGACATTTTGAGTAATTAAATCAAATTAATGTTACAATCATTCTGTAACCAACATACTGCTGCCATGGTAACTACTTTATTTGGTACCATGGCAAAACAGTGAAAGTGAACGGGTTTAACGTCCCAGAAACAGATAAGGCCATATAGAAACGGAACCACAGTTTAAATTCTCAGCGGTTTTGTATAAATGTATTTTCTTACATTTTGAGCAATGGGAACATGCATGGCCGTAGACACCACCCTGCATATTTTGGCTCTAGAACGCAGGAAAAACCATTTTGATGGTTTAGATTGATTTTTATTAATATGTGTGAACAACCCCCCACCCATCAATCGTCCGCCATGGCATTATTTTTTCCACCGCTACGGGCCTGACATAATTATGTCGCAACATAATTGAAATATTAGTTACATTAAACTACATTTAGTACTATATTCATTCTGTAACAAATAATGTATACCATTAACATAGTAACAAATATGTAAGCAAATGCACATACATGTATGATAACAGCCGTGTAATTTTCTACCTCAAGACAACTGCGATTTTTCATGAAATAGATCTTCAAAAAAATATTTTCTGTAAACGACATAGAGGATATTCCATCGGACATTTTGAATAGCGGGAAATAATATACGAGTGTGCATCGGCTTCCGCATAAGCAAAGAGTGAGCGTAGCGAACGAGTTGCTTGCACGGAAGCCGATGGACTGTATTATTTCCGCTATTTAAACATGTACAATGGAATATCCTATTTATTAAACTTCACGGCAGATATATATGCATTTTTTGAGAGTGTAAGCAAAAGAATCGTGCTGCGCGTATGAATAGTTACACAGTGACATGTTTCCTGCGTTTTGACGTCACGTTGTAGGACTTCAAACGTCACGTCATCTAAACTTTTTGAAATCCAAATTACGCAGCTGTTTCTAAGAAGTAGAAATATTTTAGTGCATGTTTGGAATGTGTTCAATCCTATTAACATTGTACATTAGTCGAGACTTCAAATTTTCAAATAAATTTATTTTTAAATAAAAGAGGGTGCAATGACGAGTGTTCTCTTCACGGTGTATTATTTGTAAGGAGTTGATTACAGGTTTTCGCTCACAGCGAAACCCATGCAAATAAGTCGCAAGAGTGTAATAAAAGAGAATATCAAAATATTTTCTGTTATTAATGACCAGAGAATATTGAAAAATCACATTAATCGCACAAGGTCGCCCAAAAGTGTTACGGAATGATGAACTGACGAAAAGTAAATTTCGAAGAAATTTGACCTTGGGCAAGAAGGCCACAGGAGTGTGGTATAGAATGAAAATATGGATGATGATAAAGTAGTATACGCTGGAAGTTTGAAGTCCATCCGACGGCTGCAGAGATAATGGGAACCTGAAAACTTTAATCTTGCGGACGGATGAAAACTATATATAACTATGTTACGTATAACTATAGTAGCTAATAAATGATTACTGCACTTGCACGCATCAATGTACAGACTGTAAGAGGTTTTTAAACCTCACACCAGCCATGCGAATAGCGGGGCGTTTACCAAAGACGGGCGGTGGTATGGCTTTATCTTTCATTGCACTCGGCAGTGCAGGGATACCACACGTCCCCAGGCAAAGTACTGCCACGGAATGGATCATCGAGCTCGTGCAGAGCAAAATGGAAACATAAGCCGGAAGACATACCAATGGAGACCTGCCCAACTACATCTAAATATGACTACATCACATAGGTGAAGCGGCCAGAATATCCCCACCACAACTATGAACATGAGCGCTGTCCTTCTGCTGGTTGGGGGGGGGGGGGGGGGGGGGGGGGGGGGGGGGGGGGGTATGCAGTTATAAAATTAGTAACTTAGTCTACGATATATGAAATTATATTTTCAGTACTAGTAGTGGAACACCATCCATTTTTATGTCGATCACAGTGCCAGATCATTATTTGATGTACATAATAATATACCCCACCCACTATTTTACTTGTATTTACTAATACAAATACATGTAATTAATAAGGACAATAGTCAATACATTAAACTTGAAATTAAAGACAAAATACAGTGTAAAAACACATGTGATTAAGTATTGACAAACAGTGGTGTATGACAATGTATGGTAAAATCGAAGCGACGTTATTGAGTAAATGTGGGTGGGGTAATTTTCCCGAACAGGCAAAGTTTCGACGTCTGCGATTGGGTTGGGAATGCTGGTTTCCGCATAAGATGTGATGGGTTAGTGTCATGCCCTTTAGTTATTTATATGGAAAACATGTCAATAATTCCATTTATGATTGAACATTGAAGAATAACATTCATTTTACCGTAAAAAAAACACATTTTTTCCTTTCGGTACGGATTGTCAACAGACGAACTCTTCATCTTCAATGTTTGGAGGTTCACATACCAAAATGTTCAGCATTATGTTATCTTCATGTTGATTGGTCGAAAAAATATCTCCAGGCGGAAACGGCTTGTGGAAAATCGATTAAACCACACCGCACCGATCCAAATCGGCTAAATTCGCGTGCCGCGTTTAGCCTTCGTCGAATATTGGGCGCGAACATGGTGTTTCATGGTGAAACATTGTTTCAGCGATTTAAGTCATTTTATAGAAAGTAATTATAACATTTTTTATATTAATCAAATAAATAATGATTAAATATAATTCTGGTTAAAAATTATTTAAAAAAATGTTTTTAATTCATAACGTTTTTACAGTTTAAAAAGAAGTGAATAACCGCTAAATTATCGATAATTTCACGTAAAACTGACGCAACTGAACACCCTACTACAAATATTACGCGACATCCATTGATAAACATGTAAACAACATACGGGTTCAAGCTAACTAATTTATGTGTAAGTTTTCCTATCGAAATCCGGATTTTAATGGAGGGGGTTAATGGGATTAGTGGAAAACACAACATTTAGGCGTGTTGTGTTGTTTTGCAATGTATTAGGCCCGTTTAAATAGCATTTTTCTAACTTGGCATTTGTGACCTTTCATCTGGCTTCGGTTGAACGCACAAGTGTAATGGAAGTGACGTAACATGTAAATCTCGCGAAAGAATGAGAAAATAAAAATGACCTCGAATCTGTGCGGCTATCGAAGTTAGAGGATCGTATGATACCGAGTACCACGGCTATTGGTTACCACCGTTTACTGGGTCAAGCACCAATGCTGCATTGGAATGACCATGTAATCAGGTGTTTACATCGATAAAATAATACATACACATGTATCATACATGAACTGAGGTTCACCTAAATTAAGAAATTTCTCCCGCCTCAGTAGTGAAAAATGACGTAGAAAACCGCCAAAGGTGGATCTCCTGCCGCCTAAACAGATACAGAGTCAGCAAATATGGCACCTTTAGTTTCGCACAATAACATTTAAACCTACAAATTGATATCAGACTTGATCTATTTTCTTCAGTATTGGACATCACGCACATTATAGTATTTCTAATTGAATTTAATCTCATTATATCGAGTGCGAAACCAATTTTATCCCTCCCATATCTGTAAGTGTAAAGTCACGATGCATTCACGTGCTGCACGTGATACAGAGACTGTTTTCATTCTCCGTGTACTATACATATTGGCGGTTTGTGATTAGGGAAATTCTCCATATTAAATTCGGTGAATTGTATGCCGTGGTGATGGTTCTATTATCGCCACCATCAGAACGTTATTAGCACGTAGCTTGGACGTTGCATACAACGCAACCAGAATGCAACGTACGCAACCAGAACGCAACGTTCTACAAACGTCGTGTACGACGCAACATATGTTGTGTGAACGTTGTGTGTAACTCAACCGAGACGCAACCTAGATGCAATATAGCACGTAGCTTGGACGTTGCATACAGCGCAACCAGAATGCAACGTACGCAACCAGAACGCAACGTTCTACAAACGTCGTGTTCACGTTGCGTACGACGCAACCTATATGCAACGTTGCAACAACGTTGTGTGTAACGCAACCTAGATGCAACGTGCTTACAACGTTGCATATCACGTAGCTTGGACGTTGCATATATACAACGCAACCAGAATGCAACGTACACAACCAGAGCGCAACGTTCTACAAACGCCGTGTACACGTTGCGTACGACGCAACCTATATGCAACGTTTGTGTAACGCAACATAGACGCAACCTAGATGAAACGTGCTTACAACGTTACATAGCACGTAGCGTGGACGTTGCATACAACGCAACCAAAATGCAACGTACGCAACCAGAACGCAACGTTCTGCAAACGTCGTGTACACGTTGCGTACGACGCGACCTATATGCAACGTTGCACCAACGTTGTGTGAACGTTGTGCGTAATGCAACATAGACGCAACCTAGATGCAACGTGCTTACAACGTTGCATATCACGTAGCTTGGACGTTGCATACAACGCAAACAGAATGCAACGTACGCAACCAGAACGCAACGTTCTACACACGCAACATAGACGCAACATAGATGCAACATGCTTCCAACGTTGCAATTACGTTGTGTGTTTGTTGGGAGTGCAATAAAACAGGGACACGAATAAGGACGTGTATGTGTGTGATGCAAATAAGACGAATGAACAAAGCAATCAGAAGAATGGACATATAAGAAAGACAAATATAATTACAACAAGCAGATTTCAAATGTAATAAATACAAATGACGAATGAAATAACATGATCATTGAATATAAGTTGTAATGTCATAAGCACGCAAGCATCAAGTCACATAGAATTATGGCGGATATTACCTTCCATATTTTCGCGCCTCGCACTGCGCATGTCTGTGCATGACTAATTTGAAGTCCGTGTTCAACTTTGGTATAAAGCTATGTGTATTGGTTAGCAACTCATAGTCGCCCTCTTGTTTGGACACATCAAGTCACGGAGAGCCTCTGACAAGAACACTTTCTTCCAGTCACGGAAACAGATCTAAAACTACAAAATGGTATGTCATAACTTTATTTATTTACTCTACTTAATTGTCACATATGCAATTATAATTATTTAATTTACGAGTTACCCATTTTCGGTTTGTCTCTGTTTGGTTTATTGTGTAGATAGCACGTGGCGGAGAAATAAAGGGTAAATTATCGTATAAGCATGTCTATTGCATAAAATTGGCTTTCACAATTTAATAACACAGTGCGTGTAATGAAAATCATAATACACTAGTACACAGGCCCGTAGCCAGACCTGTTTGAAGGGGAGGGGGGGGGGGGGGGGGGGGGGGTGAGGGGGGGGGGGGGGGGGGGGGGTCGTTTCGAAGGTCCAAGGGGCCTGAGGTATCTAGGTGGGTCTAAAAAAATGGACCTCGATGCTAAAAAGTGGACCTCGAGGCTGGGCGGAGGAGGGGGGGGGGGCGGGGGGGGGGGGTGTCGTCCGACCGCTCCGATCCGATCCCCTCCCCTGGCTACGGGCTTGTAGTAGTGTAATAAATATGCAAATTAGCCCGCTACACTGTACAGAAAACCTGTTACAGGCGCGTAACCAGGATCTTGCTGAGGGGGTGCGCATTGAGCGGCGATAGCCGCGAATTGTCTAGGCGAGTCCGGGGGCATGCCCCCACTGACATTTTTGTGGGATAAAGAACGCAAATCCTGGCTTCTAGAGCCCTCCAGGCATCGATATATTATGCGAAATTTTATTTAGTTTAGCAGATTTTACGAAATGTAGTTCTTATATTACCTATGTGTACACACCTGGCCAAATTTTAGATGGTGCGTTCGCACCCGTCGCAGCAGCACCCCCCCCGATTACGCGCCTGTGTTAGGTACTGAATACAGCTTCAAATTATGATTATGTACTTTGTGTTGATTTAATATGATATTTAGTAAGCTCGTTGAGTGATTTCATAATAGCTTCGTTGTGAATGAGATCAATAAACGAGTTTAATAAATATCATATTAAATTATCACTTGTGTAAGATTCTCTATATATCGTGATTATTAAAACTATGTTATTAACTACCATTAATACTGATGTCGAACATAATGTCATTGTGATTGGGTCCAACGTCAAACATTAACATGTAATATGGGACTTTTTCATTAATTCATTCTTTATTTTTATTATATACTAATGAATGGATGAACAAGTCCCAGCATTTGTTTGTATAAATATAGGAATACAATACAGAGGTTAGCCTCGTGGCGTTAGCTTCTTTCTTCCACCAGATCTCTTCAAGCTTGATAAGGGTACCTATAATGATGAATGTCAATACTGAAAGTCAATGATAAATTAAACATCTCATCTGCCATTGTGGCTGTAACTGGAGAAATGGGGTTTATGGGATTTGTCACCAGTGTAGCTCTTGGTCAAATACCACACTGTAGCTTGACAACGATATATAGTGCTGTTAGAAGCATGGCGGTTGTTTGAACTTGTTTCATTGATGGAATGACGAACAGTGTAGATGAACAGGCTGATCTGGATATACGCTGATCGCAAAACCCATAAGTCCCATTTCTCCAGTCACAGCCGCATGTCAATGCGCCCGCCCCTCACTTGCTCTGGCTTCTCAAATCAGTTATTAAGTTACTTTTCAATAAGGAAACGTTTTCCCTGTGCATACATACAGTGCAACCTCTCAAAACCAGACACCCTGGGTGTCCGGTTTATATAGGCTCTACTGTAATTAATCACTCCATTAATCGTTTTTGTCATTTTCAATCATGAACAGACACGACAATGACATAAATATAAATGACATTGAAACCCATCTAAATTAAGCACAATGGGGCCTCCAGGGTGTCCGGTTTAGAGAGGTTTTACTGTATTCAGGTTCGGGTTATTTTACCAACAGGGTTGCGTGTGTAACAAGAGGATATCAACGCGCCATTGTTAATGTATATGTGCGAGCCGTTCACTGTGCTTACTTTAAGTACATTATGATAAGCCCTTAACCACAAAACTTCAGTGACATACTAAATCATAAACCCAGATTATACCCAAAAATACAAAACAAAGCCAAGAGACTTACGATAATCACCGAACATGATTACCATGAAAGGTATGCATTGGCAGGGCGGTTTCATTGTACTTGCTCATTTCTGTCACGGAATGTGTGTTATGTAACTGTACAGTCTATGATACAAACAAACGACTTACTATCTGTGTCAATGTTAAAACTGTTTTATACTATCTCCTAATTAGGAGATACTATCTCCTAATTAGGAGATACTATCTCCTAATTAGGAGAGTTAATATATCATAATTATGACTTGGTATCTCCTAATTAGGAGATACATATAGTTTAGCATTGGCGCCAGGACGCTTCCATAAAATATAGAATAACCCGGTATAAGTTAGACGTGTTATTAATAGACACGCCGACATTTGCAAAGTAATTTTGATAGTTTTAACATTCACAATGTGTTATATGAACCGACTTATTCAACACATTCAACACTAAATCCCTGTTAGTAATGACATACTGCATAAATAATGCGTAAATCTATATCCATCAAAGACAGTAGATTTTCCACATTCGATTCGATTCGGCTCATATTTAAGGGTGGGAATTGGCTCGAACACCTTCCATACCCGGACTTTGTGACCAGTGTAGATCCAGCTCAGCCTGTACATCCGCACAGTCTGATCAGGATCTATACTGTTCGCCATTCCATCAATAAACCACCCGTGAAGATTATGGATCGCGATCAGGCTACATGAGAGTGCTATTTGGCCAAGAGCTACACTGGTCACACATCTCATAAGCCTCATTTATCCAGTCACAGCCGCGTATGAGAGACGACCAACTTGACAAACCTCGAGTTGGAGTTGTGTAACATCCAACACGGGTTCATTTTAGATAGCGCATCCGAATAACATAGCACGCATACAGATAACGCTGTCGTACAAACGGTTAGACAAATACAGAACGCCGTTGCCCAATAAGATTCTGCTACATTTTGGGAGTCGTGAAGTATAGTGTTAACTCTAACACCGATATCTTAATTTGTTGTCTGCTGTTTATTTTCCATTTTTATCATCAAAACACGCTTTGACAACACTTTAGAATCATTTCCATTGGAAATTATTCTGAAGTGCTGTCAAACCATGTTTTTATTTAGAAATAAGGCAAGATGTAAAAGCAACAGCAGACGACAATTGTTGTGTGTAGCGGTCTATGGGTTAACATTAAACCTACCTACAGTGCTTTTCAAATGCGATGGTAAATCAACCAATAGCATATGCGACATTATGTAAGACAATTGCGACTGTGTTGAAATAAATAAATAAATTGTTTTAATTGTAATTGAGAATACCAATGCGTCATACCCGCGTTGAATTACATATAAATGAAAATCTATAGAGCAGATCATATTATAGTCTTTATTTGAACAAACTCGATAATATCAGACCATTGTCACTAATTACACGTATTCATATTGCTTCGGTTGTAACAAACGCACCTTACTAATGGCATATACATAATATACATGCGTTTTCTTTCAGCGTGAATGTATCTCCATCCATGTTGGACAAGCCGGTGTCCAGATCGGCAATGCTTGCTGGGAGTTGTACTGCCTGGAGCACGGGATCCAGCCTGACGGCCAGATGCCCAGCGATAAGACGATCGGGGGCGGGGACGACTCATTCAACACCTTCTTCAGCGAGACCGGAGCAGGGAAACACGTACCACGAGCAGTGTTCGTCGACCTGGAACCAACCGTCGTCGGTATGCGCTTGTAATAGGACAGTTGAGCACTTTATATCATATGGCATTTTCCGTTGAAGTTAAATAAGCTACATAATGTAGCTTATTTAACTTCAAAGGAAAATGCATATGTGGACTTAAAAAAGAAAAAAAAACAATTGCTGGTGATGTAACTGACACTGTATGCTGTGCATATCGTTGCGAGTACATACGCGTCACGTGGTGTGTATATTAATAAATAACTGTAGCATATGTGTCCTTCAAGGTAACCTAGACATATGAGGAGTATTTGATCTGTTGGTTTACATAATATGTATCGCATCAGAATAAAATCACCCAAAATGAGTTTACGACCAGTTTAGCCCCCCATCGCAAAATACATACGTAGTCTATAAAGTATCCACGAATCCCAATAGCTAGGATCGTTATCAACCTGCATGATTGAGATCGATGGTCATGAGCTACACTGCTCAAACTACTACTTGACAGTGTGCCAATTGTATATTGGTTCATCACATGATTCTCTTTTATTATTACAGATGAGGTCCGCACGGGCACGTACCGCCAACTGTTCCACCCAGAGCAACTGATCACGGGCAAGGAGGACGCTGCCAACAATTACGCCCGTGGCCACTATACCATCGGCAAGGAGATAGTGGATCTCGTCCTCGACCGCATCCGTAAACTCGCCGACCAGTGTACCGGTCTCCAGGGATTCCTCATCTTCCACAGTTTCGGCGGGGGTACCGGCTCCGGCTTCACCTCTCTGCTCATGGAGAGGTTGAGCGTTGATTACGGAAAGAAGTCCAAGCTTGAGTTCGCCATTTACCCAGCGCCGCAGATCTCCACCGCTGTTGTAGAGCCGTACAACTCCATCCTTACCACTCACACCACGCTGGAGCACTCCGACTGCGCCTTCATGGTCGACAACGAGGCGATCTACGATGTCTGCAGGCGTAATCTTGACATCGAGCGACCAACATATACCAACCTCAACAGGCTGATTGCTCAGATCGTCAGCTCCATCACCGCATCTCTCCGCTTTGACGGTGCCCTGAACGTCGATCTGACGGAATTCCAGACCAACTTGGTGCCGTACCCCAGAATCCATTTCCCCCTGGCCACCTACGCCCCCGTCATCTCCGCCGAGAAGGCATACCACGAGCAACTGTCGGTCGCCGAGATCACCAACGCCTGCTTCGAGCCGGCCAACCAGATGGTGAAGTGTGATCCTCGGCACGGCAAGTACATGGCCTGCTGCATGCTGTACCGTGGAGACGTCGTACCCAAGGACGTTAACGCCGCCATCGCCACCATCAAGACCAAGCGCACTATCCAGTTCGTCGACTGGTGCCCGACCGGTTTCAAGGTGGGCATCAACTACCAGCCGCCAACCGTCGTACCCGGAGGCGATTTGGCTAAGGTCCAGAGAGCTGTCTGCATGTTGAGCAACACCACTGCCATTGCGGAGGCGTGGGCGCGACTTGACCACAAGTTCGACTTGATGTACGCGAAGCGCGCTTTCGTCCACTGGTACGTGGGAGAGGGCATGGAAGAGGGCGAGTTCTCTGAGGCCCGTGAAGATCTGGCCGCCCTGGAGAAGGACTACGAGGAGGTGGGCGTCGACTCTGTTGAGGGCGAGGGAGAAGAAGGAGAAGAATATTAAGCTGTGATGGATAAAACTGTCTCGTGATTAAAAAACTATTTAAAAGCATTTACTGGAATGTCATTTGCGATCGTAAACATTTTGATTGGCTTAGCCTGCTTTGTGAGTGAGTTGGGCTAATCAAAATGTTTAATAAAAAGGACAGTGGAAGAATGGTGCTAATTCCTTGTGGACGTAGCCCCCATCTTCTACTGACCCCTTCTTGTTCAAGTAAACAATCCAGTGTATGCTGTTTTATGGTCTTGGGTCGAGGTTTTGTTTCTGGAACCGACAAAGACATTCAAAGACAACTAATTAGAATGTATCTATAATACACACTGTACTCAATAATTGTGATGACACTTTTAACTCGGGTGTTCGGCAATGATATTTCTTTGACATCAAATGTTATGTTGTTACATGTATACTTTGTCAGCATGAATACCATCTTCCAAATAAACTCGGTGTAAAGTAGTACATGTATTGTTGTATGGAGAAAAAATGAGTAAAACATGTTCACTAATTACATTTGCAAAAAAAGAATTAATACATTTCCAGAACCAATGGTTGTATTGTGTTCCGTTTATACATGTATACATGTGTTATCACGACCCTGTCCTACTCCTGCTTCCAGTCACAACAGTCACAACAAAGGCTTACATATAATTTTAGTCCAGTGTAACGCCCGATCAGTTTTCGTATGCACGCCGTCTGATCAGGACAAAGTGATCTTCGTCTTGGGAACACATTGAAGATGCTTCAAATACAACAAATTATTATATGAGTATCACAATTGACGGATAATTCCCATGACATAGTCATCATCCTCGTTGTTTGATCAGTGTATACACGATAACTCCGTGAATACCTGTCATGCTTCTAACAAACAGCACAGCAGCTACAGTAGAACGTGAGCTGCACTAGTCACCCCGTCCAATTTCTGCAGTCACAGGCGAACGTTACCAACCACATCAATACTCGCCCAAAGGTGGGAATGTTAGTCACATATTCCGTAGATGTGGATGTGACTCGAGAAATGGGGTTTGAGTTTTGCGATCTGTGTTGATCCAGATCAGCCTGTGAATCTGCACAGTGTGATCGGGATTTGCACTGTTCGCCATTCCATCAATGAAACACCCGTCATGCTTCGAACGAACACTACATCTCGTGACAGGCTTCATGAGTGTGCTATTTGATCAGGAGCTACACCCATGACCCACACGCCCCATGTCTCCAGTCACAGCCACACTTTAGATGTCGACAAATCTGCTGTCATATCGGCTCTAGGAAAAAGCTATTCCCACCCCACCTCATCTTGGTAGACAGCCGTAGACAAAGTTTCATCATACTTGTGCAGCATATTCAGGTTAGCGGTTCATTATTACTGTATTCTCAGGACCCAGCTTATTATGGCCAGTTTTGTCGCCCGATATTTCATGTTGGTTAAAGATGGGCGTGGTGTAACTATGATATAAAATAACATGAGAACCATGCTGTAAGGAACACCGATGAGCTGATGATGAGCATTGTTTTATAGAAAGCATGGAGTTTGTTTTAAAGAAAGTTTTACAACGGAAGCATGGAGGGACACATGTGTTTTTTTTTATTTATCTCGTGGCCACTGCTTATTATGTCGTGGCCACGAGATAAATAAATCAAAGGACTGAAAGTCCTGAAATCCTTCGCAGTACGTGCTGAACCATTTTAATATTTCACACAAAAAATCATATATACTCCATTTAAAATCCATATATTCGTCGAATCAATATACAGTATCAATGCTGCAAAAACAATATTTATCTTGACAAACATGATTGTTCAAAGTAATTTCACCTTGACATTGGACATGAAGGCCACATGGGTGTGGTACATGTATGGAATGAAAATATGGATGATGATAAGGAAGTATATGAAGGTTGAAGTCAATCTGACTTACGGTTGCAGAACACTTTAAGGCAAATCGTACGGATGCAAATGTCTAAGTAATTTGACCTTGGAAATGAAGGCCGCATGAGTGGTATGGAATGACAATATGGTTGATGATAAGGAAGTATATGAATTGTGAGGTCCATCCGACTTTCCGTCACAGAGATAATGGGTACCCAAACTCTTTAACGAGGACGGACGGAATTACGAAAACTATATACCCCTCGACATACTTTGTATGCCGGGGGGGGGGGGTATATCTATAGTTTTGTATACACAGTTTAAACTATATATTTTACAACAAGAGCGAGCAGTCATGTATGGAACACGACAGGTGACATATGTCATCAGTCCCTTTTTTCCTGTCACAGTCATAGCTCAGGAACTAGACTGGTGACATATGTCATCAGTCCATTTTTTCCACGACACAGTTTCCTAAATTTAAAATTCATATCATTTTACAATTCAAATAGGAATCCTCAGCGATTTGTAACCCGGAGGATATAACAAAAACGTTCTACTTTCACTTTCATTTCAGCTACACATTCAATTTTAATTTATTGAGTAAATGATGCCGAAATATTTATTTAAATTAATATCTAATTATTTAAATATACTTTTTTTTAATTCATAATACAAATATAATCTAGAGATAATTATTATCCTTATTCAAACTCAATACAACGTTTCCTTTGTGAAGTGTATCGTACTGTATATGCTGTGTAACGTCAAGTCGCAAGACTGTCGGCTGCGTATGCGCTAACACACACGACGTGTAATTATCAAAAAATTGCTAGCACCTCTTTGGAAAGTTTGGACTTCCGCGCGAACTGTTTTTTGTCCCGTGAAGCGGAAAGCGAGACATAGGTTTTGCTTTTCCGGAGTCGGCGGCGTCGGGGCGTCGGCGGCGGCGTTGGCGGCGGCGGCGTCGGTGGCGGCGTCGTCATCATTCAATGTTAACTTTTCGTGTTACGGTCATTACTTCAACACCTTATCAGCTACAGTCATAAAACTTTATATATACCTTTAATATGATATGTAGATGAACATAGGACTATTAAAAAAAATTCCGGGCTCCAGGGTCAAGGTCAAACTCTGTTTCTTTCTATGCTACACACTGAACATTAATGCATGAAGACCCGTTTTCTCGTGTGCTCTGTACACCTTACCTGTAGAGAGAACAATAGCCTTCTCCAGTTGAACACTTGTGCACGTGCAAGCATGTGCAAATGTCCATACTGACCACTGACTGTCCAGGTAAATTATTACAGGTAATTTATACAGGTAAATTATTATATTACATTTCCGTAAACTGTGTTGACAATATTGTGGCAATATGTGGACCTGTGCAGATATGATATGTAGATAAATATAGGACTATTAAACAAAAAAAATTCTGGGCTCCAGTAGCGAGCATTATTTTTGTTAATTTTTAAACTTTTAAAAAAAAGAAATTTCATTTTTTTTTCAAATTCTTTTTCAATTTTTGTCTAGTAGCATAAGGTCGTAAGTGCTACAGAGGGACTATTATCGTATAATAAAACAATTATTGACTAGTGAGCCGTAGAATATAATCAGATATTCTATGGCTCACTAGTTAGTAATTGTATAATATGTTCGAGCCAGTGAAAATTGCTTTCTGGCCCAGGCTCGAGGTCAAGGCGTCGGGACAAGGCGAGACATTTGATTCCGCGGAATTCTTGTTTAAGTAAAATGGACACTGATTACTAATGTCGATGGCTCAAGATGATTAAAACAGTATGTCAACTAAAAAAACAATGTTTCTGCTTTAAATCATCATCATTTCGCTGTCCAATGTCGGATTTTATCGAGCCATTGACCTATGTAAAGTTCAGAATGTAAGCTTTAATCTGATTGGTCATTCAAGAAAAACGTCACAGGGAAATCCCGCCCCTTACTATATCATTGCGCAAAATATCAACATACATAACAAAGAACTCATATTAATACATAACAGTTAATAGTTTATAAAGTATACAAAAACTTTTGCAATAACACACATACAGCACCAAAAAAAAGCAAACAACTGTTATTGAACTGCTTTTTTATGGCGCAGTACCGCGTGTTTTTCTAAAGTTAAACCCGCAAACAGTGACACTGCGACCGCCACTTAATTCATTAGCATATCTGCAATGACTGACAATTTTCATAGAGTTACTAAATCCGAGCTAATAGCTCGGATAAAAACAAACCTAAAGATCTCGTGCCCACGACGTAATTAGGTGGGTTTTTTTTTATTATCTCGTGGCCACGACTTATCTGGAGCTCTAGTTACAAACGCGATGGTGAACAGTGTAGGCCCTGATCCGACTATACAGATCGGCTTTGGACTACATTGGTCACAACAACTATAACTAGTGCTCCAGATTAGGGCATACATATACACTGTTCACTGTAGTTCTTGTCTCCTATGTAGTCCCAGATTAATGTGTACAGTGATCAGGGCCTAGACTGTTCACTATCGCATTTGTGACCAGTGCTCCAGATCAGGGCATACACTGTTCAATATAGTGTTGTGACATAAATAGTCCCAGGTCGAACTGTACAGTCTGATCAGGAACTACACTGCCCACTATCACATTTGTAAACAGTGCAACTCCAAATCAGGAACACACTTTTCACTATCGCACTTGTAACTAATACTCCAGATCAAGACATACGCTGTACACTATAGTTGTTGTGGCCAATGTAGTCCCAGATCGATCTGTACAGTCTGATCAGGACCACACTGTTCACTATCGTGGCCACGAGATAATTTACCAATCAGAAAATGTGTTACGTATTGGTAGTATTTTATGATTGGACAATTATGTCGTTGCCACGAGATAATTTATGTGTGTTTTTTGTCGAACCCGCTTGCGGAAAGCGAGACATAGTTATCACAATGACGTCCGGGTGACCGTCCGTCCGTACGTCCGAAATCTGCGTTAAAGTTTTTAAATACCTTATAGCTCTGCAGTTCTAAGTCGCATTGACTTGAAACTTCATATGCTTATTAGTCATGATCCATATATGCATGCTGTATCACACTCATGCGGCCCCTGTGCCCAAGGTAAAATGACTTTGAAGTTTGCGTTCCGAAATCTGCGTTAAAGTTTGTAAATACCTTATATCTCTGCAGTCCTAAGTCACATTGACTTGAAACTTCATATACTTATTAGTTATCATCCATATATTCATGCTGTATCCCACTCATGCGGCCCCTGTGCCCAAGGTCAAGAACAAATTACTTAGAAGTTTGCGTTCCGAAATCTGCGTTAATGTTTTTAAATACCTGCAGTCCTAAGTCACATCGACTTGAAACTTCATATGCGTATTACTCAGCATCCATATATTCATTCTGTGCCCCTATGTCAAGGTCAAATGACTTAGAAGTTTGCGTTAAAGTTTCTGTCAAAATTTGCGTGAAAGTTTTCACATACCTACTACATGTATCACTGTAACCGTAAGTCAGATTTGCTTGAAACTTTGTATGCTTATTGGGCATCAAACTTCAAATAAATACACTCTGAAACCATCAAATGCCTCGGCGGGCTCGACATGCGGGCCGCGTCCATCCTCGTCTTTTATTTATGTCGTGGGCACGAGATCAATAAAGAAAAACACACCTGAATTATGTTGTGGCCACGAGATCTTTAGGTGTGTTTTTTAGCTCACCTGAGCGAAGCTCATGTGAGCTATTGTTACCGCAATGTGTCGTCGTCGTCCGTGAACATTTGCAAACGTCTTCTCCTCGGTAACCATTGGGCCTATAGTCACCAAACATCATGGTCATGGTCCTTACGTAGGGGAATTACAAAATTGTTAAAATGACGTTATTACGTACTCCAAGATGGCCGCCGTCTAAAAATAGCAAAAATTCTTCAAAAATCTTCTTCTCAAGAACCGCCAACCGGATTTCGACAAAATTTGATAGAAATGATCGATGTACAATGCTCTTTCAAAGTTGTTAAAATGGTGACCCCGGGGTCAAAATGGGCGTGGCCCGTGGGGTCAAATTTTATTTTTGACCGAATATGGTCATGTCATATATCAAATTGAAGGTATCAATTGAGTTCATCGCTAATCCCAGATGGCCGCCGTCTAAAAATAGCATAAATTCTGAAAACATCTTCTTCTCATGAACCGATAGCTGGATTTCGACGAACCTTGGTAGAAATGATCGATATACGATGCTCTTTCAAAGTTGTTAAAATGATAACCCCGGGGTAAAAAATGGGCGTGGCCCGTGGGGTGAAATTGGGGTCAAATTTTATTTTTGACCGAATATGGTCATGTTATATATCAAATCGAACGTGTAAATGAGGCGATCACTCTGGTGATTTTTTTTGTCGAAATTGGATGGCTATGTCATCCAAGATGGCCGCCGAAAGGTCAAAAGGTCGTTCTTTTATTACAGATTTCAAAATTCTTCTTCACATGAACCGCTTGGCCCATGGTAGCCAAACTTAAAAGGTATGGTCCATGGGTGAAGCCTTTTCAGATTTGTTAAAATGGAGACCATCGATAATCCAAGGTGGCCGCCGTCTAAAAATAGCATAAATTATTAAACAATCTTCTCATGAACCGCTGGCCGGTTTCGACGAAACTTTGTAGGAATGATCGATGTACAATGCTCTTTCAAAGTTGTGAAAATGGTGACACTGGGGTCAAAAATGGGTGTGGCCCGTGGGGTCAAATTGGGGTCATATTTTATTTTTGACCGAATATGCTCGTGTCATATATCAAATTGAAGTATCGATGAGGCGATTGCTC
This sequence comes from Conchocele bisecta, assembly GCA_029237695.1. Classification (NCBI taxonomy): domain Eukaryota; kingdom Metazoa; phylum Mollusca; class Bivalvia; order Lucinida; family Thyasiridae; genus Conchocele; species Conchocele bisecta. The sequence continues at coordinate 18,825,315 of CM055267.1, read as the reverse complement.
TGGTGCAATATTTATCGGAATCGGATGATTATGTCATCCATGATGGCCGCCAAAAATGTCCATTTATTCGAGATTATGAACGTCTTTTTCTCAGAAACCACATGGCCGATGCTGGCCAAACTTCATAGTACAGTACTTATCTATTCATTTGTAACTATGCGTCGGTGCCACCGCGGACCGTTTTAGCTCACAGCGGACAATCACAGCGGAGTCTACAAGTCTCCCGCGACCTCTGTCTCAGTCGGCAGTATCGCCGCGACGTAGATCACGACCGGAGTGGTGAACTGCAGGGGGCTATCGCGCGTGGGACACACCTGTAGTGTACACGCACACGTATGTTCATGTGTACACGTATGTTATGTATACACGTACATTTGTACATGTACGTGTACGTGTCAGGGGCGCCGGTAGCAAATACATATTTGGGAGGCGAATGTCGACCCGAGCGAAGCGAAGGAGTGGTAGGGGGGTCCCCCATATTTTTTTTAAATTCTAGATGCCATTTCCTGCATTCTGCTGCATTTAAGATACAACTTTAATAGGTATCTCATACACATTGTTGTAGATATTGTTTCTCCAAAATATTGGGGCGGCGGCTGCCGCCCCTGCCGCCCCAGTTCCGGAGCCTCTGCGTGTGAGAAGAGTACACGAGGTTGTCACATGTCCCTAACAGGACACCATACACATTGTCTTAGTAGACGATTCTCATGTGCTGCCAAAACACGTTTTTATTCAGAAATATAACGTTTTTATTCAGAAATATAACAAATGTGGACAACAAAAAACTAAATTTGACAAAACATGATAATCGTCTTAGGAGACGATTCTAATGTACTGCCAATACATCTTTATTGAAGAGAAAAAACATATTTCGATACGTTATTGGTTACTGTATCGCATCGTCGATATATACACAAGATCGCGAAAACGCCAGACCAAATCGCTTGACTGCGAAATCGCGAGGCGAAAACATGATATTCTAATGTATTCAATATCGCGTTTTCGCCTCGCGATCTCGCGATCTCGCGTCTCGCGTTTTCGCGACTGCAATGTCGGCGTTTTGCCTCGGCTTTTTCACGATGTGTTGAAATTGAGTTTTGCGCACACACAGACCAGGATACCCTATTTTGTCAAAACTACGAACGCGATATGATAAAATATTGTACTATCGCTATCGTCATCGTGATATCGCCTTCCGGATGGACATGCACGATGACGATATGATGACTATAGTACGATATATCGACGGTACAATGACGATAGTACGATATCACGACGGTGCGATGAGCGATGAGCGAAGCTACGATGACGATGCTACGGTATAAGATCTTATCACATTGTTGACACATTTCCGGGTGTTGTTTCTGTTTTAACACAGCTAAATAAGTTAGATCACGTTTGTCCGCTTGTACGAGTAATAATCCGATCGCTAAAGCTCGCGGATTATCTCCTCGTACATGCGGATGAACCGTGATCTAACTTATACACAGTATCGTCACCGTGATATCGCCTCATCGTGGCTTCGTGTTACGGCCATATCGTAGTATCGTACATGTAATATCGTAGTATCGACTTCATAGCGATATGACGATGGCCTAAATGGAACACCGTAGTGGAGGGTAGAAGATTGGGTGTGTCAATGCCTAAACTGTCATACAGCTTAAAATGATAACATCCATTGTCGGAACCCGAGACAATGTCGCTGCCCTTGACATGCAGTGGGCCTCACTATCGTTAGAACAAGCTGTGCCCGAAAGTCGTCCGCCGCCCATACAGCGTGCATATGTCACCGGGTGGGTGGTTGGGTCTACACGAACAAGCAAGCCTGGTTTCGAGGTCTTGTATGTATTGGATTTATGGTGAATATCTGGAATATATATAGAATATATTTGTAACACAAAATACAATCGGAATAGAGACGATCTACATCCAATAACTATCATATGGCGAGTGCAATCCTGTGTTTACCATGCGATCGCGTAGGAATACACGATCGCAGGGCCAGCACAGGGTTGCACAATGCATATACACGACACGATAAACAATAATGGCGGCCAGACAAATGGCCTCACGAGAAACAAATGAACATAAAAAACCTCCTAAAAGCATATGCATGATATGTTGTAGTCCCAATTAGTCATTACAGAAGAAACATAGCATATAGTATTAATGATACAAAACGAACGTACCTGGAATATATATAGAATATATTTGTAACACAAAATACAATCGGAATAGAGACGATCTACATCCAATAACTATCATATGGCGAGTGCAATGGGGCATAGCGGTGAGCATGCAATTGTGTATTAGTGATACGCGCTACTAAACCGCCGCATAATGACAAGCTATCGGCCATACGAAGTACATGTATTAAGAGTATACAGAACGTTTTGGAGAAACATGGAAACTACAACACATTATGTTTAACATTTATTGATAATCTGAAATACATTTAAATGAAAACACTCACATGAAAGACACAAATTCAATGATCCTATGACAGATACATAATACTCCCGTTTTCAAAAGGGCGTATACAAAATATGCCGCCGTACCCACCCATCCCCAACTAGCACATTTGCGACATATCATTTTCGGTCTAGCTGCACACCTGATGGTGTTTACAATAATCAGTCGGTAATCCTATTTCACGTGCAAAGTGTGACCGACTTTTAGTGTTCGGCGGAAACAAACATATCAAAACCACGGTATGTAGTCGCTCACGTCATCGTAGATAAATTGATAATTACGCATTAGCTTGACATAGTCATGATAGTGCATTGTTTGATTTCTTGATAAAGCAAGATTTGTTAGCACATGAGAATCGTCTCCAAAGACGATTCTCCAATTTGGTCAAAATATGTTTTGTAAAGAAATACCTATGTAATCTGTTTTCTTTTCACATTTGTTGATTTCTTAATAAAGCAAGATTTGGCAGCACATGAGAATCGTCTATTCTCCTATTTTGTCAAAATATGTTTTGTAAAAAAATACCAATGTACAGAGCTCTCAATTAAGTTTCCAAGTAGCAGGGTAAAATCTAAAAGTAGCCAGGTTATTGAACGAGCTTTGTCGAATATGCGAAGCTTACGAGATGGCTAGGGGTGGGGGGGGGGGGGGGGGGGAGTAAACAAACACAGCAACATGCCCCCCGGAAAGTTTTTGACCTCTAGACTCAATTTCCTGCATTCTTGTGTCTTTTAGAATCAATATTTGCACCTATATTTAGTCAACTTTTGCCAAAAGTAAATTACATGTTCATTAATTCTGCCATTTTTGGTGATAGAAATTGAGAATATTGGTTCTAAACGACATAAAAATGCAGGAAAGTGAATGTAGATATCTAGGCGTGGGTATAGGATTTCCAGTTGGGGTTGGGAGGGGGGCGTCAACAAAAGCAATGTATGCGGGGGGGGGGGGGGGGGGGTGGGGTGGGGAAGACCCCCACGAATTTTTTTTAAACCAGAACGCCTCACACACTATTTCCTGGCTCAACGCTGATTATTTCACCTGCAAAAACTTGATTTTGGATTTTTAAAAAACAAGAATTGTGCATGGTTTTGGGGGTCTACCAAAGAAGAACATTTTTAAAACCAGAACCACTCAGGCGCGATTTCCAGGCATTTTGTTGTTGTTGTTGTTGCTGTGCGAGACATCACTCTCCGCGCTTATTTTTTAACGGCACCCGCCCCGGTGAAATAAAAAAAAAGTTTTATAGGCCTAATTCATTATTAATTTGTATTCAAGGGTGAAATTGGCTGAATGGCCGTCCATACGCGGATAAATTCATTATTCGATTTTTTTTTTGATTTTATTTTTGTAAATATTTTTTTTTTCTTTCTTTTGATGAGAAAGTAGCCGGTGCCGAATGAGGAAGTTGCCGGGGGAAATCCCCGGCCCCCGGCCCTTATTGAGAGCCCTGATGTAATCATGTTTTATTTTCACATTTATTGATTTCTTAATAAAATAGGTTTGGCAACCCATGAGATATAATGTTTCGTAAAAAAAATATTTGTATTATTGATGTTTTTTGTCACATTTGATTGATTTCTTAATAATAACACAGTTGTGGCAGCACATTAGAATAGGAATGGAATGGTGCTTAACGGCCCATCAACACAAAAGAGTATCATTTAGGGCGAAGCAATGTAGATGAAGAATGGATACACATTAGAATAGTCTCCTAAGACAACACCATTTATACTTTGTACGAATAATAGCATTATTGTTGAGCCCTCTTGCGGAAAGCGAGACATAGTGATCACAATGGCGTCCGTCCGTATTTTTAATTGTTGACAATATTATCACCGAAAACCGGTGATGCGACATGGAATGAAATGTCGATACTGTTAGACCGGGCAAACAATTGACACATTCAGAAATAAACGATTTAATTTGTGTTTCTGGAGTCGGGTTCCATATGGTGGAGAGGTAATACGATCGATTACACGCCGTGAAAATCTTGTTGGAACGTAAATGTCACCATGTCTTAACTATACTCCAGTTGGCCCTAAATGAAACACAAACACATACTTATATCTGCTGGTTGCGATCTTTACTGCATGAGTCGAGATGGACAGTACACAGCCCACAGTGGTCCCTGCGGTAAAACTAGAGACAAACCTCTAGGGCCAAATCCACTCTAGAAAGCACGGGACCCACACATCTGTACATGTACAATAATATACATTACATTTACATTTACATATTTACATATCTGATCATATCACTCATATGAGAAAATTGCCTGTTTATGCAGTGACTGCTATCGCAAGAATGACGATACACGCCTTACAGCCCGCATACCACGTGCTAATAACCAGTCCTACTCGCTGCACGTGCTACACTTCCGTGTATTGAAGACAACAGTTTTCCGCTATGCTTGAGAGCACCGCGGAAAACTATTATTCAGTTTACCACCGTTACGTCAGCTCTAAGTACAGGCGCGGATCCAGGATTTCGGGTTAGGGGGGCGTAACTATTTTGCAATACTTGACTATATTAGTATTGCAAAATAGTCGACCGAGCGGAGCTCGGGATAGCGCTAGGGGAATGCACCCAGATTTTTTTTTTAAATCTACATCGCATTTCCTACATTCTGGCGCATTTTGGAGCAAAAATACTGTTTAGGCATGATTTTTTATTGAAAACGTTTAAATTTTGAAACAATAAGGCAACTACCGAAACATGCATGGAATACATGGCACTTGGCATGAAACGTGCCTTGTAACCTGTAAACAATCTTTACTCGGCGATTTTTAAGGGGGGGGGGGGGGGTGCGCGTCGGATCCGCCCCCTCCTGAATCCGCCCATGAAGTATGTATGGTTATGGGGCATTTCTTTCCTTCATTTATAAGGGATGGGTTGTGGTTAGGGGTTAGAACATCTGACTTCCAATCTGGAGGTTGTGGGTTCAAATATCGCCTTATGCATAAAAAATACTTTCATAGACTAATAGCAACTTTCACGAGGAGGTCCGTGACCGTCCAAATTAAATAATGAAAGGTCCGAAGACCTATTATATGTATAAAATACTGAAGTGTAAAGGTCCGAAGTTGAAAATGGAAGGTCCCGGACCTTGGACTATTTTCAGATTATATATTCATAGTATTTCCGTCTCACTGGTCTGTAGGATGAGACTAACTGTGTTCCTGTCTATATATGACCCTAACTGTCGCTAGGACGTTAAACCCACGTAAATAATGATAAGTACTGTAAGTTAAGATCATTGGGTGAAGCATTTTCAGATTTGGTAAAATGAGAGTCATTGCTTAATCCAAGATGACCGCCATCTAAAAATAGCACAATGTGTTTAAAACACATATGAACTCAATGTTGCATTCTCCTCTGGTGTTCAGGGAGTCAGGTGAGCGAATTAGGGCCATCATGGCCCTCTTGTTTATTTATCTCGTGGCCAGGACATAAGACGTCGTTACGAGATAAATGAACAAACAACACATGTCTCCTCCATGGTTCCGTAGAACCAACATACAAAATGTAATAACAACTTATTATAAACAAACGCATAAACGGTCCCTTGCTTTATGCAACACTCTTCCATCTGTTGGAGAGTCAGGAAAGTCGACACAAGAAGACGGATCTCATAGAGACATACACATTCAATCGCAAACCTTATTTACAGAACCACTCCAAAAAGTTACAAAAAGTGAACTGTAACATTGAAACAACCTGTCGTGTTCGTTCGTGTGTGCACTTACACGCTGACCCCACTGTACCGAATCCACCGTTTCCGGACCTGTTGTTTGTACTTTTACGAACAGGTTGAGAGTGTCAACTAGAGAATAATCCGCTAGACTTCCAGTGGTACAAAATTATATACAGATGTAACTGAATGTGGAACCGAGAAAAATAAGCGCGGGATCTCTTCATCCGCAACAACAACATTTGGCGGGAAAATGAAAAATGACTGACAGCACTGCCGACAACACTAGGTGCCCAACTTGGTCACGTCGCAGTGCGGTTTAAGCAGACATACATCCACTGACTCCAGTTGTCAGGTATATACCAGTCTACATAGTTTGCCAGAATTTAAGCAATGTTTTACCATATTGAAAAGTCCCTAAATTTGAGTGCCTATCCCTGGCCAGACATACAGTTATGGAAGGTAATATCCGCCATAATTATATTAGGCTTGATGCTTGCTTGCTGATGACATTCGAAGTTCTATCCGTCTTATTACAATTATATGTGGCGTGATGCTTGCTGACTGGTGCCATTACAACTTACTTTCATGTTATTGTATTCGTCATTCGTGTTTGTGACATTTGAAATCTTCTTGGTTGTAGTCTAAATTGCATGTGCATTTGGCTTGATGCTGTATTCATTCGCACTGTTTCAATGCGTTTGTGTTGATTACATTCTAAGTGACATCCGGAGTTCCATTATTGATTATTGCGTCGCTGTTTTGCCATGCGTTTTGTTACCTCGATAAGCCACGCCCCTTGACAACAACAATTGCAACAGTAATTTGGGAACAACCATTATGACGCCAGGTGCGCTGCTAAAACTTAAAATAGTTCTCCCTAAAATGATTTAGTATGCTGGTACCCGTCCTACAATGCGTTGCTCTCTAAATTGGTTCCATGTCCCTAACGGTGTTGACGTAGATTGATGCCGCCTTTTCTGTTGCGCCATGTTTAGGTTAAAATACACCACATAGTTTTACTGTATAATTTAACCGAATCCCAGCCAGTCTTTCCTACTTTCACTATTCGTATGGATGTTGTGGGACCAACCTCGTCATGTCCCCCAATATTGTTTACATTATTTGGCCACGGAAAGTCTGTTTACATTACGTGACAAACAGGCTCAATGTTTTCTTTTAAATGCTTCAAATATGCTGAAAACTGGTGTTAAAAACACCCATTTTATAACCTTAAACATAGAGTATACATGCCAGGTTATAATATATGGAGACATGTTTTTCTTTATGATTTCAATCTGACATTTTTCTGGCAAAATGATTACCATTACCAGACGTACTAATTGACATTATTATACTTTGTATATCAAACGCTAAATGCCAGTTTGATATCAGGGGCGATAACCGTGGTTCCTTAAAATGATAACGGAAGCAACTATTTATTCCATTTATTTATTATTTGATGTGAATATCATACTATATGATATGTCGATAAAAATATTTATTCAGCATTTAGTTGATATAAATAATTTAAAAATACTGCATCACTTGCATATGGAACTAGCTTGATACCACCGCGAGTCTCTATGAGTACATTAATTATTACTAAATAATTATATATGTGTAGCTGGCACTCATAATTTTTTAAAAGTTGTGGACTAGTTGCAATTATACACTTATTTAAGTTACACAAAGAAAAATGTGTACCTACTAGATGGGACCCCAGCTTCAACAATAATTAAATATATATTTTAATTAGTCAAGATCCAGAGCAGAATGGGTGCAGGTTATTGGAAATTAGGTCCCACAACATCCATAAGAAAAATGAAAGTAGCAGAGAATAGCAAAATGTGTGGTAACAGGTTAGTTTTTTAGGGAAAATCAATGGTGGTGGTCCACCTTAGTCTGATCCCGGACGGTTATTGGTTTGAATCGGTAACGGGCCAGTTTGACAGTCAACCTGTGTAAGTTACCATATGTGTAACTTACTAATATAAACATGTCATTGTTTTCAATTACGTAAATGTAATTTAATTATGAGGATACATGTATGTATAAAAAAAATTAGTAAGTCAAACACCATACATACATATGCAATTTAGTTAATATAGGTTAGAGAATAACAAATGGTGCGAAATCGTCAAGACGCTAAAAGTAGTCCGGTATGAACAAAATCGTGCGGGTGTTTTGCGCTCACCGACACAGTTTTCTTGCAAATCTTGATCCATTACTACCCAGTTTCACTTGAGGAACATGATGGTCATGTGATGTAAACATAGTTTCCGTGGCCAACAACAAATGTAAACAATATTTGGGAACATGACGAGGTTGGATATTTCTGTCTTAGAAGTAAGTGAAGCTATTGTTTAATTCATGCAGAACCAGTACTGACCGGCTGCAAGTCATGTATAAGTAGGTCCCACAACATCCATACGAATAGTGAAAGTAGGAGAGACTGGCCTTATTGGATGGGATTCGGTTAAAGTGTATAGTAAAACTATTTGGTGTCTTATAACCTATACTGTGATCATTTGTAGGTGAAATCTTACATCAACACCGGCATTGGAGGTATGCCTCAAACAACCAATCACATCTCGTACTATTATGTATTAGTCGGAGGATTCCTAACATTGACAGCAGTGTCATCTGGCGTCATAATGAGGCACTACTAACCAATATATTGCAATGCATCATTCTGCTTATGACTTGATGCTTTCTGCTTGGGGGTTTCCGCTTTCGGACTGTGGTGTGATGCTTACTTCCTGCAGCTTTGTCCTTGCTGCTTCCGGCCTTATTCAAAGTGCTAAGTGCTTGTTCCTACTTTCTATTGCAAATGCTTAGTGCAATAAAACAGGGACACGAATAAGGACGTATCAATAATTGTAATGTAAATAAGACGAATGAACAAAGCAATCAGCAGAATGGACATGTAAGAAAGACAAATACAATTACAACAAGCAGATTTCAAATGTACTAAATACAAATGACGAATGAAATAACATGAATATAAGTTGTAATGTCATCAGCACGCAAGCATCAAGTCACATAGCATTATGGCGGATGTTACCTTCCATAGTCATGTCCCCCATTATTGTTTGCATTATTTTGGCCACAGGAATATTACGTTCATGTTCACCGTTTTCTTGTAAATGCTACAAATATGCTGAATTTCTGCTTTTCCAGCCAAGTGTAAATTGGAACCACACACCCAGCTTAGAACAGTGTAGACTCGCATCGCTTCGGTGTCCGGAGAGCGGTAGAAGTATCTAATCATAGTAGATGGACCAGCAGCCTGGAAACACGACTTTGTAACCGAGACACAACAGTTGTATATCTAAACTCATATATATTAGTATTCAGCGGCCCGTTTCACTGAACTAAACTAAAATGTTCGTAAGTGCAACTTTAAGATCGTCTGGAAATTTCAATTGATGGATTTACTTTTATTGAGCATATACTGTATGTGCAGCATATGCTCAATAAATGTTAATCCAATAATTGTTTACAAGAAAACATTGTTACTGTGAAATTTACAGACTTTGTGTGCGATTATATATCTCATCACAAATACTTACAAAATGTACGATATTTTCCGTAGATGACGTCGAAAGTTGACGAAATGTTCAGAGCAAATGCGGAATTGACCTCATGGGTGGATGCTGGGTTTATACGAAACTAATGATAAACAGAGGGTCTGTGTTCGGATGTACTAATTTCCTGTCCATGGATCAAAACCGACACATCTAGTTTACCGTACCATGGCCCTGACCGACTCCGCTAACCGGGCAAAGGTACGCACTTCCACTCGTAATGTCACCCCACCCCCCCCCCCCCCTCCGCCAAATTGAATTTCGTCCCCGAATTCCATTTTTGTTTCGGACAACGATCATACGTATATATATCAGTCACAGCCCCACATTATGGTCCAACTGTCACATGGCGAAGAAAATGCTCACCAGCTGCATTCTGGTGCTCGAACTCGTGACATCTATTTTACTGTACCAGGGATCTAACCGAACCCACTGACAAGGTGCATATACACACTGTCTCAACATAGCCACGGAATTCTTACAATTGTGCGGTGTCGTGATTTTCAAACTTCGCCTTCGTAAACGTTAGTTCGTGCTCTCGATCGCCTGTTTCCCTGACCAATCAACCGAACCAACCAATCAACATGCCAACCAACTAACCGATCAACCAACCGCCCAACCAATCAAACAACCAATCAAACAACCAATCAACCAACCAATTAACCAATCAGTCAATCAATCAATCAACAATCAATCAATCAATCATTATAAGCCATGCTTCGACCTCAAATGGTTGCAGTCATCTCGTTATCGTCGAGTTGATGATATTTGGTGCTACGATAGATCTCGGAATAAGAGCATGAACATAGTTTGAAACACTCTATGATATACGAAAGGAATACAACCAATTTAACGCGCACCTGTTGAACATTTTCGTTCTTGAAATGGCGACTTCATTAGCCAATCAAAACTCAGAAATGCCAAACTTCCAGCCTCGTTTTGGTAGTAAACACAAATGGGGCCGCACGATTCACCCAAATCCTCCCCAAATCCTCATTTGCCCCCCAAATCCTCCCCAAACACCTCATGTAATGAATATGTTATCCAATTAATATGTCTCAAAACCTTTTAATATCGTTCTTAAGAAGTTATTGAACCCGATTTGAATACGTTTTTATGGTAAAAAGAGTCTTATTTCGATGTTTTAATTTAACTTAGGCATTCTAGCAGCCAAGGGAGATCATCCAAAATAAATTATGAGATAAATGCAAGGGAGATAAATGTTGTTTGACCCATTTTGGTCAATTGAAACATGCAAGTTATTTACCATTCCAAATGTGTATACATGTAATACTATTCATCTGTTTTTTTAACGGTCATTGGAGGAGAAATATGGAGATCATTTGTATAATTTAATATCAAAACTGTGACAAAGCCGGACGGACAGACAGTCACAAACAATAACCACTTTATTACGACCTTAGATGTTGATATATAATATGCCATTAAACAAACAAACATTTATATGGGGACATATATACAAGAAAGACAATTCTGAAAATTAAGACCATTTATATTGGCCACCCATGACATTTTCTGGCGAGCTTCGTTTTAATTTCACGTTCTTAGCCAAACTCCTTGCATCAGCTAGGTACCTGAAAATAGTATTATTCAATAATTAGTAACAATTTAAGCTGGTATTTACATCACACAGTGAGTAATTAAGAGGATTTGAGGAAGATTTGGGGATGATTTGCTGCATATCGGGCCCGTACTGCATAGACACTCGACATTTACGGACGTGGTCATTTTTTCAAGCTATATGTGCTGAATTTGATTGATTGATTGAGATAAAAAAAACAGATGAATAAACATTTGGAATGGTAAATAACTTGCATGTTTCAATTGACCAAAATGGGTCAAACAACATTTATCTCCCTTGCATTTATCTCATAATTTATTTTGGATGATCTCCCTTGGCTGCTAGAATGCCTAAGTTAAATTAAAACATCGAAATAAGACTCTTTTTACCATAAAAACGTATTCAAATCGGGTTCAATAACTTCTTAAGAACGATACTAAAAGGTTTTGAGACATATTAATCGGATAACTTATTCATTACATGAGGATTTGGGGAGGATTTGGGGGGAAATGAGGATTTGGGGAGGATTTGGGTGAATCGTGCGCCCGCACTTGTGTTAGGTGGTTTTATAAATGTGTAAGTATTTCAAGAGTTTATTTCCGTTTATCCTTATTGTAACAGCAATTGATATCATGAACCTATTGCTCATTATTGCACGAATTCTGAAGTTAGTGTTTAGCTGAATTGCTAGGTCGATCGACCTGTTGGAGATGCACAAATCCATACCAAGTACTTCATCCCTCGCAAAAATATTAAAATTATTTATAAATGAGAGGGAACCAGCAATAAACTAGTAGGTTGTTCATTTCCATTTGTTGTACATGAGGTTATGATGGTATGTTATTCATTAAAAGTTATTGTCAAATGTGTGATTTTGTTGACGCCAATGACGGCCCCACAGGCACTTTGTGGTATGAACGAGAAAAAAACTTTTAAACCGTACCCAATTTTATTCTGGTATGACACTCACCATCTGTTCAACCAACGGAAGTTGTACTAGTGTGCCTTGATTATTTACCTTGGGCCCGGCTTGCTAATTCGGTAATTGTAACTCGCGCGAAGGCCGGGACCCTGCTGGGCCGGGCCCATGGCACACTAGTACCACTTGGTTGAAAAAATGGTGAGTGTCCTACCTTGTGGATATTTAATATCAGAGTAAACGTGGGTACGGTTTAAATAGCGTTTAGTTGTTCAAACCACAAAACCACCTGTGGACGGCCCCACCCAAATTGACGAAAAATTTGTTCCGGGAGTCGCAAATTTATAAATAATTTGCGCCTCCTGGAACGAAAGGTTTTGTCGATTTTTGTAATGATTTTGGATTGGCACTGGTCGGTTCAGTTATTTTAAGTATCATTAAATTTTGGGCCTTCAGTCGGTGATAATGTTGGAATACTACAGCAATACACCCACCTTTTACTAGTTATGGGAAGTAACTCTGCAAATATTCCATACCGTCCGTAGTATATGCTACAGTACGGGAGGATTGCATAGTTACTGCCTGCAAATAACATGTTGCAGACTCCCTGAGTACCTTCAATATGGCAAAGGATAAAGTAGTTCATTTGAATCATTTGGATGGTTGTAACTGCAAACTACAAGGGTTGCTCCAATAGTTTGTGGACACCGTACATAATTTGGGAATCTAGTCAAATAAATACGACGCTAATCGCTATGTAGTATGTACGATGTTACTTCGCTAAGCGAAGGGAGCGACCCAGTATGCGGATTGAAACCGTGGAATACCTTGCTCTACTGGGAATCATACACGCTTACATACAGTAAATGGTCACATACATGCATTTTCGTGACGATATCTTCAAAACTCTGCCTGACATTGCACATGTGTAAGTGAAATAACGCAGCGCAGCTACCAACGTCATAAATTGAACGTTACGTTAACTGAGCGTCAGTGATGTTTAGCATCTTCCATCCCATATATTGTCATCAACACTCGATTTAACATCGGAAAATAGTTGTCATTTATAAATCGACTAGTAGACGTCTTCCTTTCACAATAACAGTTCTGTACGGTATTTTATTTCTTTTTATTCCAAGTGTATGCTGACTGGTGATCACCGTGATTTGCAGTGTTTCCGATGACGGCTGTTTTGCTAGTGAGCTCAAATAGAGTTGCACCATATTTGTGTATAAAATTGAACTGGCTAATGAAATGTACCACAATTAGGGATGTAGCGATACACCTACCTGTCTACACGATACGTATCGCGATATTGGGTCATGATACTATACATATCGCAATACTAGTATCTCACTTACAGAATACATTTTCAATGGTCCATAGATACTGGATTTAATGCATGAAATCAAATAAAGTATGTTACTCTTTATAGTGTGGCAGATCTTTCTGTTGCAGCCATGTGGTGACATTTTTTGTAAAGTTTGAGTTAATAGATATCTTGTGTTACTGTTGAAGTTCCATCGGTCCAATTCATCGCCATTGATGTCAAGATTTTCTCCATGTCCTTACTTCAACATTATTCAATGCTCCAGATAAGGAAGTAGTAATTGAGTATTGTCACTCCATCATTTCTGAAGCAATTGGGTATTTCAACATTTTAATTAATAAAATCACACTACTGTTTACACATCAACAGTCTTGGCATTTCATTAGAATTGTCTCCTTGGAGGAGACAATTCTCGAAAAATGAAACGCCAAGATGTTTTTTCATGGAAAATAAGAAAAATATGCTATGCAATGTATTTGTGGTCTGTTTATTGTTTTCTGCAGCATGATAAAGGTACCACACATTTTTTATTGCTTTTTGATGCTCGCTACTTCTGATTTCAATTGGGTTTTTGGCAATTTTAATTGGGTATTTAAGCAAATATGCAGCTTATCTGGCGCTTTATTTGAATGATCACAATTTTATTTCCACACTTAATACATGTGGACATACATGTACATTGTATGAGACACACTTGCAACAATTTTTACCTTCACAAGGTCAGTGAATCGTTTAACCATTTTTTACGTCAAAATGTTTGTAAGCACTTTTCTTTCAGTTGAGTATACCAGTAGGCATACACATGTTCTACAAACATAACAGAGCTTCACATCAGCTGCATATTTGCTTAAATACCCAATTAAAATTGCCAAAAACCCAATTGAAATCAGAAGTAGCGAGTATCAAAAAGCAATTACAATTTTGTGGTTCATTTATCATGCTGCAGAAAACAATAAACAGACCACAAATATAGCATAGTTTTCTTATTTTTCATGAAGCACATCTTGGTATTTCATTAGAATTGAATGCCAAAACATGTTTTCATTTCGAAGCAAACTATTCAATAATTGCTGTGATTTTATTTTACCCAATTAAAATTTTGAAATACCCAATTGCTTCAGAAATGATGGAGTGACAATACTCAATTACTAATTCCTTATCTGGAGCGTTGAACATAATATCTGATTATTTTTGTTTCAGGATTTCCATCGCACACTATGGATACTTGGATACTAGAGTACTATTCTGAATTTAAGATGGACATCTGTTTTGGGTATGGATAACTGGATATTCAGCCATGACCTGGATAGGGTTTCTCTGTAGAAGTAAACCATTAACTAATGACATTTCAGACATAAATCATTCAATCGCAATGAAGTTGTGACAGTGACTCCGATGTTTTACCATCTTGCATTTAGCATAGTTTTATCTACATGTATGAAATTCTAAACAATATATCTTGTTTTTATCATCGGTTTTTAACACCTATTACACAAAGCTTCGATCCTGACAATTATTGTATTGCAATATTCCAGGATGCTTGTATGAATACACGTTAGAACAATCTGTATTTTACATTTCTGTGTAAGACTCTGTCTGATGCACAGACATGTGGTTGTAGTGACTACAAAAGAGACCAATATTCTTACATTTGTGTTTCGTGTCAAGTGGTTTGTGATATAACAACAACAACGTCATCTGGGCGAGGTTGGTGTGAGCGCGACGTGACCCCGGGGATGTATCCCCTGCTGCTGGACAGACCGAGCCACACCAACCAGCATGATAACTACGTGAAGATGTCGGCCTACGCAGATAGACACTTCATTGCGTGCCTGCAGAAACCCCCGCACCTGCGCACAGATGTGGTAAGTTCCCCATATTATTGGATTTACATTTATTGAGCATAGGCTGCATATGACTGTCTGAGATAGATTCAATTATCGGTATATGAGACATGTCACAAGCCGTGTGATTTTGTACCTAAAAAGATGTGCGATTGTTCATGAAAAAGTATTTAAAACAATTATGATATTTCCTATAAATGTCTTCGAAACTTGAAAACTTTTCATGGCAGATGCTGAAGATTTCTTCAACTTTCGACGTAATTTATTATTTACTTAAATTATCATAAATTTTGTAATATTTTTCATGAGTTATCGCACATCTTCTTGGGTACAGAATCACATGACCTGTCTCATCTGTAGCTGGAGAAATGTGGCCTATGGGATTTGCGACCAGTGTAGATCCAGATCAGCCTGTGCACAGTCTGATCAGGATCTGAACTATTCGCAATTCCATCACTGAAACACCTGTCATGCTTCTAACAAGCAATATATATCATTATCAGTCTACAGCATAGTGCTATTGGTGAGGAGCTACACTGGTCACAAATCCCATAAGCCCCATTTCTACTATCGGATGGTCCATCGCAACTGCATATATGTTCTACCTATTGAGATATTAAGCCTGGCCTCAATTCACCAACCTTTAATCATCATTCAGGGTTCAATCTAGGCCAAAATATTAGGGAGAAGTGACTTCTCCCTCCAGGCAAAATAGGGAGAAGTGAGGGGAAATTAGGGAGAAGTGATAAAAATCATATTTTCCCGGATTTTTTCTCTTACTTATAGTTATCGCGTAACTGTATACATTAACTCTATGTTTCAAAAGCATATCTATTACAGGGGTAGAGGCATCAACATGTGCTTGTATCATACAAGCCTAGAATGACCATAGCTGTTGACAGGCCATTAAACACGATCAATATTATTTCTTAAGTTGTAACGAAAGTATGTGATTTTAACAGTCAGTTGAGCCACCTCGTAGAGATGGTCTAAGTGAGTGTTAACAATGTATACTGTCATTGAGAAATAAAAAAGACACGGGGGGGGGGGGGGTATTTCATCTCGAAAGTATATGTTGTTACAACCCATTTGAACCTCTTTTAACTGTGTATATGTAATGAAACAGCATTTATGTAAATACTTTAGACGAATAGCAAATTAATCCGTTTAAATTCACTTAAAATATCATTTATGAACTTTGTATATTTAGTTAATACCAAACTGAATTATCATAAAAATCAGGTTACGTTAAAATCGATTGGAAAAAGTTGCAAAAGGACGAAACTACGTACATAGGTATGAAATCGTCGAAATTGTCTGTGACTTTTTCATGTTTTCTGACAATACAGTGACTAAGCCATATTTGGTTGAAATAAACAGTTAGTAATGTAATAAACAATATTTGTCTTCGGCATCAAAGGATTTCATTAGAATATATTGATTTCGTATTGAATTCTTTTACACTTTTCGGCGAAAAAGAAAGTTGCAATTCATCCGCTATGTTGGTCACGACTCGGTTCGTCAGGTGGCGCCTCGAGTGGGTATACCCACAATCGTAGCTAACGATTGGATGCTAACGTAGCTAACGATCGGAAATGGTATCCCACAAAGTGTCATACGCTGACAAAAATGTGTGTAGACAACTTCGAAATTTGTTCGTCACCGGGCTTATTGCATCTGGCACCCGTTAAAACGCGTGTTTGTTTGTCTGGTTGAGAGTATTCAGAGGGATTTAACTATACCGGGTTCATGATCGCTGATATATCTATTGCCGACGTCTTTCGCCACAGTAACCTGTCAATCATGCCACTAAGGGCTGCCTTTGCTTACCAGCGATTGGCTATAACTTGGCCACGAGAATAACACGTGTTTTGAACTGACAATTATAGTTGCCAGAAGCAATGTTTGGCTAGGGGATTATTGAAACTATCGACCCGTGACTTTTATTGTCACAGCGGGTAGGCATGATTTTAGTGAATCGCGTAATGATGTGATGAAAATTTGGTCAAACAATCGGGTGTCATAAAACAAATGGTATTGTAAACAGTTTGGCAGGCCTGCAATTAGCGAGATTTAGGTCACTGGGTGGGAAATGGGGATTACCTGAACGAATTTGGTTCCAGCTTTTTTTTTTAGAATTTCCGATATTTTGCGAGATTTTTTAAGGCGAAGTGAACTTCGCCTTGCCGGACACATAGGGCGACTTGGGCGGGAAAAAAAAGCGACGACTTCACCCAAGTCGCCCCCAAAATTGAACCCTGGCATTGAAGTATTGGTCTTGATCTTATGACATTTCTGATGAGTCTATCTTTCAATCAGCTAATAAACTCCTGATAAAGGATCGCTACTGTTGGTTAAACCGTACATGTACGACAAGTATTTCACTGACTGAATGTCCCACAGTTGCTTAACATTTTAAGGAAACACAGTTATCGCCCCTGATACAGTGCAGTCTCCGTTTTTGTTCCACGGTAGACAACACTTGCAAACTCAACGCGAACGCAACGCGAACGCAACGCGAACGCAACGCGAACGCAACGGTTTACTGTAGCGTTGTATACGTTGTTTAAACGTATAATACGGTTCGTACACGTGTAATACACATTGTCAAACCATTTAGTTTAAAAGCGTTGTATACATTGTTTAAACGTATAATACGGTTCGTACACGTGTAATACACATTGTCAAACCGTTTAGTTTTAAAGCGTGTAATACGTTTAGCTTCAAGGCGTATAACACGCTTTGGCGTATACATATGTAGCGAGGTGAAAGAGTTGAAACGTGTACAACGCTTTACCTGGAAGCGTGTAGCTATATGAAAACGTTGAAACGTGTACAACGGTTACACGTTTTAACACGAATACCTGTTCGGCCCCGATCGCTTCGAGGCGTCCTTGTTTCGTCTCTTTTAAAATATCGCGAATACATAACCTCAGATCGAGTTCAAAGTACATCGGCGGTGTGATTTAGCACTTCAATTGATCCCTGATGCCTAATGAGTCACGCTTTTAACACGAAATGTTTGCGAATTGTAGATCACGTGAGCCGGCTCATCAAGATCTGCGGCATTCCTACGTACATGTACATTTTATATACACAAAAATGACCCCTAATACAGCGTAATGTAACAGTTCCTAACTTAATATGGAATAGCCCGGGCCGATAGTCCGTGTCAGTTACTTGGGGTTCAATATTACGAACACAGATAAACACAGTGCATGGTTTCTTTATTTTATTTTAACATTATCAGAAATGGCGAGTCTAGGAACTCTCGTATCTTTACGCTGAAGCCAGTCTATTTCAGTCACTAATCCGCTATGCACCTGTCCCACGCGTGTGTTACGAAAAATCGATATTTAGAGAAACTGAATACACAGCGAGCTGCATACTGGTTTAACACGGATATGGCCCGCGGATATGTGTCATAAATTACTTGGTGGTCAAAACCGGTAACTTTACAAGGTTTATAGCGAAATAGCAGCCGACTGGCAATTTTTCTCGGGCCGATTTTTAAGACTAATTTTCAAATCTCAATCGGTCTGAGAGTTCAAAAATCGGTCCAGAACCGGAAAACTGAAAATTGTAGAAGCCCTGCAGTGAGTCTAGAAGTATATATACACACACGAAGAACGATCTGAGCATGCGCATTCTACGCGATACACGGATGGCATACCAACACGTGTAATGCGTTAAAACCCGTGGAAACGTGTTATACGTATAACACGGTTTCATCTGTACGGTGATGTGTACATGTAGAAGCGTGTAACCGTTCGTCAAAGAAAGCGTTAAATCGTTTAAACGGTTTACCTTAGCGTTGTATACGTTTACAACCGTTGCACACGGATTACGCGATTTTGAAACTCAATGCGTTGTTTACAACCGTTGTATACGTTTACAACCGTTGTACACGGATTACACGCTTTTGAAACTCAATGCGTTGAACACAGTTTGTTCCACTTTCGCGCATGCGCAAGAGTGGGGAAACGCAACGCATGGCCGAAAACATATTACACGTAGACGACACACGGTTTGAAACGCAACTAACGGAAACTCCACGGATACGCAACGCACAACACTTTGTACACGTATATAAACCCGGAACATTTTGACAGAAACGACTGTATCAGTGTGGAAATTTATGTCTGATATAAAATGTATAATAATGCCGCTCAATATGTGGGGTAATGGTGAATGAATGCTTAATTTGCCAGAAAATGTCTCCGATGATGTCTCTGATATAAAGAACATTTTGTGCCCACTGAGTGGGCATGTACCTTTAAGTCTTCACTGTACTCAATGACAGTTTGGAGGTGATACACAATCACCCACCTGTCTGGGTGACAGCTGGTGTACTCCCATACTGGCCCATGATAACCCTGGACATACATGTTCCGTCATCACATACATTTCTCTGCCTCGGCATCAGGAGCCCGTTCAAAAAACATTGTATTGTAAAAATGTTTGAAAAAAGTTTTTTATGAATTTGCTTCTCGCATTAACCCTTGCACTGCTGAATTAAATTTTGTCGTCTGCTGTTTTTTATTTTTCGATTTTTCCCATCAAAAACATGCTTTGACTGCATTTTAGAATCATTTCCAATGTAAATGATTCTAAAATGCTGTCAAACCATGTTTTTATTGAGAAAGAAGGCAAAATACAAAGCAATGGCAGACGACAATTTTCGTGCTCAGCTCTAAGGGTTAATATGGTTCCCTAAAGCTACACTTTTTTATCTATATGTAAACCCCTTTAAATGTGAACACATCCACAAAACATTTGCCGACATCGTCTGTCAGCGCAAATGTTATTGCAAATTTCCTCTTTGTACTTACAAACATCTCAGTCGTAAGAAGGTTAGTGAAACGGACCCCAGATCCATGGGGTCACTTCACGGTTTTCTCCACTTTTCTATAGCATGTACCCTGTATGGAATTCAAGCTCTTATAGGTGCAGTTACGCATCAACCTAACACTCGTTGTCTCGTACATATACGTATTGCTAGGTGGGTGGCGGGTGCGAGCATGCGATGGGTAATTTAACGATCGGGGTTCACCTTTATCGGAATCCCGACTGGAGACCTGGTTTGGCCCTCACGTAGGTCTTTGGCATTTTGTTTGTGACAGTTAAACCTGGTTATATCCCTTATGAAAGTATTACGATTATTTGTATTACTTTTAGGGGAAAGGGCCAAGTGATTTTGGTGTGGTATGGACCTGGCGAGTGTAGGACAAAATACAGTTGCTAGTATGTGGTTTCCTGGATGCATCGTGGATGTTTTGCTAATCGAATCCCTGGTATTCTTATCAAGAAGATGGAGAAAATGATGGCTGGAGTCTTTTTAACCTCTTTCACATGTGATGCCCGCCCATTCACAGATATCTAAATATTATTTTCTTCATTTCTCAATGAAAGTATATGTTGTTACCACGTATTTGAACCATCTTGGCAAGACAGTTCAAATGAGTGGTCACAACATATACCTCTGTTTAGAAAAAAGAAAAATATTTAAAATTTTCAGTCAGAAGAATTTATCTTCAGCATGAAAATGGTAAAAATATGGGTTTACCAAAACTTTAGCCCAGTACATGTATGACTCGATGCAGCGATAGTTGTGTGTATTTCCATGCATATGTTTTTTAGTGAAATCACTGGCTGAAACTTGTGACAACATATAAGTTTACTCTGTAGCACAACAACATGGCAATTTACATTCCAGTGCAGTTCAATTTGATACAGTGACGCGAACAACACACTAACTATTATATAATTAATACATATCTACATGGCCAGTCATTATGGACCTCACAGAAATACATGTAGCATTGTAGTCGGTACATTACACGTACAGTGTGGGCCAGGGGCCCGTTTCACTAAACTTCCTACGACTAAAATGTTTGTAAGTGCAAATTTAAGATCGTCTGTAAATTTCAATTTATGGATTTACATTTATTGAGCATAGGCTGCATATGCAGCCTATGCTCAATAAATGTAAATCCAGTAATTATTTACAAGAAAACATTGTTAATGTGAAATTTACAGACTATCATAATTTTTCACTTACAAACATTTTAGTCGTAGGAAGCTTAGTGAAACGGCCCCAGATATAATACAGTCCAAACAGGGCATACTAATGCTGCAGTCACTTTTTGCACGGGGACCACCGGCGACTGACCAGGACAAAATCTGTAACTTACAATTCCAAGGCAATACCGGTATCTTGGTTATTATTCGGCACATTTGATGGGTATTTTTATTACGGTGGTTGTATTCCAGAAATCCCAAAAGATACCAATTTACCATCAATCTACACTTACCTCACCCATTCTTACCCATCATACTTTTTCTCTTGTTTCAGACTATGCGTATTTCAACGTCAAAAATCAATATTTCCGTTTCCGGGTAAACATTGCTTGTTTTGTTTGATAAAAAATGCATAAAACTGGCACAGAAATCAGTTGAAAAAAATGTTTGAAATTTATCTACCTACCTATAACGCTCCGGGTGACTTCTGGATTAAAAATGCGGGTGAAAAAGTGTGCGCAATATACTGCGAAATACGGTAGACCATATTGCCATCAGTGTAGATCCTGATAACCTGGCACATAAAAAGCCATCCTGTCAGGATCTGAACTGTGTGTATTTTTACAACATTAGCACATTTCTAGGTTTGAGAACATTGATGAGTTGGTGTCAGATATTATACCTCTGGCTTACAAAGTATGCCGAGTGATATAGTTTCGCCTTTCTATCTGGCCACCCATCCATCTATCAGTTCGTAACACATAAACTTAACATTTTGTTGCAACTCAGCTGGGGTATCCGTGGCCCCCTGGGGCCGTTTCACTAAACTTTGTAAGACTAATATTTTCATAAGTGCAAAATATATGATCGTTGTAAATTTCACATTCCAACAATGTTTTCTTGTAAACAATTATTGGATTTATATTTATTGAACATAGGCTGCATATGCAGCCTATGCTCAATAAATGTAAATCCACCAATTGAAATTTCTAGACGATCTAAATTTGCACTTACGAACATTTTAATCGTACAAAGTTTAGTGAAACAGGCCCCTGCTCACTTGCTTTGGTGTATGAATAATAATGTGTAGTTTCATTCTTTCCATATCACTGTCCACACAGTTGTAGAAGGCTGGGTGTGGCACATGTACATGCCTGCATGGTTTTACAGTTGCCTTCGTCTGTAAACCACACACTGTGCTCCATCCCTGGCACATTTACCTGTAAGTGATTCACCAGTGGCCACAGGAATGTGCAGCCAGGAATGTGCTGCCAGTTATACACCTGCATTGTTCCTGTAACACTGCCACAGGTGGTTGGCACTGGTGTAACTTGCAATGTGGCAGATTGATAAAGGCTCCTTATAACTTAGCCTAATTCTTTGCATGCTGGGAAACTTGTGGGCTATAAATCGTTACTAAATAGCAAACAAAAACTCAATATATTTCCTTTGATTTCACCTTTTAAATATATTGAATATGTCTTGGAATTGTATTAGAATTGAGTCCTGCGGACTCAATTCTAATGAAATTCCTAGACATGTTTGCAGAGAGAAGAAAGGAAAATACTCCTAATTTGTTGGCGGTTATTTTCAGTACTAGCATCCAAAAAGTTAGAGCTTTCACCCCCCTAAATAAGTTAAAGTAACCGACATGGACTATTTGATATAAAGTTTGAGACTGTTCCATTATACAGAAAAGGGGCTCATTTTGTACAAATTAAACAAAATATCCACAAATGGTGCTTATCTTGATGAGACTTGCAAGGAGTCGACTCTACTCTGTTTGCAAATATTAGGAAAGACGTCTCTAGTGCTGAAAGTGTTATGGCTTTATATTATAAGCAGCAATGACAGAATACATGTACATGTTCGGGACTCGAAAACAAAAATCCACTTAGATTTTACCTCATACATTCCTATATGTTTTAATGATTATACCGCACTGTCTCTTCAAATTACCACTTGTCCAGATCGAAAATTTACTCGCTAATACAAGCGGACGAGTGGATTTGTCGAGGCCTGATGTTTCCATGTCAATGGTAGAATGGCCGCAGTAAGAGTAATACACATTGGCCACTCATTATCAGACTTCTGTCTACTGGGTTTTATTCTGGTATATTTATCAGCCAAACCTGATAAAACTGACATGGAAACTATTTTAATGTTTTATACACAACACATTACTAGATGGGATAGATACTTAGTGCTCTCCCTTTTTCCTTTAAACTGACTGATGTCTGGCATGAATCCTCTCAGTCCTGACTGTTTTAGACCCATATCTCGTGAAGCATTTAAGCCATAATAGACACATGCTTGGTACATACAATTCTGTATATTGTGGTATATGTAGAATTGCAATGTGCATTTCAATATGTTTTACTTGCCTCCCCCACCCAACAGGTTATCACCCCCTTAAGTATGTTTAGCTAAAAATATAACAAATATTATATATTTTTTTATTATCAAGGCTGCCAGCGAGGGGATTCATGCAGCTTAGTGATAACGATGCCCTTGTTTACGGTAATTGGGTTTATGAGCAGCTGCCATCTGCCTTGTAACTGTATCAGTTTGACCAGTCTGTCACATGTAAAGGAGAAATTGCTATAATTCAGGAATGTGCTGTAGGCTATATGATCATAATGTAAGGTCACACACACACACACTTCATGCTCATATTCTCTTGTTGTTATATATGCAGTGTGTCGTGGGAATATTGACACAATCCATTTGTGATCAGTGTAGCCCCAGATCAGACTGCACATCCGTCCGTGCAGTCTGATCTGGGGCTGCACTAATCACCAACCATTGCTAAAGTATTTATGATCAATGCCAAGTCACTAAATCATGCTACTTGATCTGCAGCTACACTGGTCTAACCCTTTCACCCCCAAGTAACTGAAATGGATTTTGATCTGTTAATTTTGCAACCAATCCCAACGTCACAAAATGATTTTCAGACCAGTCCATTTATGAAAAGGGGGGTGTTTTTCTTCTAAAAAAATAAGGAAATTACTTGCAAAAGTGCAGATCCTGATGAGACGTCTCGTTACGAGCCGGCTCATCTGGATCTACACTTTTTGCCAATACCACTATACAGGCCTGTAGTGTTGAAAGGGCGAAACTCGTGAACAATTTCTAATATTTCAGGTGAATTGGTTTGATAATCTGTAACATTACCATTTACAGGTGCAAATACATATCGGTGGTCAGATTATGAAATGTAGATCCGAAACAAGATACTCTTAACATTTAATCATGTTTAAAAATGCAATTCATGCATACACCATCACTGATAGTAAATACCATCTTGATAAAAATCCTTACTACGCTGAATTAAACTTTGTCGTCTGTTGCATCTCATAAATTTTTTCAGGTTGGTTTGATAATCTGTAACATTACCCTTTACAGGTGCAAATACATATCGGTGGTCAGATTATGAAATGTAGATCCGAAACAAGATACTCTTATAGTAAATACCATCTTGATAAAAATCCTTACTACGCTGAATTAAACTTTGTCGTCTGCTGGAAATGTTTTATTTTCAATATTTCTCGACAAAAACATGTTTTGACAGCGCATGATTCTCATGGGCTGTCAAATCGTTTTTTTAGCTCACCTGAGCGAAGCTCATGTGAGCTATTGTTACCGCAATGTGTCCGTCGTCGTCCGTGAACATTTTCAAATGTCTTCTCCTCGGTAACCATTGGGCCTATAGTCACCAAACTTCATGGTCATGGTCCTTAGATAGGGGGATTACAAAATTGTTAAAATGACGTCATTACGTAATCCAAGATGGCTGCCGTCTAAAAATAGCACAAATTCTTCGAAAATCTTCTTCTCAAGAACCGCCAACCGAATTTCGACAAAACTTGGTAGGAATGATCGATGTACAATGCTCTTTCAAAGTTGTTAAAATGGTGACCCCGGAGTCAAAAATGGGCTTGGCCGGTGGGGTCAAATTTTATTTTTGACTGAATATGGTCATGTTATATATCAAATCGAAGGTATCAACGAGGCGATCACTCTGGTGCATTTTTTGTCGAAATCGGATGATTATGTCATCCAAGATGGCCGCCGAAAGGTCAAAAGGTCGTTCTTTTATTAAAGATTTCAAAATTCTTCACATGAACCGCTTGGCTCATGGTAGCCAAACTTAAAAGTTATGGTCCTTGGGTGAAGCCTTTTCAGATTTGTTTAAATGGAGGTCATCGCTAATCCAAGATGGCCACCGTCTAAAAATAGCATAAATTCTTAAAAAAAATTCCTCTCATGAACCGCTAGCCAGATTTCGACGAAACTTGGTAGGAATGATCGATGTACAATGCTCTTTCAAAATTGTTAAAATGGTGACCCCGGGGTCAAAAATGGGTGGCTCGTGGGGTCAAATTTTATTTTTGACCGAATATGGTCATGTCTATATCAAATCGAAGGTATCAAAGAGGCGATCGCTCTGGTACATTCTTTGTCGAAATTGGATGGTCATGTCATCCAAGATGGCCGCCGAAAGGTCAAAAGGTCGTTCTTTTATTAAAGATTTCAAAATTCTTCACATGAACCGCTTGGCCCATGGTAGCCAAACTTAAAAGTTATGGTCCTTGGGTGAAGCCTTTTCAGATTTGTTTAAATAGAGGTCATCGCTAATCCAAGATGGCCGCCATCTAAAAATAGCATAAATGTTTTAAAAAAATTCTTCTCATGAACCGCTAGCCGGATTTCGACGAAACTTGGTAGGAATGATCGATGTACAATGCTCTTTCAAAGTTGTTAAAATGGTGACCCCGGGGTCAAAAATGGGTGGCCCGTGGGGTCAAATTGGGGTCAAATTTTATGTTTGACCGAATATGGTCATGTCTATATCAAATCGAAGGTATCAAAGAGGTGATCGCTCTGGTACATTCTTTGTCAAAATTTGATGGTCATATCATCCAAGATGGCCGCCGAAAGGTCAAAAGGTCGTTCTTTTATTAGAGATTTCAAAATTATTCTTCACACGAACCGCCCATGGTGGCCAAACTTCACAGTTATGGTCCATGGGTAAAGCCTTTTCAGATTTGTTAAAACGGAGGTCGTCACTAATCCAAGATGGCCGCCGTCTAAAAATAGCACAAATTCTTAAAAAATCTTCTTCTCTTGAACCGCCAGCCGGATTTCGACGAAACTTGGTAGGAATGACCAAATTGTCCAAATATGCTCATGTCATATATCAAATTGAAGGTATCTATGAGGCGATTGCTCTGGTGCAATATTTATCGGAATCGGATGATTATGTCATCCATGATGGCCGCCAAAAGGTCCATTTATTCAAGATTTTGAACGTCTTTTTCTCGGGAACCACATGGCCGATGCTGGCCAAACTTCATAGTAAGTTAAGATCCTTGGGTGAAGCATTTTCAGATTTGGTAAAATGAGAGTCATCGCTTAATCCAAGATGACCGCCATCTAAAAATAACACAATTTTTTTTAACACATATGAACACATTCTCCTCTGGTGTTCATGGAGTCAGGTGAGCGAATTAGGGCCATCATGGCCCTCTTGTTTTAAGAAGAAGGTAAAAATGAAAAACAGCAGACGACAATTTCCATCTCCCGGTACCGGTAATATACTTTTATTTTACAGATATAATTTCTGGGCCCGGAATATTCATTATCCCCTAGCCAATAGACGAAGTGCCATTTGATACTTTATACATGTATATGACTTCATTAAAATGCAAACCGTGCATTTTGACTTCATTTACATGTAGCTCACAGACCATATTTATTCTAATAAACGGCCCCGGGCTACGCAATCCGTGGGGATCAAAACGCTGAAATAGGATCGAAATATGTTATTTTCATATACAAAAGCCATTTAAACAATGTTTTAAATGTTTTTTGTATGTGAAAGTAACATATTTAGAATGCAAATATGGGAGGGGGGCTACTATTAGAGAGGGGGCTACTATTAGAATAAATATGGTACATTTATTTTGGACAATTCCTCTTCAAGTTTAATAATCGTATTATTTCTCCTTCTGACCTGCAGGACCTGGACGTGATATTCTCGTACCTGCACGGTATGGAGGCGCTGTCGTCGCTGCGCGAACCCGCCCTCAGGGCGCTGTGTAAGACGGTGCGGTACGAGTACCACGACGCTAACGACATCCTCTACTGGTGCGTACTCCCTCACTCCATAGTGGGAAATTGGAAATACTTATAGGTTATTTTATTTGTATATGGATATATGCACGAGTTCCGGAGCGTGCACTATTGTGCGACTTTAGGAGTGCAATATCGTTGGCCGGCGGAACGAGTGGCATATATCGACATACAAGTCAAATAACCTTTTTATTATATGCGCACATCACTCGTAATTTATATGCGCCTAAAAATATACAAAATATAAATGAAACACACAAATTTGTTATGATTTAAAAGGAACTATTTTGCGAGGTGAAACGTAGTTCCGGCACCGACCAATATGAACTCACGAGACGTAAAGATGGAAAATATTGACGGCTTAGATTCCATTGTGTTTCAATGGGAAATGAAAGTACATGTATGTATATAATAAACATTAACCCTTACACCGCTATCTTAATTTCTTTTGTCGTCTGCTTTTTATTTTCTATTTTCCATTTTTATCATCAAAAACATGCTTTGACAGCACTTTAGAATAATTTACAACATGCTTTGACAGCACTTCACAATCATTTCCATTGGAAATGATTCTGAAGTGCTGTCAAACCATGTTTTTATTGAGAAATAAAGCAAGATATAAAAGCAACAGCAAACGTCAATTGTTGTGTGTAGCGGTCTAAGGGTTAATTGTATCCCCCGGACTCCGTCGGGGGATACTATGGATTTGACAGCGCGCCGCGTCCGCGTCCGCGTCCGCGGTCCGCGGTCCGCGTCCGCCGTAGACACTTCTTGTCCGGAGCATAACTCGAACACCCTTTGGAATATTTTCATGAAACTTCACACATGCATAGACCACGACCCGAAGGTGTGTCGCGCACAAGAATGACAACTCTTGCATAGCTAATTTTTGAGTTATCTCCCTTTTTTGTTTCTCGCACTGATTTCGTGTCCGGAGCATAACTCCACCACCCTTTCGAATATTTTCATAAAACTTCACACATGCATAGACCACGACCCGAAGGTGTGTCGCGCATAAGAATGACAACTCTTGCATAGCTAATTTTTGAGTTATCTCCCTTTTTTGTTTCGCGCACTGATTGACCATAACTCGACCACCCTTTGGAATATTTTTATGAAACTTAACACATTCAATTAGACCACGAACCGAAGGTGTGTCGTGCACAAGAAATGACAACTCTTGCATAGCTAATTTTTGAGTTATCTCCCTTTTTGTTTTCGCTCACTGATTTCCTGTCCGGAGCATAACTCGACCACCCTTTGGAATATTTTCATGAAACTTCACACATGCATAGACCACGACCCGGAGGTGTGTCGCGCACAGAATGACAACTCTTGCGTAGCTAATTTTTCAGTTATCTCCCTTTTTTGTTTTGCGCACTCTACAAACTGGACAATAATGCATGAAGACCTGTTTTCTCGTCTGCTCTGTATACCTTTTCTCGTGTGCTCTGTACACCTTACCTGATAGAGAACAATAGAAACTGGGAGAACCATGTGCTAAGCATGGGCTAGCATGTGCAGATGTCCACTGCTTGACCACTGCTTGACCACTGCTGACCAGGTAATTTATACAGGTAAATCACTACATTGGGTATGTGTTGAAAATATTGTGGCATTATGTGGACCTCTGCAGATATATGTAGATAAATATAGGACTATTAAAAAAAAATCTGGTCTCCAATAGCAAGCATTATTATTTTTAAACTTTTTTTTGTCATTTTTTTTTTTTTTTTTTTTTCATTATTTTTTTTTCATTCAAATTATTTTTCAATTTGACTGGAAAAAAAATCTGGGCTCCAGTAGCAAGCATTATTATTTTTAAACTTTTTTTTTTCATTTTTTTTTTTTTTTCATTTTTTTTTCATTTTTTTTTTTCTTTTTTTTTTCAAATTATTTTTCAATTTTTGTCCAGTAGCATAAGGTCGTAAGTGCTATATACAGACTATTCACCTGTGCATGTGCTAGCATGTGCAACTGACCACTGACCACTTACAGGTAATTTATACAGGTAAATGATTATATTACATTTCCGTAAACTGTGTTGAAAATATTGTGGCATTATGTGGACCTGTGCAGATATGTAGATAAATATAGGACTATTAAAAAAAATTCTGGGCTCCAGTAGCGAGCATTATTATTTTTAATTTTTAAACTTTTTTTCCATTTTTATTTTTCATTTTTTTTTTCAAATTCTTTTTCAATTTTTGTCTAGTAGCATAAGGTCGTAAGTGCTATATACAGACTATTATCATATAATAAAACAATTATTGACTAGTGAGCCATAGAATATAATCTGATATTCTATGGTTCACTAGTCAATAATTGTATAATATGTTCGGGCCAGTGAAAATTGCTTTCGGGCCCAGGCTCGAGGTCAAGGCGGGACAAGGCGAGGCATCTGATTCCGCGGAATTCTTGTTTACTTATCTCCCTTTGTTGTTTCGTGCTCTGATTTTGTATCCAGAGCATAACTCGAACACGCCTATACGCATTGCTCTAATGGTCCTCTACCGCCCTGTGTCCAAATCCACGTTCGTTCTGCCCCCGTCAAGCCCAGGGTCAAGGTCACATACTTAGTGCATCAAAACATTAACGCTTGGGTAAATATCTTATACTTTCTGTTTTCTTTCATGGATCATGGATCATCTTCATATTTCATATTACGCATTGCTCTAATGGTCCTCTACCGCCCTGTGCCAAATCCACGTTCGTCCTGCCCCACCAATCCCAGGGTCAAGGTCACATACTTGGTGCTTCAAAAACTTTAACGCTCAGGTAAATATCTTATAATTTTTATTTCCATTCACGGATCAACTTCATATTTCATATACGTGTTGCTCTAATGGTCGTCTACCGCCCTGTGCCAAATCCACGTTTTGTCCTGCCCCCGCCAAGCCCAGGGTCAAGGTCACATACTTAGGGGGGGGGGGTGCTTCAAAAAAACTTTAACGCTCGGGTAAATATTTCTTTATAATTTCTGTTTTCTTTCATGGATCATCTTCATATTTTCATATACGCATTGCTCTAATGGTCCTCTACCGCCCTGTGCCAAATCCACGTTCGTCCTGCCCCCGCCAATCCCAGGGTCAAGGTCACATACTTGGTGCTTCAAAATCTTTAATGCTCAGGTATATTTATAATTTTTCTTTCCATTCACGGAATCAACTTCATATTTCATATGTGCGTTGCTCTAATGGTCCTCTACCGCCCTGTGCCAAATCCACGTTCGTCGTCCCGCCCCCGCCAAGCCCAGGGTTAACATCATATACTTAGTGCTTCAAAAACTTTAACGCTCAGGTAAATATCTTATAATTTCTGTTTTCTTTCACGGATCAGCTTCATATTTCATATATGCATTGCTCTAATGGTCCTCTACCGCCCTGTGCCAAATCCACGTTTGTCCTGCCCCCGCCAAGCCCAGGGTCAAGGTCACATACTTGGTGCTTCAAAAACTTTAACGCTCAGGTAAAAAGAAAATTTGGACTTGCAATTTGGCCTCATTTATTATCAAAGCGATATGTGGGACATCCGTGTTCTATGAACACATTTTCTAGTTTATTAAACTTCACACATGCATAGAAGACGACCCAAAGGTGTGTCGCACGTAAGAATGACAACTCTTGCGTCGTTAATTTCTTAGTTATCTCCCTTTTGTTGTTTCGTGCACTGATTTCGTGTCTGGAGCATAACTCGAACACCTTTGGAATATTTTCATGAAACTTCACACATGCATAGACCACGACCCTAAAGGTGTGTCCCGCAAGAATGACAACTCTTGCATCACTAATTCTTTAGTTATCTCCCTTTGTTTTTCCGTCACTGATTTTGTCTCCGGAGCATAACTCGAACACCCTTTTTTCAAACTACTTGTGTATCTGGGGAGGGGGATACACATGCGCTTGTCGACAAGCGTCCATTTCTAGTTTATGGTCAGAAGGAATGTCCAAATACTGGTTAGTATGGTTGTCCTGGCAACAATAACAATGTATTTGGACACAACTGAATGGTTACACTGAATGGCAAACAGTGCAGACCTTAATGAGAATACATGCATTCGCATGCTGATCTGTATCCAACTTCAATGGTCATAAGGCCAATTTCTCTGCTCCCTCGGTGGGTGGCTTAATAATCTAGTGGTAGAGTATTGGATGTTTCAATACTGGAGGTTGTCAGTTCAATCAATATCCTAGGCATGAAAAATCACTATAAGCCTACAGCCACCATACGTGCACATAATCATGACCCAGTGGTATGTATCAGTGCCAAACTCATGACATTCAAGTGACCTTGACCTCATTTATTTGGCAATTTTTCTTGGTTACTGTTTTTGGTCTCAAGTTTGTATCTTCAAAGCTACATGTAATACCAGCCCCAATCATCAGTGCTTCTTGGAAGCCAGCCGCCAAATGCAATCGAAATCCATGGAAATTTCCTTCCAAGAGACACCATTTGGGTAGGTCCATTTAACTTACACTGTCACCCAACCATGTTTGTTTCAATAGCCCCATCACATTCAGAACACACTTTTGGGTGTATTAAAAATTTGATATATTTCCTTTCCAATAAACTCTTATTTCTCAATGAAAGTACACGTTGTGACCACTCATTTGAACCGTCTCAATATATACTTCTGATGTGAAATAAAGAAAATATTTACCATTTTTATACGGTACATATTATGTTTTACCGCACGGCGGGCGGGCGGCTGAAGAAAAAGCGCATAGTTCGTGTACACAACTCCTCTGAAACCGTTCAGTCGATCGATCTGAAACTGTACACACGTCTTCTACACATATTGAAGATGTGCACCTTGGTGTTTTTATGCCGAACAAATATTTTTTAACAAAAATATCACCTTTTTAACTTAGCAATTTTTTCTACATTTTTCTATACAATTCTATATACGGTACAGAGTTTGTGTACACAACTCCTCCGAAACAGTTCAGTCGATCGTTCTGAAACTATACACACGTCTTCTACACATATTGAAGATGTGCACCTTGGTGTTTTTATGTCAAATAAATATTTTTTAACAAAAAATATCACCTTTTTAACTTAGCCATTTTTTCTACATTATTTTATCCAATTCCCTATCATTTCTACTTTACACTCTACTTTTCTATCTCTGCCTAAATTAGTATACATGTTTAGCACAACGAGATGATGAAATAATGCTATAGACTTTCAAATTCTCATTAATGTTTCTTGCCTTGATGACAGCTTCACATTTCTGCATCTTCGCTGTCTGGCCCATATTTGATGGGTGTATTTTGTGACTTACGGCACTCTTGTTCATCAGTAAAATGGTGTATCATCAGAATGTTACATAGTAACATTCGCAGCTACCTTGTTCCACTCAGCATGTTGGTTTCCTGTGTTACAGCCAGAGGGAGTTGAGCACCTGCTGGTACATCCTGTTGTCTGGTTCCGTGTTCATTGAGGGCTCCATGTTCCTGCCCCGCAGCAGGTGAGTACCGGCGGCCGGGTCCCAGCATGCCCACATGGTTCCATGCGTGTGTGTTCTTGTGTAGCTCAGTATGTGTGGCCGATGATTTCCTCATTTCAACAAAACGGGGCTTTTGTCATTGATTTGTGTACTAGAATATTGTGTCAATCTGTCAAAGGTGTGGGCTGGTTCAAGAGAGATAATGCATGTTGTGTTATACTCTGTTCATTTGTGTGTTATCTCCCTTGTAGCAAGGATTTTGTATGTAACTTCCAGTGTTTACAGAATGTTATGCACAGTCAGTAAGATTTGCAGATTCATTGTTCAAAATATATGTGGCTGTGACTGGAGAGATGGTGCGTATCGGATTTGCGATTAGTGCAACTCCTGATCAAACTGCACACGCCTGTAGCCTGATAACGATCTATATTGCTTGTTAGAAACATGACGGTGTTTCATTGATGGAATTGCGAATAGTGCAGATCCTGATCAGATGCACAGGCTGATCGGGAAAATGAAAACACATAAGCCCCATTTATCCAGTCACAGCCATATATCAGTTAAAATAGTGTTCATGCAGAATGATGAGGCAGGCATTACCGGTACTCGGGCGCGGATCCAGAAGGGGGCATGTCCGGCACATACCCCCTCTCAAATGTGCTGAGTTTAGATTTTAACCCATTTTTCTGTGGAAATATCTGGTTGTTTTTCTTCTTTATCACCCAAAGTGTATGTTGTTGCGACTCGGTTCAACCGTCTCGTTGAGACGATCCAACTCGGTGGTAACAACATATACTTTTAATGAGAAAGAAATGCAGAAAGAAATGTGTATGTTAGGAAAGTTGACGATCGTGTGTTTCTCATTTACAATTGAGAATGTACACCCCTCTAGAACTAAATCCTTGATCTATCCCTACTACTTGTGGTGTTTGGGTTCATGGGAGAATTTAAAGATAAGTGCAAACTAAAGCATCCTTTATGCCAGACACCAGGCAGGAAGACAATTGGTACCATTAAATTTAACTCTGGTAACTCACCAACCGGCCACATAATCCGAACCTCTGACCTCCCAGTTACAAAATGGGTGTCTTATCCACTAGGCCACAATGACTGGTACACAATCAGTGTCTCCGAAGTTTAAATGATCACAGGCGATTGAACTCCACCCCTGTCCACCATTTCACCATTTTCCTGATGAGCCTGGGTCGACACATAGTATTGTAGGTCCAGATTGATCTATCAAAATGCGGGGAATTCAATCGTCTGTCAAATGACATATTGAAAAAAATCTCCAAGGAATTTATTTATTTACTACTAAGGATATTATCATGATCATAGGAAAATACTAACATAAATATTTCCTGTATACTGGTATTGGCAAAATGTGTAGATCCAGATGAGCCGGCTCATGACGAGCCGTCTCATCAGGATCTGCACTTTTTGCGAGTAATTTTCATATGTTTGAGAGCAAAAACAACCTCTTTTCATAAATGGAATAGTCTGAAAATCATTTTGTGCCGGTTGGATTAGGTGCAAAATTAACATATCAAAATCCATTCCAGTTACTTAGGGGTGAAAGGGTTAATTATTTCAAATTGAAAACCAATTACTGCTGACTGTATTTCCTTCACAGTTCCTATACTACTGCTCCTTCCACAGCACATAGTCGTATCTCTTACATCGGGTTCATCGGAAAAATCAGAAATTGAAACTGGGACAGACAACAAGTTGTTTTACTAATGTTGAATGTTTATGTTGACAAAACAAACAAAAACAGGAAATGTGAAAACACCATCAATAAGCAAGCTAATTACAGGTGTGTGTTTTGCATTAACTCTTTCAACACCAGAGGTCTGTATAGTGGCATTGGCAAATAGTGTAGATACAGATGAGCCGGCTTGTAACGAACCGTCTCATCAGGATCTACACTTTTTGTGAGTAATTTTCATATAAAAAAAAACACCCTTTTCAAAAATGGACTAGTCTGAAAATACTTTTGTGACAATTGGATTGGTTGCAAAATTAACGTATCATATTCCATTCCAGTTACTTAGGGGTGAAAGGGTTAAGACGGTGAAACAGATGGCTGGCTGTGTACTTGTGGTGGGGAAATATTACAGGAAACTAACATGAAAGCATCCGAGAATGATGAATTTTGCATCTGGGTTCGGAAGCGTGACATTAGTCCTATTGTAGTGTCATGTGGCTCTACACTGAACAGGTTGCTGTAACAGACCTGCTCCATACAAAAAAAGAAAAAACTCCTACATTTGGTATATATGAGACATGCCATGTGATTTTGTACCTGTGCGATATCTCATGAAAATTACGGTAGTTACAAAATTTACTATATTTTATGTAAATGACGTCGAAAGATGACAAAATGTTCATAGCAAATGCGGAATATGATTCCGCATTTGTATGTAAATTTCTCATCTTTCGACGTCATGATTCTGCATTTGCTATAAAATTTCATCCTCTTTCGACGTCATTTACAGAAAATATCGCAGTTTCTGTAACTATATTGCATGAAAAATCGCACATGTTCTTAGCTATAAAATCACATGGCGTGTCTCATATATCGTCTCTGAGTCTGGTTCTGGGGTTGCCTCCCTTGTCGATGCATCACTATTTGTTTGCTGATATTGATTTCTAAAATGACATCGAATGTTGACAAAAAAATCAGCATTGAGAGGTCCCCAGGGTGTCCGGTTTAGAGATGTTCCACTGTAATCAGGCATATGAGCATTCTAAGACAATGCTGTTGATTGAGGACAACCTGAGAATTATAGAAGCTGTAATCAACATGCAACTTGATTACTACTGTATGTACAAAGGAACTTCTCTATGGTGTCCAGTTTAGAGATATTCAACTGTATGCATGTGAACATGTAAAGGCAATGTTTGGTGTGGTTTGTGGACAGCCTGTAGCCTATTTCATCAACATTGCAAAGTATACTTTACTAGCAAAGTATACTTTGAGGGAGAAATTTTCAATTTTTTTAAAAATTTATTAATTTTTATTATACTGAATTTATTACATTATCACAGCCATTTAATGGCTGTGATAATGTAATAAATTCAGTATAATAATTCTGCATACTTTTAATCATGAAATATATGCATTTGTTAGTTCTATGTGAAATAATGCATTTCTGGAAAAATAAATGATTACTCCCTCAAAGTATACTTTGCTAGTAAAGTATACTTTGCAATGTTGATGAAATAGGCTACTGATCATTATTTAAGTTGTATTAATTGACATGCTACATGGTCACTGTTGATATACAGCGGAACCTCTCCATGTGAGGTCCCCAGGATGTCGGGTTAGACGGGTTCCACTGTAATCCACGGCGCCGTTTCACTAAATTGTGTTAGACTAAAATGTTCGTAAGTGCAAATTTAGAATCGTCTGGAAATTTCAATTGATGGATTTACATTTATTGAACATAGGCTGCGTATTTTTTTTTTATATGCCGCCTATTCTCAATAAATGTAAATCCAATAATTTTTTTCAACAAAACATTGTTAATGTAAAATTTACAGACTCATAATTTTGCACGTGCAAACATTTTAGTCGTACAAAGTTTAGTGAAACTCGCCCCAGGCATACGATACTACAAGGACAATGTCTGTCTGTTTTACGATCATGAACAGACATTATCATCGGCGATAATTGACAGGGAAACACATAAAAATTAGCCATACAGAGGTTTTCTAGGTGGCCATTTTAGCGAGGTTCAGCTGTAATTGGTGACCTTTGAGGCTGGGGTCAGATTAGTAACTACTTGTACATATGTAGGTTGAGTCATCACTGTCTTTGAGCCTTTGACGTGTCACAAGTTGGTATTGATGATTTATATATGGACCGTGCTATGACAAATCTGCCTAAATGTTTTGTACTCACTATATACCAGTTTGTGTGATCAGGGGCCAGTTTCACTAAACTTTGTACGACTAAAATATTTGTAAGTGCAAATTTATGATTGTCTGGAAATTTCAATTGATGGATTTACATTTATTGAGCATAGGCTGCATATGCAGCCTATGCTCAATAAATGTAAATCCAATAATTGTTTACAAGAAAACATTGTTAATGTGAAATTTACAGATTATTATAATTTTGCACTTACAAACTTTTTAGTCGTATTAAGTTTAGTGAAACGGGCCACAGAATCCTAGAAATTTAATTGTAGAATACATAGATATGCTGAATTGTCTGGAACTCTGTTAGTTACAGTATAGTATTACCATGGCAGTCAGTATTTTGTCAGAGTACACTGTACATTCAATACTGTTTGAAGCAATTTTCCTGAAATCAGGCCCCATATTCACTCAAGTTTACCCAAGATTATTTTTTTTTATTCAAATGAAAAAAAAACAAATACAATTACTGTATGTAGCTTGAAAAACATAAACATGCATACAATATTTGTAAGACTTGGTACATGCAAGATATGAGTGTTCTGGGATATATATCAACATGTGTAAAGCAATTCATTTTTGTCGTGCCCACGTGCGGACAGCGCGATATTGTCGGCACATTGGCGTGCGTACATACGTCTGGGTTAAAGTTTTTGGTATACTATCCAAGACTCGGCGGGCGCGACATGCGGACCGCAGCCATCTAGTTAGAAAAAATGTCAATGGTTACAATGCCTGGTGACATGCCGGCGTGGTTCAGTACACCATGTGTCAAATCCTACAATTGGATGCCTAGCTTAGCGTTGTGTTCCAAAAATTGTGGTGTTGCCATGGCAATTCATTTCTGCATGGCTTGGTCAATAAGATGATCATCCTGTGTCAGTGGCATGGCTCATAAAGACACCTGTCTGCATGCGTGGTCAGTAAGATGATCATCCTGTGTGGCGGTGCATGGCGTGGTCAGTAAGATGATCATCCTGTGTCAGTGCATGGCGTGGTCAGTAAGATGATCATCCTGTGTCAGTGCATGGCTTGGTCAGTAAGATGATCATCCTGTGTCAGTGCAGTGTGTCATAGATGATCATCCTGTGTGCTGCATGCGTGGTCAGTAAGAGATCCTGTGTCAGCATGCTTGGTCCATAAGATGATCATCCTGTGTCAGTGGCAGCTGGTCAGTAAGAGATGATCATGCCTGTGTCAAGTGCATGTCTGTGGTCAGTAAGAGTAAGATGATCACCTGTGTCAGTGCATGGCGTGGTCAGTAAGATGATCATCCTGTGTCAGTGCATGGCTGTGGGCAGGTAAAGATGATCCATCCTGTGTCAGAAGTGCAAATTGGCTTTGGTCAGTAAGATGATCATCCTGTGTCAGTGCATGGCTTGGTCAGTAAGATGATCATCCTGTGTCAGTGCATGGTGTGGTCAGTAAGATGATCATCCTGTGTCAGTGCATGGCTTGGTCAGTAAGATGATCATCCTGTGTCAGTGCATGGCTTGGTCAGTAAGATGATCATCCTGTGTCAGTGCATGGCTTGGTCAGTAAGATGATCATCCTGTGTCAGTGCATGGCTTGGTCAGTAAGATGATCATCCTGTGTCAGTCAGATGGCATGGCATGGACAGTATGACATGATCATCCTGGTGGTCAGTGCATGGCTTGGTCAGTAAGATGATCATCCTGTGTCAGTGCATGGCTTGGTCAGTAAGATGATCATCCTGTGTCAGTGCATGGCTTGGTCAGTAAGATGATCATCCTGCTGTGACATTGGTCATGGCTTGGTCAGAGTATGACATGATCATCCTGTGTCAGTGCATGGCTTGGTCAGTAAGATGATCATCCTGTGTCAGTGCATGCAATGAACAACTTGGGACAGGATGCTAAAATTATCTGAGCAGACACTCGCCTTTTATGCTCAGTTTCAGCCAATCAAACATGTTGATTTTAACCCTGATGCAAACAGTGCAGATCCAGATGAGAAGATGATTAAATGTCAGTTTTGAGTATAGGAATGAATGGCCTTTTTGTGGAATTTATCGGGGTATAAACTTGGAAAAGTCTCGGGAATACTGGACAAGCGATAAAAAATTACAATTTTCAAAAAAAAATCAAAAATAAAATCGATTTTTTTTTCTCGAAAATTGTAATTTTTTAAGGCCTCGTCCAGTATTCCCGCGACTTTTCCAAGTTTATATCCCCGATAAATTCCACAAAAAGGCCATTAATTCCTTATAATTCCAGCATTTGAAATAAATTCATCAAAAAAATGTGTTTTATTTTCCGTTTTCTTAAGAATTATTTTAACTGCGCCTCACGGTTACGGAAAGTAGTTCGGTGTGGGAGTTTACTGGGATATAAATTTTGGACAGAGACTTGCTACGGGCCAATCAAATGTTAGGGAATTGTGTAAATATTTTTTGTGCTGGAATTATTGTGGAATAACAGGTGCTACTGCTATACTTATACAACATAAAAGCATGTACTCTGTGTTCATGCTCAATTTATATAAAATCTGATTGGTTGAGGCTGATCTCGACCAATCAAACTGCATGCATTCGAGTATGAATATAGAGAAAATGCTCTGAAATATTTATCCACACAGGCCCAGACCTCCAAATATGTACATGCCCGCCCTATGAGGATTCGTTCCACTTGCTGTATCCATAATGATATTGATGTGTCATTCGTTTCCTATTCTGTGTCATTAGCCTGAAAAATCTATTAGGTTGTATATGGCTTAATAAGGAAATGAGAGTGATAGTGAGGCTGCGGCCGCGACACTATTGGACTTTGGTCAAGTACCAGCCATTCATTACTGTCTCAGTTTCAACTGGTATTATCCTGAATAGCAACGTTTTGAATAATACTTTTGTTTGTTACTGTTTCTATGGCATTTACCATTGTTGTTTCAACCAATCTGTGAGTCTGACAAAGATCTAAGGGAATATTTGACCATTGCCGTGTAAGTACCAGTCACTTTGTCTATCACCAGATAGCAACACACCTGGGGCCCTTTTCACTAAACTTCCTTCCACTAAAATGTTCCTCAGTGCAAATTTAGAATCTTCTTGAAATTTCAATTGATGGATTTACATTTATTGAGCATATATTAATGAGCATTGTTAATGTGACAGACTATCATATTTTTGCTCTTACGAACATTTTAGTTGTACAGAGTTTAGTGAAACGGCCCCCAGGATAAAGTACGGTCCTTCCATAATGGTGTCCATAATACCGGTATTTCACAAGCTGAGCAAAAGTACCTATGGTCTGTTTCACGAAAGCTGCCCAAATTTTATGGCCATATAAACAATTCAAAAACCATATTTTTTTTCGATAATATTAAATTAAAGGAAAATTTAAGAATGAGCCTTCTTTTTATTTCGTGAAATTTGGTCAAATATTGATTTTATTGCGAAAAATTGATTTGTCTATGGGAATTTAACATGGGGGAAAAAGTGGTAAGGAAGTGTGGGAGGAGTCAAAAAACGAAAACATTTGGAAATTGACTCCGAAACCTGACTAGATAGCTTGGATATGATCTAACTAAGAAAACAAGTTAAATTTTAAAAATCCGTCCAGTATTTCTAAAATTCAAAAAGATTTCCCCATGTTAAATCCCCATAGACATCTTCATTTAGTAATGCCATTGGCAACATTTGTAGTTTCTGACTGTCTTGCATATTTGCAATGTTGCAGAATTTAACCCTTTGAATGCACAAACTGAAAAGGAAACTAACCTCAGCGTTAACCTAAGCGTACAAATAACCTAAGTGAATGCACTAAGAATGTGACCTTGGGTTTAGTGGGGGCCCGAGCATGGTGGATTTGCTACAGCATATTAAGAGGACCATCAGAGGAACTCATGTATGAAATATGTTACGTGGACCGAAACAGAAATTATAAAAAATTTACCCAAGTGTTAATGTTTTGAACATATTAAGTATGTGACCTTGACCTTGGGTTTAGTAGGGCCCCGAAGATCGTGG
Source organism: Conchocele bisecta (assembly GCA_029237695.1). NCBI lineage: Eukaryota > Metazoa > Mollusca > Bivalvia > Lucinida > Thyasiridae > Conchocele > Conchocele bisecta. The sequence goes on along the minus strand of CM055267.1, from coordinate 18,784,367 downwards.
ATTTGTTCCAGCATGTAGAACCATCAGAGAAATGCATGAGTGACGTATGAATCAGTTACGTGAAAGGAAACAGAAATAATAAGAAATTTACCCGAGCGTTAAGTTGAGTGTACGGACGGGATGTACAGACGCCGGTAACGCTAAAAAGTAAACAGCAGACGACAACTTTTAATTCTGCATTGTAAGGGTTAATCGTTTTGCCGATGGCTATTATCTTAGTTCAATGACTGAATGGCAATCAGTGTAGGGCCTAATCGGACTACGCAGATGTGCAGGCTGATTTGAAACTACGCTGGTCGCGAACATGGTATGCAGGGATTACTCTGGGGTCAGATTTGAATGAGATAAAATATCCCATTCATCTGATTTGTGTGAGATTTTGACCAGTTTGATGAGATATTGTCGACCGAGCATAGCTCGGGAGGCTGCTAGGGGGGTCCAGGGGGGCATGCCCCCCCGTAAATTTTTTAATAAGTATATACCATTCCCTGCATTCTGGCGCATTTCAGAGAAAAGATATTGACACTGTCACAGTATGTTTAGACATGTTTTTTTTAGGGAAAACATTTAAATTTTGAAACAACAAGACAATGACCGAAAATGCATGAAATACATAAACTGCGAAACACGCAAATACATCCAAACATATGATAGTGACTAAAATACACTCAAAATATATAAACACAGATACCAGATACTTCTAGCAAAATCTCACTTGATGTAAATAATATTTCTTTTTGCACACATACCGGTAATAATTATAATCATGTCTTACTAACATGGAAAATATATGACCTGTATTTTGAGTGTATTTATGTGAGGCATATTTGGGTGAATTTGTGTGTTTTGTAACAACAACAAAATTTGCACAAATAAGTAAATTTCACAAAGTATTTGTTTGACCTTAGGCTTGGGGGCAACAGGCGTTGAGCGTAGAATGAAAGTATGTACGATGATAATCATGCATGCGGAGTATCAACCCAATATTTCCTGTATACAAACATTATGACACTTGACAGACAGTCAGGCACACAAAATCTTCAACGCAGTTCGGACAGAGAGAAATGCGTAGTTCAGACAGACAGGACGCCGGCTATATGCCCCCGGAAATAAATTCTGGCACACAAAAACAGCAAATTATTCCATAAAACACGCCAAACCTTGACGAGAAAACAAATTTTGTTGTTGTTGTTGAAGATTGAGGCCTACTCTAACCGACTGGATTCCGGTCACAATCGTTTTATATGGCAACCGGGAACCAGTATTGATATACATAGGCGCTACGTAAACATCCGATGTGCACCAATTGTCCCAGGCTATTGGCACGGCTACCGTGCCTTGTTAAACTGGCAATAGAGTACGCAAAGTTGCAAATAATTGCAAAACTGCGGGATTTGGAGGAAAATCGATTTCCCGATTTCAGCGCGAGAATTACTCCCATTTGTGCAATTTTCATGCGATTTTACCGATTTTGATGCGCAAAATATCGCAAATCGCGGTCCAAAGTGATCCCTGGGTATGGTTACTTTTTCAGTTTGTAGTCCATAATTATAGAGTTGTCCAATTCTGATAAAACACCTCAATGGATTAGTGTGAAGCTTCACGTACGTGTTAACAGTTACAGGATATTATTGTAAGTATACACATATTCGTCTGATAAAAGAAAAAAACAAGTTTCTCATTCATGGCAGGTCCGATTTTAACCCTTTCAGCCCTGAGTAGCTGGAATCAATTTTGATATGTTAATTTTTCAACCAATCCAACCATCACAAAATGGTTTTCAGACTGGTCCATTTATGAGTGAGTGAGTGAGTGAATAGGGTTTAACGTCCGCTTTTCTGACATAGAGGTACAAGCCTCAGGGCGTCTACACGCAGACGGGTCAACGGGGTCGTGTCCCGTATCCACCTGTCCAAGGGGGGTAAATCCCAACTTCAGAACTCTATATTTACAATCAAAATATATATTCAGTCCTGAAATTAGAACAACCTGATCTGGTGCCATTTATGAAAAAGGCATATTTTTATGTTCTCAAAAATATGAAAATTACTTTCAAAAAGTGCAGATCCCGATGAGACGGCTCGTCACGAGCCGGCTCATCTGGATCTACACTGTTTGCATAAACCAATATAGAAGGCTTTCAGGTTCAAAGGGTTAATATGTTCAAATAAGGACATGTTCATTTCATGGTGCGATTCTAAGGAATTCTGGATTACCCTATATACGTGTATTGTAGTGAGTGGCATATCGATGCTTCACGGTTTGAATTTGAATTCAAATTAGTGATCATTTTTTGTAATTCTTTCCTTTCTTCTGATTAACTTGTCTCGGGCTACAAGCGGCCTGTATTGGATGTGTTTGTCAAGTAATCTCTCACTTCATTTAGTTTGCACTCTGCTTTCAATTATGGTGAGAATTGCTCGGGGGAATGCTACAACCTCGAAATAAAATTGAGACCAATTTTTCTTCATCTTCTGCTAATACACTAATTTGTTTATGCCTGAAAAAGAAATTTAGAGTGCTTTGTGTGCTAGTAGCGGTTTGGCCTATTGCCAATGGCTGCAGATAGTAATGCTCTCTGCAGATTTTACACACGGGTGGCGCTTTCAGATCATGTTTACACCCTGTCTGAACAAAGTGCAAGTGTAGTGTTTCCATGCATGGTGAGAATGATAAATATTGTTGTGTTCATGCGCAGACATATTGCTTCTAACTGCTGCCTTGGAGCATGCTCAGACATCAAGTGTGTGCCAATTCTTTCTGACTTATCCGAGGAATTTTACCAGGATAATAAGAATATTTGAGTTAAATTAACCCTTTCAACCCTGCGCAAATTGAATGGACTGTTATATGTTAACAATTCAATCATCACAAAGCCATTTTTAGACTAGTCCAATTATAAGAGGTGTTTTTTCTCTTTAAAAAATATGAAAATTACTTGCAAAAAGTGCAGATCCTGATGAGACCTCTCATCGGGATTTACACTGTTTGCAAACAATTTCTAAAGAGGTCTGTAGTGTTGAAATAGTTAACCCTTTCAACACCACAGGCCTGTAAATTGGTATTGGAAAAAAGTGTAGATCCAGATGAGCCGGCTCATGACGAGCCATCTCATCAGGATCTGCACTTTTTGCAAGTAATTTTCAGAACTTAAACACCCCCTTTTCATAAATGGATTAGTCTGAAAATAATTTTTTGACGGTTGAATTGGTTGCAAAATTTACATATCAAAATCCATTCCAGTTACTTAGGGTGAAAGGGTTAATATACTTGTCTGATATATTGACTGCCACTAAGATGAGTGAGGGTAATAAGAGAACGTGACGGATGAAAGGACTGGGGAATCACTGACGCTGTAGACCATTGGTGCTGCTGTCTTATCGCGGACTTGTGTATTGACTCCACTCCATATCTGCCTTGGTAAGCCAGAGTTATATCCCCCTGGATAATAACACTCGTGGTAAATGTTTCTAGTCATCTGTAGTGCTAACACTGAGCCATTCATGTGAAATATCTCGTATCATATATTCATATCTTCAATATTTTCAGGAACTGAAATATACCAGTTGCTGTGGCCTAGTGGATAAGGCATGCACCTCAGACAACTATAGAGAAATATGACATCATACAACCGAACAGAATAAAAATCAAACATTACTACTGTGTATATTTTTTTCAGAAAAATATATTGTACCGTTTTAAAGTCATTGAATGAAAATGTACTTCCAAATGATGTCAAACATTTCACACTTGTCACACTCCACAACCTGATTATCCCTCGCCGATAGGTATGAGGGGATATAGAGATAGTCCATGTACGTGCGTATGAGCGTTTTGTTTTCTCAATAGCTTCACTGATTTTGTCGCACCCGCTTGTGGACAGCGCGCACATTAGCGTGCGTACGTACGTGACGTGTGTTCGGGGTTAAAGTTTTTGGTTAAAGTTTTTCGGTATACTATCAAAGCCTCAGCAGACATTTAGTATTAATATTCAGCCACAATGTGTGTCATGGGATTTTGCTTTATTTTGCATTTTGCGTCTGAACACCCAAGCTTAATGTCACTAAGGACCTACATTCATTTTTGTCTCGCCCATTTGCGGACAGCGCGATATTGTCAACAAACTGGCGTATGTATGTAAGTTTTTGGTCAAATTTTTTCGATATAGTCAAAGCCTTGGCGGGCGCTACATGCGGGCCGCGTCCATCTAGTATTATCAAGGTTGCCAGTGAGGGAATTAACTTCGTAGTAACGATGCCCTTGATTCAGCTATTGCGAACTTGTAAAACAGTATCTGCATGGCTATGAGGCTACGTGAGTAGCTGATCAGATATCGCATCGGTAAACACCTAAGGCGGCTTTTTCTTCTGACACATTGCGTATGTGGCTGTGACTGCAGAAATGGGGGTTTATGGCATTTGTTGTCACGTCTAACACCTGACCTGCCATCAGAAGCATTACAGGGGTTGTAGTGACTTATTGGCGAACAGTGCAGACCCAGATCAGGCTGCGCGAACGCGCATCCTGGTCTGGGTCTGCACTGGTCGCAAATGACGATAAGCCCAATTTTTCCAATCACAACCCATATGGTGCTTATTGGGAGCCATGAATGATTGCCAATCATGTGGTATGGATTTTGTGACTGGAATTAGTTGTGAGTTTCCAGTGATTTTCAAGAGAATTGTTCGGAAATATTCCCGACTTTCATCGGAATGACAGCCCCACACAAAGGACTCGTGCTCTCGAATTATGTCATTTTGTAATTCTGCTGAAATCATCAATTTCATCATGGAACCCCAGTAAAACCTGCTGTGTCAGTTATTGAGCAAAATTTAAACAATTAACAATAATTACTTCTGTTATTATATGATGCTCTAATGGGGGATGAATCGCAATCGATGTGTGGGGTCACACTGTATGTGATATCGTGGGCACTTTGGTTTGCAGCCAGATTGTGTTGAACTTGGTTGTTGTATAATTCCACTCCAACGGATACACACCTTTTGATACTTTCCATTGGCTGTGAGCTGGCACACAGAGAAGTCACGGTAATATTTATGGGTTATTTGATTTGTATGTGGATGGATATATGCACTAGTTCCGCAGCATGCAATACTGCGCGACATTAGGATACAAATCAAATAACCTTTTTATTATATATACGTAAATCACTCGCAATTTATATGCACCTCAAAAATGATACAAAATATGAATAAAATAAACAAAATAGTGGTGGTTTAAAAGGAACTATTTTATGAGGTGATATGTAGTTCCGGCACTGACCAATATGAACTCATTGATCATATTTCTTCATAGAAATTCTAAATATCTCTCAACTGGACTATTCAATTTTCTTGGACAAATCTATTTCCCGCTGGCTTGTGGCTGCCATTACGATGCTGATTATAAGCCGCGGATGTTATCCATTGTCAAATGCCAAATCAATAGGTCACATTAATGTAGTTTTTAGCATGGTGCCACTGGAGAGTATGTACAATAGATGATTATAACGGAGTGGGTTCCCAGCTGTAACTAATGTACTGCAGTGGTTGATGATAACCTACCTATATTATGACACGTGTATCTTGTCGGTACATGTGGAAACTAAAAAGTTATTTTTATCATTTCACATTTTCGAATTTTTCCTATCAAGGCTGTAGGTGCGGGCATCCGTGTTCTATGAACACATTTTCTAGTTTAACTTTTATAATTTAACTTTTTAATTACCAAAATCAGTTTATTCATTAGCTTAATACATGTATAGGTTTTCTTATAATTTGAATGGGTCAGTGGAAGAAGGGGGGTCACTCCTCAAGGGAGTTACCCCCCTTTTTCCACTGATCCATTCAATAGTGTAAAAGTCATTTTTTGCTCTAGGGCACGATATCGACTTGGATGACGTATCACATCCACTTTAGGTAGATTACTCTCGACCTAGTAACTCTTGATGTTTATAGGGATTAATGTTTTCCAATCTCTGGCTTCGGTGAGTTGCTGACGCGGCAGTTCAGAGCAATATAATATCCATTGTATCATCAGTTTTATTTTATTTTTTCGCTCAAGGTGGCAACATATTTGTTGCCTGATTTGGCCTGTCCGATGAGACTTTAACCCTTTCAACCGTAAATATCAGTAATAGGAATGGATTTTTATATGTTAATTTTCTGACCAATCCAATTTTTAGCTCGCCTGCACGAAGTGCAGAAGAGCTGATGGCATACCCCCGGCGTCGTCGGCGTCCACAAACTTAATGTTGGGTAAATGTCTTATAACTTCTGTTTCCTTTCATGGAACACCTTGTAATTTCATACATGCATTCCTCAGATGACCCTCTATCATGCTGTAGCAAATCCATGACCACCACCCAACCCTTACCCCAAGGTCAAGGTCACAAACCTAGCACATTCATAAACTTAACGTTGGGGTAACTTTCTTATAACATCTGTTTCCTTTCATGGAACGCCTTGATAGTTCATACATGCATTCCTCAGATGACCCTCTATCATGCTGTAGCAAATCCACAACCCACCACCCAACCCTTACCCCAAGGTCAAGGTCACAAACTTAGCATGTTCATGAACTTAACGTTGGGGTAAATGTTGTGTAACTTCTGTTTCTTTACAGGGAACGCTTTCATATTTCATACATGCATTCATCTGATGATCCTCTATTGTGCTATTGATCCTCTATTGACCCCCCCCCTCCACCCCTTTCCTCAAGGTCACAAACTTAGCACATTCATACATACATTCCTCATGCTGTAGAAAATCACCAACTTAGTGCGTTCATAAACTTAACGTTGGGTTAAATTTTGTTTTACTTCTGTTTTCAGGGAGCACATTGATATTTCATACATGCATTCATCTTAATATGCTATATTATGCTATAGCAAATCCACGACCCACCTTGCACCATTGACCCCAATGTTAAGGTCCACCGTACGCCCCTTAACCCAAGGTCAAGTTATATAATGTTCATGTTTTTTTTATGCAACTGTGCCAAGTTTGAGTGAAGGCTGCCAACAGGCGAGCTTTGTTGTCTTCTGACAACTCTTGTTTGACTACAGGTAGTCCATTTATAAAAAGATGATGTATCTTTGTCTCAAAAAAAGAAAGAAAATTACTTGCAAAAAGTGCAGATCCTGATGAGATGGCTCGTCACGCATCGGCTCATCTGGATCTACACTGTTTGCAAACACTGCTATAGAGGTCTGTAGTGTTGAAAGGGTTAATAATTTATACAGAGATCCCTTATCTATATGATCTTGGCTGTTGTTGGGACGTAAAACCGATAGCATTGAACATTCCGGCGTAGTCATTGTCGTTATCAAAGGCAGCATTGTGGGCTCAACAATTATGGAATTATGTCCAAATGTTAAATAATTCCTGATCCGTCAGATCATTACCAAACTTCCAAACTTCACCAATAGATTTCTCGTTGGCTAACCACCCAATGTCATTTGGGTGACCTTGACCATGGTGACCGTCTTGTCAACTATTTCAGACATGGATGTACTTCAAAATGTTGAAACCTCCTGATCTGTTACGTTGGACCATTCAAAAACTTATTAATACCTTCCTCACTTTGTGACATTGACCTTTGGGAATTTGACCTTAGTAGCTGAGACAATTGCTGGCAGTTTGTTTCTATCCCAATTTCAGTCTAAGGATACGATAATTTTATTTTGTTTATTTCTTCATGAAGGTATATGTTGTTACCACTCATTTGAACCGTCTCGTCGAGACGGTTCAAACGAGTGGTAACAACATATACTTTCGAGATGAAATAAAGAAAATAAGGATTTTTTTCCATAAAAGTTTCATACTAATATAATTGTATCCCATCTTTCATGGGTTAATGCTCGGCACAAGATAGCCATCCATTCAACTTGCACTGGAAACTGCCAGAAACATCTCGTCTACAGATTTCTGATGTCACAGTCTTCTCCAATTACAATTGAAAGCATTAATCTTGAGAGACCACCACAGCCATACACACACTTAACCTTTACAATGCTGCATTACTGTATTTTAGTCATCTGCTGTTTACCTGCAATTTCTCTTTTCCATTTTGCTCAGTGATAACATGCTTTGACAGCACTTTAGAATCATTTCCAATGGAAATGGTTCTACAGTGCTGTCAGACCATGTTTTATTGTCTTGCCAATGTTAGTGGAAAGTGAGACATAGCGGTCACAATTTGTGTGTCATAGATGACGGCAATGTAGCAAGGATTCCGCGGGCGATCGCCACTTTCGCAATTGGCGATAAAAATAAACAATTGGCGATCAAAAATTACAATATTTTTTTGATTTTGTTTCGAAAATTGTAATTTTTTATCGCCAATTTTTTATTTTTTTTTTGAAGTGGTGATTTTTTTATTTTCCCCAGCGGAATCCCTGAATGTAGGCGTCAACAATTTTGGAGAGTATTTCCTGATCCGTAGGTCGGGTCATTACCAAACTTCATCAATAGCTTCCTCACATTGCTGGCTTTCCACCCGGTGTTATTAGACTGACCTTGGTGACTGTGACCTTGTGGGTGAGACATTCGCTGGCACGATCGCCTTGTTGAGAAAGAGAAGGCAATATATATAAAACAACAGCAAACAACAATTTTTGTTTCCCACATTCTGAGGGTGCATGCATTATACTGGTGGCTCCCAATACTGCATGCTTATCATTTACCTGTGCTGTGATCAGCGCTGCAGATAAGGTGCTTATTAGCGTAGTTTACACACTTATTTCAGTAGAATACGCATTGATTACCAAAAGTGTGAGTACAGCAATGTGAAAATATGCATTGATTTTCAAATTTAGTAGTGAAAATACTGTAATACAGTTGAAATTTACTACTTACTTGAGCAGCAAAAAGCAGTGAATTTTATTTATTTTTTTGTATTTTTTTTCCATTTGTTCCCTATTTACTAAGGAAAATAAAGACATTTGTAAAAGTAAAATACACATTGAATTTGAAATCTGGGGGTATACTACTTTTTAGATACAAAATTTACCTGCAGCTCCGTGACTGGAATCGTTCTTATGTATACTATGATGATAATGGAAGTGGGAAAGCGGAAATCAAACTGCACGGAGACGGTCGTGTCGTGAATAAATGACAATACTAGTTACAGTACATAGCATGTGTATACATTTGTAAATTGACTTCAGTTAATTTTGTCGAGTGTCATTTGTTCTTCCGCCATTGATTTTCCGTCAGCACGTCTGAAACATGACCTATGCGGAGATGCATCGGGGACATAAATTGTACACCGGTTCCTCAAGACGAGCGTGTAATGCGTCACTGTCTGACAGTGGAGTGAAAGGGATAGTGGAAAAAGGGGGCTATGTCCATAAGGGGTTAGATTGAAGGAAGGAGTTAGATTCAACAGGTTATTTTCCACTGACCCCTTCAATAGTTCTGTCGATAGTTGCCTACTGTCTGTTTCACGAAACCTGCCAAAATTTTACGGCTATATAGACAATGCAAAAACACTGTATTTTTTAATAATGTTAAATTTTATAAAAATTTAAGAATGAGCCTTCTTTTTATGTCGCAAAATTTGGTCAAGTATTGATTTTATTACGAAAAATTGACTCCGAAACCTAGCTAGATAGCTTGGAAATGACCTAACTAAGATTACAAAAGTTAAATTTTAAAAATCGTTCCAGTATTTCTGAAATTCTAAAAAATATCCCCATGTTAAATCCCCATAGACATCTTCACTCTGTGAAGATGTCTATGGGGATTTAACACGGGGAAATTGTTTTTTCGCAATAAAATCAATATTTGACCAAATTTCACGAAATAAAAAGAAGGCTCATTCTTAAATTTTCCTTTAATTTAATATTATCAAAAAAAATATTGTTTTTGAATTGTTTCTATGGCCGTAAAATTTGGGCAGCTTTCGTGACACAGACAGTAGTGTCCCAGTATTACCAATTTGTTGTACATTTATAACTATACTGTTGTGTCGAATAGGAACCTCAAATGTCACGTGTCACAATAAAAGGGGTCTATTGTGTGAAATGGGTTTTTGCAGTGTAATAACACACTATAGTCACACAATGAGATGGTTCAAATGAATGAATACATCATACCGGTATATCGTTATGGAGACATAAACAATTGTGCTACACTGTCGGAAAATTCTATCAGCCCCTGTCTGATCCTTTAATCATGCAGCATCAAAATAAATATGTCACTCAAATTTAACCTTTTCACTCTCTCTCTCTCTCTGTATTAGGTGAATAAACAGGAAGAACATCAGTTATTTTTCCTTCTTTGCATGTTTGATGATTTTTGCACCCACTTGCGGACAGCGCGATATAGTCGGCACTTTGGCGTCTGTACGTACGTCCGGGTTAAAAGTTTTTTGTTAAAGTTTTTCATATACTATCAAAGCGTCGGCGGGCGCGACATGCAGGCCGCAGCCATCTAGTATCATAAAATGTAGCTTTTTTGACACAAAAATACATCACATTATCAGAAATGTGTTTTACCGTTACTCAATATTATTTGTACATAAACGTCAGTAACTTCTCAGGAAAACAATGAACTCGATCCTACTTGCTTTCAATAAATTGACTTTTACTGCAATAATTCCTGGAATGTGTGCCAGTTATAACTGCCATTTCCTCAATATAATCTGTCCCACAATTGGGCTGCAGTCTCACAATGATGCCATGGACTGTTCCAGACCAGGAATGCTCTTGATAAGGGACACACTGGGGCAATATTGCAGTTTTTGGCCTTGATGCCATTTTACTGGTTCTAAATTCCAAATAGTTTCTATATTTCTCTCAGATTGCTACATACATGTAGTTTGTTTTATGAAGCTGGCATGCCACCATGTGTATACTACAATCAGACAGCCTGCATGGATAGAAGGTTGTGCACAGCCAGAGTTTGTTCTTCCATGTCTTAGTTATATTCTCAGTAGTTTTCAAATTGGGAAATCTTCTTTCTGCAGTTCCAACAGTTTAACCCTTTCAACGCTACAAACCTGGATCTTGGCAAACAGTGTAGATCCAGATGAGACGGCTCGTGACGAGCCGTCTCATCAGGATCTGCACTTTTTGCAAGTAGTTTTCATATTTTTGAGAACAAAAACATCCCATTTTCATAAATTAACTTGTCTGAAAATCATTTTCTGACGATTGGATTGGTTGCAAAATTAACATCCATTCCAGTTTGAGTTACTTAGGGGTGAAAGGGTTAAATATTTTCTATGGTGACAAATTGCAGCAGAGTTGCTGTATGAATGAATGCCAATTTCAACTGTCCGACCACATAGTCTTGAACAGTGTCAAAATGGCTTCTACAAAACATTGCCTTCTGTACTTAGTTGGTTCTGGGATGTTAAACCCTTTTATCTTTCGACAAGCTTGGGACTTACCGTTGTCAAAGCCACGCTATAATACCGTTAGTAAGTTTGACATGGATATGAATTTAATAAATCCGTTCCTTGTATTCGAGAGCAGATCACACAGCTGGATGGCTCTGTATATGTCAATGACTACCCAGGGCATGTATCGCGCTGTGTAAATACCAAATAAATCCATCCTGCAGTTCTTTATTTAAATGAATCAAGACGTCGGCTGCGTATAATGACTGCTATTTCTCGCAGCCATTTCACGATTGGACACATATCATGTCTGGCGAAATATTAATGATAACGAATATTGATGTTCCACTGGAGTGTGTGGTGGTGGTTTCTACACTGGGGAGTTAATGTTATATAACTGTCTGTGACATCCACATCAACCAACAGCTGAGGTAAGATTATTGGAGCGATACAGGTAGACTTTGGTTATTTCCTTTTGCAAATCTATTTATAGTGGTCCGGTCCTATGCTGTATTTCAGCGTTGATTTCTTACTGAATAGCACAAAATTTGAGTTTTTGTGAACAGAGTAGACCCAGATCAGACTGCACACCAGCACACCTGTGCAGTCTGATCTGAGTCTACACTGCCACAATTAATACATGTGAAAATATGAATCTGGCAAATAATGTAGTCTCGGATCAGATTGCGTAGATATGTAGTATGATCTGGATCAACACTAGTCAAAATCACTATAATTGCTGCTTTTCACATCATATCATAACTAGCTACAATTCCTCATTATAATGGAGATTGCAATTGAAGAGTTAGCTTTTCTACGCTGGTTATGATCTAGCAATCTGTTTCAAACTCATTTCCAGTGTTAAGCCCTCTATTTTCAACTCTTTCACCCCCAAGTAACTGGAATGGATTTTGATATGTTAATTTTGCAACCAATCCAAACATCAACAAATTATTTTCAGACTAGTCCATTTATGCATGAAAATGGTGTGTTTTTGACGTAAAAAATATGAAAATTATTTGCAAAAAGTGCAGATACTGATGAGATGGCTCGTCACGAGCCGGCTCATCTGGATCTACACTGTTTGCAAATACCACTATACATGTCTGTAATGTTGAAAGGGTTAATACAGCCACAAGCCAGACTTCATACATCAGGGATTCCGCTGGGGAAAATAAAAAAATTGCCACTTCAATTTCAAATCGCCAACTGTGTATTTTTATCGCCAATTGCGAAAGTGGCGATTGCCAGCGGAATCCCCCGATACATTTTTTCCTCACTGGCAGGGACCTACCTAGTCCAGGGAACGTTCATTCAGCTTGTGCACTGTTCTGTGAGGATCAGATTACACAAAAACTCTTATCATATTACTGTTTCTTTATCAGGACACTAGTGGCGATATTCACACCTAATTTGGTCGCTCTGAACAAAACTCTGACTTCTCCTTAACCCTTAGAACGCGGGGAAACAAAAATTGTCGTCTGCTGTTGTTTAATATTTTGTCTTTATTCTCAATAAAAACATGGTTTGACAGCACTTTAGAATCCTTTCCAAGTGCTGTCAAATCATGTCTTTGATAAGTTAAATGGATAATAAAACACAATTAGCAGACGACACAATTTAATTCAGCAGTGTAAGGGTTAATCTCTTACTGTGCCCAGTCTGTTGATAATTAGATGTTCTAGATCAATTAATTAATGGTTACTGATATAAATATCATTATTATATTACATATTATTATGTAACTGGCTTACATTGACATGCTAGCATTAATTTACGCAGTTACATATTGTTCCACTGTAAATATTTTTAGTACATTATGCTAGTATAAATCAGCCAATAAGCATAACAAGCATCACATGACCAGTCTACATAATCTAAGTGGGGTAATACTCACCTCTGTATATATGTATGTTGCCAATTTAGATAATTATAGCTTATATTTAAGGTTGGGAATTGGCTTCGCTTTATTTGTGGGAATTTGCTTATAAAACTTTCAGAGTATATACTCTGTTCTCATTCTTGAAATCAGGACGTCTCATTGGTCGAGGCTGAGCTCAGCCTTGGCCAATCACACTGTCTGATTTCAAGTACGAATTTGGAGAATTTACTCATATATTCACGAGTGTTGTAAATGTTGAATGTGTACTGAGCTGTGCTCAGCCTCGGCCAATCAGACTGCATGATTTCAAGTACAAATTTGGAGAATTTACTAATATTTAGCCTGATAGTCTTCACAAATGTTGTAATTGTTGAAGGTTTACTGAGCTGTGCTCAGCCTCGGCCAAACAGGCTGCATGATTTCGAGTACGACTTGGGAGAAGTTACTCATATTTAGGCTGATAGTTTTCACAAATGTTGTAGCTGTTCCATGTTTACAGGATGGTCGCCCATTGTGTAGCAAATGTTTTGCTTGCTTATTGTTACGCGATATTATATTACTAAACGAGTGTCATCTTGTGTCTATTGTTTTATCGGTGACTTTGTAAAATAGACGACATTCCACATGTATTGTGTATGTACGAGTATGTAATAAGACATACCCCTATTGTATGTTGGTCGTCCTCTGTATTGTGTGTATGGTGTGATGTTTGTTTTTTAGGCATTTAAATGTGGCAACTTGGATTTAAACCGCAAGTAAGACAGCCGCCCGATGTATTTCAGCTTTCAAGGTAATTTGGTTTAAATATATGTATGTGTAGATTAAATTTGTTGAAAATATGGTTAAAATAGTTAATTTTGTTTTATTTTGCTTGGAAAGTATATATTGTGACCCTTGATTGGAATTTGGTCATTTGGATGAGACTTTAACCTGAGGTCCCTTCCCTGCATGACCTTACCTGTTGTTGGGACATAAATAGAGAGATATTTTTTCCCATTCACGGCACTAACCTACTATTCTATTTATCCCGTCAACACCTACAAATTGCTGTAAAATGCAAAAATAGTATTGACTGGATATCAAAAATGTTTCACGGCACTGTGTTTCACGGCACATACGCACTCTGTTGACGGGATAAAACCCATTTACTTTCACTTTTGATTGGAACTGTTCTAAGGAAATATTAGCACTAAGATCTTTTACATGTTTTTTTGTGACACCTCTTGCGGCACCTGTTTTGAACATGATTGAAGGTCCATTAATTGACCATGTCATTGGTGTCCATCACAGATCAGGGTCTATTGTATTGAGACCATGAGATTTCACTTTCTGATCTGAGCAGTTGTACATATTACATCACACCGCAACGTGATCGATATATGAGTGAAAACGGGGCATCCTCTGGTAGATGGCAAAACAAACATCGCAACAGTGTAGATCCTGATCAACTATTTCTGATAGCAACCGTAGTTATGTTTCATTTGCTAAAAAGGTAACCGTGTAATACCATACGAGACTACAGGTACGCAGCGGTACCACCTGTCCATATGTCGCCGTGGCTGGAGATTGGGCGCTTCCGGTATTTGTGGCCAGTCAGCTCCTAATGCTATCACATATCCCATAGTGATCTATACTGTTTGTTAGTAGCATGAATCCTGCTTCAGTGACTGATTTGCGAACCGTGTAGACCCTGATCAGACTGCGCAGATGCGCAGTCTGATCTGGGTCTATACTGTTCGCAATGGCGATAAATTACATTTCTCCAGTCAGCGCCACCTATATAAAATAATCATGCCAAGGATGTTTGGATATCTTCTCATTACCCAGTAAACAACGAAACGGGAAGTTTATTTTTTGTAACCAGCAATATCTATACATCAAATCGTACCTGTCCGTTTCATAAACATAATTTGCTGATCCAGGTGGGGTAAACGAACTTGCGTTTTCTCCCTCGTGCCAAAATTACCTTTGTGGAACTTGAATCCCAAATTATAGGTTAGAGAATACCAAATGGCGCGGAATCGCCCAGAGGGTATCCAGAAGTAGTCCGGTATAAAATAAATGGTGCGGCGTTTTGAGGTCACAGACACAGTTTGCTTGCAAATCTTGATCTATTACTACTGTTACAACGAGCGTTGTTTAATGCTATTTATTAATTTACTTTTACTTATTTTAGACTTGGGGAATTAGGCTCAATTTGATCGAAAGATGAAAAGACAAAGACACATGTTGATTCTATACTGTAATATTCCCAAGAGCTCCCTGGCAACCCAAACAATGGCCTTTATACTTGGCAACGCGGACCTTATAGAAAGCACCTGACCACTCGGCATGAAATGCACACAATGCACACTTTTCCTGAGAACTGTGTTTCTTCAACACAGTTCAAATTGCTATAATTAATTACTCATTGAATGCAAACCTTAGATATTTTACATGCACAATTCATCCATTCATCTACATACACCCAGCAAATATCAATGACGAAATGACATCAGAACTATGTCTAAATTGGCTTTTAATACGAATATCAAAGTCAATTTAGACATCGGACTGTCTTCTGAATCATATCTGGAACTAACTGTAATATGCAAATGACTGTAAACAACTACATGTTATAGTATTATCTTTTGACTCAGTGTAGCTCAAATACTAGTCATCAAGGTACAGTCTCAAAAGAGTTATTACGTGATTATGAATTGCACAATAACAATTGCAGACAACAATTAAGAATTTCCACAGCGATGCTGCATTCATTTTGTGTGACCCCAAGCTATTTGACCAGGGCACAACGCCCATTAAAAGAGGTCTGGTTTCTGCAGACAAGTTACTCAGAGGTCATGACCTGATTCCATATGAACAAAGGAGCAACCAGTCTAGTCTCAGCTTGGACAAAGCATCTGCATGGTTCAATCAGGGATTGTACTGTTTGCCATTCAGTCCATCAAATTGGTACACTATAACACTACCCAGTTTCACTTGAGGAACATTTTGGTGTGTTTTTAACATCAGTTTTCAGCATATTTGTAGCATTTAGAAGAAAACACTGAACCTGTTGGTCGCCGTGATGTAAACAGAGTTTCCGTGGCCAAAAAATGTAAACAATATTGGGGGATATGATGAGGTTGGATTTTTCTTTCTTAGGAGTAAGTGAACCTATTGTTTAATTCATGCAGAACCAATACAGACTCGCTGCAGGTCATGTACAAGTAGGTCCCACAGCATCCATACGAATAGTGAAAGTATGAGAGACTGGCCTTATTGGATGGGATTCGGTTACATTATATAGTAAAAGTATTTGGTGTGTTGTAACCCAATACAAAGGAAACTGGTAAATTAATAATCTAACTAGGGGAATACTTACACCAACTTGTGATGTCACTGGCCGAGCTATCTTAATGAGGCATTAGTGTCCAATTGCCTCCCTTGAAAGTAATGCCAGCCCATTGATTGCCATATCAATGGAGGGGATAATGAGAAAGCCGTTTGTCTGTCCAATTTTCATCTTTTGTATGTTCTATTTATATAGTTGGCAATTTTAAAAAGGATCTGACATGTAAGAAAGTCTGTTTGATCATAAATGTTTTATTGATTAACCCTTTCAACACCACAGCTTGATTTGGGTTATACCCATTATAAAGTAGTAAGATTAGTTATTATAGGAATTGGATAAAAAATAAATTGGCCTTTTTGTGGAATGTTACGGGGTATAAACTTGGAAAAGTCGCGGGAATACTGGACGAAGGCCGGAAGGCCTCGTCCAGTATTCCCGCGACTTTTTCAAGTTTATATCCCCGATAAATTCCACAAAAAAGGCCATTCATTCCTTTAATTCCAGCATTTTAAATAAATTCATCAAGAAAATGTGTTTATTTTCCATTTTCTTAAGAATTATTTTAACTGCGCCTGACAGTTACGGAAAGTACTTCGGCATGGAGTTTACTGGGATGTAAATTTTGGACGGAGACTTGCAACGGACCAATCAAATTTTAGGGAATTGTGTAAATATTTTTGTGCTGGAATTATAATCATATTACTGTTAGGCAGTGACTCTAGTGTGGTGAGGTCACCTGGCACCAGGTCAGCTTATTTTAATTTCAGGAATGAATATATATTTTTTCCGTACATTTTGGCATTTTCTCAGCAACTTACTAAGGGGTGATAAGGTTAAATGGCAAACAGAGAGGACTATAATGATCCAGATCCATGACTGTGTGGATGTGCAGGCTGTCCACGATTGCTGAATTTGGTCAACACTGATTGCTATTTCCAGATATGCCACGGTACCACTATTTGTGATAGGAGACTAAAAGCTGATGGTGCCATTTGGTTTCATGTTGTAAGATCATCAATACCATAGTTATTGTAATAAATATTGTAGGAATGAATGGCCTTTTTGTGGAATTTATCGGGGTATAAACTTGGAAAATTCGCGGGAATACTGGACGAAGCGATAAAAAATTACAATTTTCGAAGAAAAAAAAAGATTTTTTTATTATTTGTTGTTTTTTTTCTCGAAAATTGTAATTTTTTAAGGCCTCGTCCAGTATTCCCGCGACTTTTCCAAGTTTATATCCCCGATAAATTACACAAAAAGGCCATTCATTCCTTATAATTCCAGCATTTGAAATAAATTCATCAAGAAAATGTGTTTATTGTCCGTTTTCTTAAGAATTATTTTAACTGCGCCTGACGGTTATGGAAAGTAGTTCGGCGTGGGAGTTTACTGGGATATATATTTTGGACAGAGACTTGCTACTGGCCAATCAAATGTTAGGGAAATGTGTAAATATTTTTGTGCTGGAATTATCCCCCATTCTTTACAAACTTCTGCCTTTTTTATGTGTAAATATTTTCCATTTTCTAAATGAAAACCTGTTTTGACAGTGCATGAGAATCATCTTCAATGGAGATGATTCTTATGCACTGCCAAAACATTTTGTAAAGGAATAAAACACATATGAACAGCAAATAACACTATTTGTTTTTCCATTAATTCTCAATTCCTTGTTGCCCTTGTCAACCTGTGATTAAACATACACATTTACAGACCTGGGGGCCGGTTCACTAAACTTCGTACACCTAAAATGTTTGTAAGTACAAAATTATGATAGTTTGTAAATTTCACATTAACAATGTTTTCTTGTAAACAATTACGGTTATGGAAAGTAGTTCGGTGTGGGAGTTTACTGGGATATAAATTTTGGACAGAGACTTGCTACTGGCCAATCAAATGTTAGGGAAATGTGTAAATATTTTTGTGCTGGAATTATCCCCCATTCTTTACAAACTTCTGCCTTTTTTATGTGTAAATATTTTCCATTTTCTAAATGAAAACCTGTTTTGACAGTGCATGAGAATCATCTTCAATGGAGATGATTCTTATGCACTGCCAAAACATTTTGTAAAGGAATAAAACACATATGAACAGCAAATAACACTATTTGTTTTTCCATTAATTCTCAATTCCTTGTTGCCGGCTTGTCAACCTGTGATTAAACATACACATTTACAGACCTGGGGGCCGGTTCACTAAACTTCGTACACCTAAAATGTTTGTAAGTACAAAATTATGATAGTTTGTAAATTTCACATTAACAATGTTTTCTTGTAAACAATTATTGGATTTACATTTATTGAGCATAGGCTGCAGTCTACTCAATAAATATAAATCCATCAATTGAAATTTCCAGACGATTCTAAATTTGCACTTACATACATTTTAGTCGTACATAGACTAGTTACAATTTGGCTCATATTGATGAAACCTCTATTCATTGTGTTAAACCTTGGAATGCGGGAAACAAAAATTGTCGTCTGCTGTTGCTTTATATTTGTCTTCTTTATCAATAAAAACATGATCTGACAGCACTTTAGAATCATTTCCATTAGAAATGATTCTAAAGTGTTGTCAAATCATTGATTTTGATGAGAAAAATGGAGAAAAAAAATCAGCAGACAACATATCTAATTTAACATTGTATGGGTTAATTGAATTGTTTCGAGTTTTATTGTCCATAAAATTTACATACCTTCCATGTGCATGCAAATTGAAGTCAGAAGTATATTTAAGCAAATACCAGCAATGAACCACAACACAATTGGAAACATTTCAAATTACCCTGATCACAATGGTGTAGGTGACAGTGCGGTAAAGTAAATATTTGGTATCATTGTGGATTTATAGAAGATTTAACTGTGGTTTGCACTTGGCGGTGTTGAATACTTTTATTACCCCGTGTAGACAAGATTGTTATTGTTGCTCTGATACTACCATGACTTATGTCTACCCAATTTATATCATAGTGTTATAATGTTGTTGGTATTTAACCCATTACATTTGGAATACACCTTTATTTCATTGTTATTGTCATGACCACTCATTGATTTGAATCGTCTCGATGAGACAGTTCAAATGGTGGTAGACATATACTTCTAAGCACATACAAAGAAAATATTTAGAATTTTTCACAAACAAAATGACATATGCTCAGCATGAAATGGATTAACCAGTGTGCTGTTCATTTTCCATGTTTCTCCCCATCGTCGTTTTGTACACAATTTACAACATGACTGTTTATACTTTTCACGGTAAAACTTCATCAAAAACATGATTTGACAGCACTTTGGAATCATTTCCAATGGAAATGATTCTAAAGTGCTGTCAAATCGTGTTTTATTGAGCAAGAAGACAACCTATAGACAACAATAGATGACAATTTTCATCTCCCATATTTTAAAGGTTAATGCAGGTGAACCTTTGTAAATATTCAGATATTCACCTGCATTTAGCTGAACCATTGATTGGTCAAGCAGGCACAATGACCACCTAGACTTGTCACATGCACCATCTCAAATTTCAAACTTTTTCTACAAGCATGTAGTTCGGTGTGGGAAAAAAACACATAAATATTTAAATTACAGACTAATTTCTTTGGTAGTGTATAAATTTATCAGTCACCACTTTTATGAGTTGATAGAAAACTTACAACATCTGGCTACATGATAATATAATAATTTCTATTTAAAGATGTATGTTGTAAGGCTCAGTTTTGGTCGGGCTCAATCTCAGATTTCAGAATGCATCCTCCGATAGTTCTCTCTATCACTGCATAATGATGTGTAAAACGATTTATCAAACAATAGATATAAGGCCATAAAAAAGTACTTTGGTTCTCAGTTATCGCTGCGGCGGAATAATCCCTGCGCGTCTATCATTTTATCGTCATGGAGAAAATAAATTGTACTGTAAATTCTCCATGTGATCAATAAAAATCAATATCATGCAAACATGTTAAATCCAATCATGTCTGGCGAAAATCTGGTGATTTTTAATGTCTAAAGAGGTTATAATAACTTTATAGATCATATATGCATTTAGCAACTTGAACAAAAAATAGAGACAAATATGTCGAACAAAAAATATATATTTAAAAAATCTGCTATCCCGCGTCACATTCCGCAAACCATGTGTCTGAGAACCAAAGTATTTTTGTTATGGCCTAATATATGTATGGCCTAATATAATCAAATATTAGTACTGGTTTATCATGGCAGGGCATTGCCGGCTTGGAGCCAGTATAATTTATTCTTGACCATACCTGATTTCACCTTTTATTGTTGACTTCCAATAAACTGTCCGTTTTGATTTCGGATTCTATTTAGCGGTGGTAATTATTTTGTGCGAGAGCATCATCCATATGATGTGTTATTCTTTACAGTGGACTAGTAAAATAATTCCATGGATTATGTTGGTGTAATATCTTCATAGTGTAGATCAAGTTGGGCATCATTTGTAGCGACATGAACATGCAGAACAAATTGTGGAATTACTTGCAAGGAACCCTTGCAATGATATTATTTTTTCTTGTAACCAAATTGATGTAGAAAGTTGGTTTGAGAGGTTTGGAACATGTACATATTTCTGAATTTAACCTTTAGAATGTGTGAAATAAATTTATTTTCGTCTGCTGTTAGAATCATTTCCAAATGGAAACAATAGAATCAATTTGGAAATGATTATTAATTGCTGTCAAATCATGTTTTTATCCAGAAAGAAGACAAAATAGAAAACAACGGTAAACGGTAAGTGGAAAAAATAATCCCGCATTCTAAAGGTTAAATTCAGAAATATATACTTCTTGCAAACCTCTCAAACAAACTTTCTATATCAATTTGGTTACAAAACGTTATATTGACCAACTTTATTTACATTATTTGGTGGTCATTTTACAATTTGTATGTGAATGTCCAGCCTGGCAGGGTGCTTGTTTGCAATGATGTCACAGATTATCTCCCACTGGGCTCCTGGATTAACATATGGCAACTTTGGACATAAAACCACGCTGACATCTAACACAATACCAGGGGAATAAGACTTAGAGTTACTTAACTCTTGCATGCTGGGAAACTTGTGGGCCATAGATAGTTAAAAAATAGCAGATGAAGATTCAGTATTCTTTTCTTTCTCCCTGTAAGTAATACATGTATGAATATGTCTTGGATTTCATTGAGTCCTGAGGACGCAATTCTAATGAAATTCCAAAACATATTTACAGAGAGAAATAAGAAAAATACTGCAAATTTGTTGGCTGTTATTTTCACTGCCAGCATGCAAAGAGATAGCTGCCATAATCCCTTGCGGAACAAATTGACCGGATCTTCATCTAGATTTAATCCTTTCAGAATAATTTTACTGGAACTGGAAAAAAATTCTACTTTCAGAATGAATTTTTAAAAACCATCCCTATAGACAGGCCAGTTTCAAGAGTGGTCATAATATTATCTTAAATAAATAAGCAAACTACTGGGAAAAAAGGTTGAAATATGGACAGTTTCTTGCGTAGATTGTTTGTAATGGGGTAATGCAGGACTGTTGGGAATTGGGTAACTGTCGTCTCAGACTAGTTGGATAATGGTGTATTTGGCCAGTCAATAAATCTAGATGCAAATTCTAGCCTGAGATACTGCTTATCGGCAATGTCAATGTGCACTTTTTCCCCAACTTCGTATTTTTTCCAATTTTTTTCTGTGTTAAATCATGTGTGGATACGATTGTTATATACATTGTTGTCGAATACATACAGAAAGTAGGGTGAATTATATATCATTGTAGATGCAGTACATATTTGTATACATATTGCAAAAGCTGTTTCTGATGAAAGTTTAGATTCAATAAGCCATGTTTTCTTACAGACTTGTTCAATTATATCAGTTATTCTGGGCGATGTATTTGCAGAAATATTATTGGTTGTCTTGGGTTTGTAGGATCATCAACGTGATTGATAGGAATATGGGTATTATTGGTCTATACACTGATGCAGTGTGTACATGTGTCGGGTCGATAGCGGGGCTGATAGACGATATGGGGCGGTCATTGTTTGCGACCAGCGTAGCCCCAGATCAGCCTGCGCATCCGCGCAGTCTGATCTGGGGCTGCACTGGTCGCAACTCCCATTAAATCGTGACAGATTGTATCCGGACTTGTTAGTTGTAAGTCTAGTCAAGATCTACACTTGGTGTTATACGTAGTTGCCATGAGGACCCGTTGTGAGTCTGTGAGGGCTGATATGATAGTACAGTGGTAGGGTGTTGGACTAAAACTTGGACTTTAAATGTGAAGGTTGGCCGTCTGGGGTTCATCCACCCACCTACACAGTAACTGATGTTATGGGGTGGGGACGGAGTGGGGGGGGAGGGTTGTGGCACCTTCATATGGACCAGCATTGGGACAACCCACCACCTGGAGTTTACAATCTGGTTTCTCTAATCATGGATTAATTACCATACCACATAATTTTGCACATACATATTCCAGAGCACAGTCTAGCTGCATTATGTGGCTTCAATTATCTGGTTTTCATTTTCACATTACTTGATATGTTGATAAATTATTACATTATATGTGGTTGTAGTTGGAGAAATGGGGCTTATGGGATTTGTGACCAGTGTAGCTCCTGATGAAATAAACTCCTGTAGTCTGATAGCATCCTATCATGCTTTTTAGAAGCATGAAGGGTGTTTCATTGAATGAATGGTGAACAGTGCAGATCCTGATCAGACTGTGCGGATGCACAGGCTGATCTGGTTCTACACTGGTCGCAAAACCGATAAGCCGGTCATACCTACATATCACATCAGCATAAATCAATCATACTGTTGTCTCTGATATAGGTACCCACTAACCTCTGGTTTATCTCGCCACTCGCTACATTTTCTCATGCAATGCGACTTGCATGATTAGGGAGCTCCAGATAAGTTTTGTATCTAAAAGAATATTTATACCCACAGATTTCAAATTCAATACGTATTTTACTTTTATAATGTATTATTGATTTTCTTCCTTATTATAAAATAGGGAATAAATGATAAACACTTTAAAAATTCACTTATTTGAGCTGCAAAAAGCAAACAGTGTTTGGTTTTTGCAGCTCAATTAAGTAAATTTTTTAACTTTATTACAGTGTTTTCACTACTTAATTTGAAAATCAATGCGTATTTTCACATTGCTGTGAGTATTTTGTACTCACAACTTTTGATAATCAATGTGTATCTTGCTACAATAAGTGCGTAAAATACGCCAATACACACCTTATCTGGAGCACCGTGATTATGTTGGCTTATAGATTGATTATGGCACTTATCTGCCGCATATCTTGATCACATTTGTGGAGCAGGATCACCTAATGGCTGCATATACATGTAGAAAGTACACTGATATAGTGGGTGGATTTAGTGTCGAGCAGGGATTGTTTTGGATTGTGTGTCAGCGGATTTAAATGTTTGCGTGGATTATTCTGGCAGCATGGGCGTTTGTGATAGGCGTGAATAATATCAGTTTCACTTTTCCGTTGTGTTCTTAGGATGTGTGCACTCAGTTAATGGACGAGTGTAATCTGTATCTGGAATTATGATGGTATTTGTGTGATATA
Source organism: Conchocele bisecta (assembly GCA_029237695.1). NCBI lineage: Eukaryota > Metazoa > Mollusca > Bivalvia > Lucinida > Thyasiridae > Conchocele > Conchocele bisecta. Next base: position 18,760,208 of record CM055267.1, on the reverse strand, counting down.
GAAGCATCTATTCTCGATGACAGTGCCACTTATACTACGTAATTATATATTTATAGGCTAGGAAACCTTCCATATCAGGCGTATGCAGATTATGTGTAATCCCCCCGCCCCTCCACCCACCACTGTAACCTTTGGGGGTGGGATGGGATGTGGACTAGTGTCATATGTACATGAAGCTACAATAAACCTTAACCCTTACACTGCTGAATTAAATTTTGTTGTCTGCTGTTTATTTATTTATTTTCTATTTGTCTCATCAAAAACATGGTTTGACAGCACATTAGAATCATTTCCAATGGAAATGATTCTCAAGTGCTGTCAACCCATGTTTCTATTGAAAAAAAATGCAAAATATAAAACTAAAGCAGACGACAATTTTCGTTCCCAGCATTCTAAGGGTTAACATTAGACTAAATTTAGTAAACTATTTCCTGAGGGAGCTAGCCCCCTTATTCCACTGGCCCCTTCGATATTTATTTCACTGACCCAGTCTCGTGCCTGGTTCCAGTAGAGCCATGGATATTATTTGATTCCAGTCCAATTTTTAGTGAACCATGTTTTGTTTGTGTAATAATTAGCCGCTTTTGTGCAACTCAGTGTGAGTTTCAGCCCATTGTTTCACTGGAGCATTATGCTCCAGTTATTTCTGAGCCAATTCTCTATTGTGCCAGTTCATTTTGCAAAGTTTTGCAAAGCCTATTATTACATGCATTCATTTATTTTTTGAGGCAGTCAGGCTTCATAATTTTCAATTCTAGAAGTCAATTGTTTCTCATTGCATTTTACATACTGCATGGATGGTCAACTATTTGTTCTCATTCGGGCTGTCGTAACTTGCATTTACAAAATATAGGCCAGATTCAGTTAACTACACAATGTCAGATATTCATCCATTATTTATGTAAGCAGTGTGATTGTTTTCAAATATCGTTGTGTGCTTTTGTTCTTGTAATTCTATGATTCGCAAAACAAAAGAAATTCATGACTGTCAAGTGTTACTTGTGGCTTTGACTGGAGAAATGGAATTGTCACCTGTGTAGCTCCTGATCAAATAACACACTCCTGAGGCCTGATAATGATCTACATTGCTTGCTAGAAGCATGACATGTGTTTCGTTCATGTAATGGCGAACAGTGCAGATCCTGATCAGACTGTGTGGATGCACAGGCTGATCTGGATCTGCACTGGTCGCTTAACCTATAAGCCCCATTTCTCCTGAGTCACAGCCACATTTGTCTAAGTGTGTGACACATTATAACATGTTTCTGGTTGAGTTTGGAGCATAAAGATCTGTACCCGTTTTATTGCCCTCATAAACCTTCCTGCCATACATGTAGATGGCACCATGCTTCAGATTGCTGGCATATTTCTCTGCTAATTTGTGGCTCTGACTTGGGAATAGGGTTCATTGCAATTGTGGTGTCAAGACTCGCTTCTGGTCTGTTAACCCTTTCACCCCTAAGTAACTGGAATGGATTTTGATATGTCAATTTTTCACACAATCCAATCGGCACAAAAGTCCATTTATAAAAGGGGGTGTTTTTTCTCTTGAAAATTACTTGCAAAAAGTGCTTATCCTGATGAGTGCTCATCTGGATCTACACTGTTTGCCAATACCATTAAACAGGCCTGTGATGTTGAAAGGATTAACCCGTAGAACCACTATCTTAATTTTTTTGTCGTCTGCTGTTTGTTTTCTATTTTCCATTTTTATCATCAAAAACATGCCATTTGGAAATGATTCTGAAGTGCTGTCAAACGATGTTTGTATTGAGATATAAAAGCAACAGCAGACAACACTTGTTGTGAGTAGCGGTCTAAGGTTTAAAGCACTTCTTCAGCTAGAGAAGCATATGTTCTGTTGTGTAACAGTATGGCAATGCATGTTACTGACAGTGCAGACTCTGATTACACCAATGTGGCACCAGTTATCACTCATTGTAAAGGCCATAAACTCTATGCCTCTCATCACAGGGACGTTTATGAATGGTTGCTTGTCTGTACCGCATTGGGATAATCCATTACTGATACTTGTTAAAATATTTGAGTGAATGCTAGATGGTAAAAAGTATTAGGTGTATCAACATTTCAATATTTATTTCCAATGTTCCTTATTTCTACTTGATAGTATACCATTATGTTCATTAGAATAAGCACGGTATGTTGTGATAATCCTGAGCAAATGCCAGAATAATCAGATTACAGGTACATGAGATGTCATTAGAATCCAGGGCTCCAGATAAGCAGTTGTGGATACAAACAAGTTATTAAAAGATGGATAATCAAAGTTTGTAGTAATGCATAGTAAAGGCAATCATAATATTGGATATGCACTATATTTATATGTTGATATCAGCTTTATTTGTCAACCATGATGTCCTAACATTTTGGTCAATACAAATTACATAAGTGCAACCTCTCTACAACAGCCACCCATTGGAAGACACAAAACTGGCTGTTGTAGAGAGGTGGCTGTTGTAGGGAGGTTAATGCTGAATTAAATTTTTTGTCCGCTATTTATTTATTTTCTTCGATAATTATTAACAAAAACATGGTTTGGCAACATTTTAGAATCATTTCCAATGGAAATGATTCTAACTTGCTGTCAAAACATGTTTTGTATTGAGAAAGAAAGCAAAAGTAACAACAGACGACAATTGTTGTGCTCAGCAGTTTAAGGGTTAGATACAGAGGAAATCATCCATTTGGGATATAAAATAGCGGCTGTTATAGAGAGGGTGTTGTTGTAGAGAGGTGGCCGTTCGGGGAGGTTCGACTGTATTATAATGCATTTTGTATTCATTTTCAAATAAACAAATAGAAATACCCAAATGAAAAAATAATTTGTTATTTAGAATTTGTAAATTAAAAATTGGAAATACCCAATTGATATCAAAAGTTTGGAGTACGATGACGAAAACTGGAATCCTTATCTGGAGCTCTGTGAGCCTGTCTTTGAAGACTTGGTTTATTTCTACAAAGTGGAGTAGATGCTGATGCTGGGTATAGTTTGTAAGTTAGAATGCTTTATCTGGCAGGGCACTTATTCCTGGAATGTGACATTTGTAGTCAGAATCTGGTCTCCTGTGGTGAACTTTACATTAGTGAAGTCAATGCTGGATTCTCTACCTATGGTAGTCTGTTCAGCATGTTTGTTTTCTTCTACTGAGTATAGATAGACCTATTCTGTGTTCTGAAAATGGATATTATAGGAATGAATGGCCTTTTTGTGGAATTTATCAGGGTATAAACTTAGAAAAGTCGCGGGAATACTGGACGAAGGCCGGAAGGCCTTCGTCCAGTATTCCCTCGACTTTTCCAAGTTTATATCCCCAATAAATTCCACAAAAAGGCCATTCATTCCTTATCATTCCAGCATTTGAAATAAATTCATCAAGAAAATGGTTTTATTTTCCGTTTTCTTAAGAATTATTTTAACTGCGCCTCACGGTTACGGAAAGTAGTTCGGTGTGGGAGTTTACTGGGATATACATTTTGGACAAGAGACTTGCTACAGGCCAATCAAATGTTAGGGAATTGTGTAAATATTTTTGTGCTGGAATTATAGAACAACATTTCTGGTACATGAGAGTTGAATTCTGGAGTTATACCCATTATGAAAGTACAGTAAATTAGTACTAATCCTATTATTTTAGGGAGTGGGGCTGAGTGACCCTGGTCTGGTTATTCTAATTTCATGGCTGAATATATATTTACATATAATTTCACAACATGTGAATTACACAAACAATCAATCCATTAATATGTCAATCAATCAATCAATCAATCAATCAATCAATCAATCAATCAATCAATCAACCAATCAATCAATCAATTATGCGTTACTTTTGCTACCTTTTGTACAGATTATGAATCATGGTTTTACGATATATGCATATGAGCTGCAGCTTTAAACCCTTTCACCCCTAAGTAACTGGAATGGATTTTGATATGTTAATTTTGCAACCAATCCAATAGTCGCAAAAATATGAAAATTACTTGCAAAAAGTGCAGATCCTGATGAGACGGCTCGTCACGAGCCGGCTCATCTGGATCCACACTATTTGCCAATACCACTATACAGGCCTGTGGTGTTGAAAGGGTTAATGCTGTTGAATGTTTGTTGGAGAATGAGTGGTTTATACACCCTTCCTGTTCTCTCATTCATCCCTCATTACCTTTGCAACATCAGTCTGTTCAGGCCCTGCCAGGTGACCCCCAGATTGGTCTTTGTATAGCTGCACATTCTTCTGCTTTTAATGTTTATTTAGAAAGTTCCTGTGATCTTAGTGTTGTTAAACTGTGGGGGTGAACATTTTATGATGCCTAAACACCCACAGAGCAGTGTGTAAACCATAATATTGTGGCTGACAGTTTTGTAGTCTATTGACACTGCACAGTTATGCCTGTGTCAGTAATTATCTCCCTGCATATGGCCTGCCATCTGAGTAAAGGTATCACATGATGTGTGCGACCAACGTAGCCCCAGATCAGATCAGGGACTACACTGTTCGCCATACAGTTATTTAATCCGTTGCACAAATGTCAGCAGTGTAGTTAGATTCCAATTTGAGAGTTTAACCCTTTGAAAGGGTAAGAGATGATCAGAGGTTATAACTTGTTGCAACTGTCATAAGGCCTCCATTGTCAGGGGTGGGTTGGTGGCCATATGTCCAGAGTGAATCTGACACCTGCTGGGTTGGTTGTCAGTTTCAATTAGTGCCCATCCAGCCTCATTCAGGGCAGTGGTTCATTAACCCTTTCAACACTACATACCTCTATAGTGATATTGGCAAAAAGTGTAGATCCAGATGATCAGCCGGCTCGTGACGAGCTGTCTCATCAGGATCTGCACTTTTTGCAAGTAATTTTCATATTTTTTAGAACAAAAACGCCCACTTTTCATAAATGGACTAGTCTGAAAATCGTTTTGTGACAATTGGATTGGTTTCTAAAATTAACATATCAAAATCCAGTCCAGTTACTTAGGGGTTAAATGGTTAAATAAAAACAAATATGTGCTAGATCAGTGAGCAGGGTAGATGCTGACATTCTCAGAGTTAAATCAGGATAGGAATATGGTTTGTGACGTCGACTCAGTCGCTGTGAGTGTGGAACTGAATCAGAATTCCAGATATACTTGATGAATTGTGTCTATATGCTGGCATAAATGCTATTCTTGGCCAGCTTAACTCTTTGCATGTTAGCGGTGAAAATATCCGCCAAACAAATTAGGAGTATGTTTTATTTCTCTCTGTAAATATGTCTTGGCATTTCATTAGAATTGAGTCCTCTGGACTCAATTCTAATAAAATTCCAAGACATATTCATACTATTTACACGGAGAAATAAAAGAAAATATGATGATTTTTTGTCTGCTAGTTTTGAACTATTTATAGCCCACTAGTTTTCCAGCATGCAAAGAGTTAATAGGAAAACTATAATATAGGATAACCGCAACATGTACAATCACAAGTTGTGCTTCAATCTGTCCTGAAACAGATATATGCATGCACATGCATACAGTCACAACACTATCTGCATCTAGTTAACCTTCTGGGATTAAGGTATTAGGTGATAGATAGATACACTTGACTTCAACGATAAATGGTTCATTAAAGAGTGATGTGATATATGAATATAACATATGTGAATACTGTCTTGTTACTGTATAATATATGGAGCATTGAGTTGCCATCTCCGCCATCTTTGTATGTACAAACCATCGTACAGTTTCACCACTTTGTGCGTTTGACACATACAGCAAATAATATGACAGTAAACCCAATAAAATTTGGTGCAATACATAATAGACAGATATGACAACGGCAAGCTATAATTATTATGCCAGCAAACTATACAAAAGACGAGATATTTGAGCATTTCTCCAATCAATCTGAAAATAAATTTCAACGTGTAAACTTTCCAATCTTGTGCACAGCCTATGTTACTGTACATGTTATCCATAGGTAAAACCATATTTACTCGCATAGTAGGTGAGTAGATGCCACAGACAATACACTCAGGTAACTGCTTATAGGTCACTGGATTTGATAGCTAATAACAGAGTACAGTAGTGGGTATATATGGTATGTGTTGTGTGGTTTGCCAGGATAAAGTGATACACTGTGCGGTTTTCTGTGTATGAGGTTATTTATAATGGTGGTTTGTGTTGTTAAAAACACAGGCACAAACCTGTCCAGAAAACTGACATAATTTACAGTTTGGTGTAATATGATTGATAGGAGTCCGTTCTCCTGGCTTTTCTACATGTGATTAGCTACATTATATCATATGTTCTACTTCATATTTTGAGTTCTTTGTCAAATGGCAGAACAGGAGCACACAAAGGTGGCCGACTTGGCCATTCTATGTGCCGTATAGGATACAGTAACGAGGCAGTGTTCACATATATGTTATACATATATTCCATCACATTTACGAAGCAATTAGCTTTGAATCAAACAATGATCAGGTATATAGTTGGTCCTTAAGAGACAATTTAAACAAGCTGCCCATCTTTTATCATGTTTACCCTAATACTGCTGAATTAAATTTTGTTGTCTATTGTTTGTGTTCTGTTTTCCATTTTTCTCATAAAAAACAATGGAAATCATTATATTAAAAGTACTGTTGTCAAACCATGTTTTTATTGAGAAAGAAGACAACTTGTAAAACAACATCAGACAACAATTATTGTTTCCCTCACATTACTAAGGCCCTTTTCATGCTAAGGATACACCATTATGTTTGCGGAAAATTCCGAATTATCTTCCATCTATGCGCTCAGAAGTATATGTCGCGACCATCATTTGAACCGTCTCGTTGAGACGGTTCAAATGGGTGGTCACAACATATACTTTCATTGAGAAATAACAAAAATAAAAATAAAATATTTGATATTTTATACCCGTAAAGGTGTATTTCGAAAGGAATGGTTTACAGCAATCTCATCCATGCACGACAAATCACTAAAAGTGAATCTCATTTTGATTAATCTATTGAAAACTATGACAATCTATTTTTTTGCTGAGAACTGGATGGCAGGAACTAACCCTTACACCGCTATCTTAATTTTTTGTTTTCTGCTGTTTATTTTCTATTCTTTCATTTTTATCATAAAAAAACATGCTTTGACAGCACTTTAGTATAATTTACAACATGATTTGACAGCAGACATCACTTTAGAAATGATTCTGAAGTGCTGTCAAACCATGTTTTTATTGAGAAATAAGGCAAGATATAAAAGCAACAGCAGACGACAATTGTTGTGTGTAGCGGTCTAAGACAATTGTTGTGTGTAGCGGTCTAAGACAATTGTTGTGTGTAGCGGTCTAAGACAATTGTTGTGTGTAGTGGTCTAAGGGTTAAATGTATGCAGCTTTGTTAATTGAAATCATGTAACTAGTACAATTATTACTTTGCTTCTCTGTATTTACCATTTGACAGTCTCCTCCAATTCTAATTGACAGTATCTATTTTGAACTGTACACTCACTAATGTAATACCAGCCTAGGCAAAAACAAGTCACGGCTTTGGCTGTTACAATTTCAAATAAAAAGGGATGTAATTAATACACTTGTGTATACAGTAAGACAATTACTAGACCACGCATATTTATTTCAGATAATGTTTAGGATTATAAAAATAATGTTTAAATATATTTCCTTTGCTATGTGACAATATTAGTACGTAGAACCTGTTTGTCCCTTAACCCTCGCTACGCGGGAGACGAAAATTGTCTTCTGCTGTTTTTCATTGTTGCCTTAATTCTTAACAAAAAAACATGTTTTGGCAGCGCATGAGAATCTCATGCGCTGCCAAAACAGGTTTTTATCGGGAAATATTGAAAATAAAACATTTCCAGCAGACGACGAAATTTAATTCAGCGTAGTAAGAGTTAATAAAGAGAATAGTACAGCAAACAGTGTCGGTCCTGCTCAAACTGCAGTGTGATCAGGGTCTACACTATTTGATATGCCGTCAATGAAACACCAGTCATGCTCCTGACAAACAGTATAAAGCAACAGCCTGCTTAGCCCTTTCAACACCACGGGCCGGTATAGTAGTGGTATTGGCAAACAGTGTAGATCCAGATGAGCCGGCTCGTGACGAGCCGTCTCATCAGGATCAGCACTTTTAGCAAGTAATTTTCATATTTTTAAGAACAAAAACACCCCCCTTTTCATAAATGGACTAGTCTGAAAATAATTTTGTGACAAGTGGATTGGTTGCAAAATTAACATATCAAAATCCATTCCAGTTACTTAGGGGTGAATGTTCAAATTTGTAATATTTTTTTGATCATTTGTTCACTATTTAATAATAAAGAAAATCAATAATCCATTTGTAAAAATAAAATACACATTTAATTTGAAATCAGGGGGTACAATACTCTTTGGACACAGAGCTTATCTGGAGCTGTGCATGCCATGCTGTATTTCAATCCTGGCCTGAATCATCTGGATGATCCAGATGCCCTGCAAGCTTCTGTGTGACCTCACTCACCTGAGTTGTGGAGGAGTGTTACAACTGTGGTCTGGACTTCACTCCAAATAAACACCCACTGGCATTGTGTTTGGCAACAATGGATGGCTAATGTTCAACCTCATGCAACAGGTTCTATTACATATTACAAATATATAGGATAGACCAGGAAATACAAACTCAGAGTTACTAATACATTTTAAATTCTGCATTGGACAGTAAGGATGTGCATATTACTTTGGATTAACAAACAATTTGTGATTATTTATTTGTTTGTGGTAATTACATGATTAACCCATTCCATGCTGAGGACATGTCATTTTGTTTGTGAAAAATATTTTCTTTATATGTGCTGAGAAGTATATGTCGTGACCACCATTTGAACCGTCTTGCTGAGACGGTTCAAATGAGTGGTCGCAACATATACTTTCATTGAGAAATAAGAAAAATAAAAATGAAATATATTTGTTTAAATATTTCGTACCAGTAACGGTGTATTCCAAATGTAACTGGTTAACTGATTATGGATCTGGATTTAACTGTGGAACAATTTGCAGGTAGTATAGACAAGTACACGTGCATTGTATTTAAACCGGGTAATTACTATTATGCAAAGTTATCGCTGTATTTATCATGTATTATGTACAATACAAGCAATTTGGGCACTAATTGAGACTGTTTTGTTTCGTAATTGGAATTTAGATGTAACATTAGCAGGCAGTAGGTTTATGCAAACGTATTTACTGGAGCTAAGTAGGCCAAGTGTATGCGCACAGTTGTGGCAATGGTGTGCAGAACTGGTTGGTCTTTTGTAGTTTACTTGATAAATTATGTACGACCTGTTCATAGATGGAGATGGCTTTCATGAGACAACGTTGGTGTTTTCAACATTGATCAGCCAGCTTGTATATCTGTGCTCTCTGATCAGTATCTGCATATGTAAGGGACATAATGTACTGTATGACGTTGCGGTAAATGTTTTGAGTTTATGCTCGTATTGTCTTTTCATTACAGCCTTGAGTTGAGTATGTTTTCAGAAATTTTTATTATAAGTATTGGTGCTATGATAATGTTTGTAACCAGTGTAGGTCCAGATGAGACGGCTAGAAAAGAGCCGTCTCATCAGGATCTGCAATATTTGTGAATGTTCATGTTTTGTACAAAATTTACCTTTTCTAGTAAATTGAACAGTCTGAAAATGCACCAGGAAGAGTCTATGTCAGTTATTTACTATTTAGGAGTGACGGGGTTAAAGATAGCATAAGAGTCTTTGTCAGTTTACAACGGAATGTTACACTTGCACATGATGTATTTAAAATTAACAAAGCGTGATTAATATACGATGCCTTATAAACATGCACGGTTATGTTGGTGGGAGGTTATCAGTATAGAAGGTTGCCTTTGTTGGAAATACAATTTCACTTGCAGCTTTCAGTGGGGATAATGTGTTTCATGCATGAGTATAGCCATTTATATCTACACCGAATGTCTGAACGTGGAGACAAAGTGTGCCACCGCAGTCTTTGTTGTGTAATTTATGGGTTTTTCGTTTTTATTTTGGCTACAATACCAAGGTTGATGATTGTATTCGTTTCAATTGTTAGGTGACCAAATACCTATTCAAACATCAAAATGCTACTTTTTATTGTATTATAAGTTATTGTGATTCTACACAGGCTATATGGTGTAATATTGCCCGTCTGGAGGTACGATGGTGAACATACCTTCAGACGGGCAATATTACACCATATAGCCTGTGTAGAATCACAATAACGTATTTGTCATACCGCAGATCCGTTATTTGGCCGTATAAACATATCTCTTCTTTTTTCAGGAAAAAAAATAATCCGAGATTCGATTTTCTACCGTCAGTCTTAATATAAAGGCGTAAATGAACATTTAGTTTTTTTATTAAACGAAAACAAACTAAATATGGAGTAAGAAATCCATCGAAAACGACTTTATGACAGTTTTTTTATATCGTGTAATTTAATTTATATTCCACTGCTCTATCGATCTGCTCTCTCTTTGGCGCCTCTAGAAGAATGCGACTGGTTCCCAAATATTCGCTGTCATTGCTACGCCGCGTTTCGTGCGTGGAACCCATAGTTTATGACCTAAATATAGCCGTGTCACGAAGCCAAGTTTGTTGAGATTTGAAAACACTAAGCGGGACAGTTTGTGGCATTTTTTGCATATTTTGATGAGCGAAGAATATTTATGGAAAAATAAAAAATAAAGACTGGTTTTGAGTGTACAATTTGTTACTTTTATTGATCAATTCGGGGTTTTATCGTGTTCAGTGAGGAATACAATTCGCAATCGGTAGACGCTTGCAAAATGTGTCTTCATTGGACGCTATAGGCGCCGGAGGGGAATCGCAATTCCTGTGTGTCCGACGGCCTTGGCAGGTCATATAATATATATGACCAGGCAAGCTAGCCAATCAAAAGCCGAGAAACTTATCTGCGGTGTGACAAAACAATATACAATCTATTATATTTTCTATATTAATATAAACTTCATTAACCCTTTCAACACCACAGACCTCTATAGAGACAATGTTTGCAAACAGTGCAGATCCAGATGAGCCGGCTCGTAACGAGCCGTCTCATCAGGATCTCCACTGTTTGTTAATAATTTTAAACGTCGTACAGATTACCCTTTTAGAAGAATGGGATAATTTGAATGAACAAAATTAATGAAATAGCATGAAACATTGGCATGGAACATCCTATTAAGTTACTTGGTGTTGAAAGGGTTATCAATTCTTTCTGGTGAAAATAAAAAAAATCTGCACATAAATATACGTTGTTATCATTCATTTGAAGCGTAACAGCAGATAGTCTTTCATTGAGAAATGAAGAAAATATATATTTTTTTTAGATATCTGTGATCGCGTATCTGGCATGAAATGCAAATTCAACATGTAAAGGTGTGCCACTAAATTTAATAACTAATGTTTAACCCTTTCAACACTACAGGGCTGTATCATAAGTGGTATTGGCAAATAGTGTTGATCCTGATGAGCCGGTTCGTGACGAGCCGGCCCATCAGGATCTGCATTTTTTGCAAGTAATTTTCACATTTTTGAGAACGAAAACGCCCCGTTTTCATAAATGGACTGGTTTGAAAACCATTTTGTGATTGGATTGGTCTGGAAATGAACATTTACATTGGATTGGTCTGGAAATGAACATTTAAAAATCCATTCCATTTACTTAGGGGTGAAAGGGTTAATATTGTCAGTGTGATACAACATACAGAAATGATACAGTACTGGTACACAGAACTTCAGATACGCTGCGTATTTGCGTAAATACCCAATTAAAATTGCCAAAAACCCAATTGAAATCGGAAGTAGCTAGTATCAAAAAGCAATAACAAATTTGTGGTACCTTTATCATGACAATAAACAGACCACAAATATAGCATATTTGTTCTTATTTTCCATGAAAACTACATTTTGGTATTTCATTATAATTGTCTCCAAGGAGATAATTCTAATGAAATGCCAAAACATGTTTTCATTTCGAAGCAAACTATTCAATAATTGCTGTCTGTTGATGTGTAAACAGTAGCGTGATTTTGTTTTACCCAATTAAAATATTGAAATACCCAATTGCTTCAGATATGATGGAGTGAAAATATTCATATAATAATAATTCCTTATCTGGAGCCCTGGGTACAGACACGCTGTTTTGTCTCAGCACCAGCAGGCAGCTAAAGCACCATGTAGTTGTTACATGTCAGACTGAGATAAAACTTTCCAGTTCAATTTCATTCCATTCTCTCTACATGTCCCCGAGGGGAATAGTTTCAGGAAGAAACCATGGCTGTATTTGTTTGCCTGGGGTTATGCACACATATGAGCCATTCCATTCCATCTGATGTCCCCTTGTTTCCTGATGTGACCCTGTTCATGACTGATGTTGAATGGATGTAAAACATCAACTCATCAATCAATCCATTAAGTAATTCAATCAACATGTGTTATTCACTTGACAAGCCAATCAGTGAACGCATACATTATTCAACTGATCTATCGGGAAGAAGAATTCACATAAGGGTAAAAGCTTGTTTTCTAACCCTGTTTCAAACTGTATGTATCACATGTATGTATATCACTTATCATATTGAAATAAATATTGGTTAAACTAACTGATAAATCAATCAATCAATCAATCATTCAATCAATCAATCAAACAGTTGTCATGTGAAGCAGTTCATACATACTCTGATCAGACTTCACTGTTAAAGATTACCATAAGCCCCATTTTCCCAGTGACAAGCATATTAAGTGATTGTAGACATGTGTGAAATATATGTGATAAACTACATGTATTACTATCTTCCTGGAATATATGTGATAAACTACATGTAGTATGTATCTTCCTGGAATATATGTGATAAACTACATGTAGTATGTATCTTCCTGTAATATATGTGATAAACTACATGTAGTATGTATCTTCCTGGAATATATGTGATAAACTACATGTAGTATGTATCTTCCTGGAATATATGTGATAAACTACATGTAGTATGTATCTTCCTGTAATATCCAGGCTCGTTCTATGTTTCATCTATAATTTGCAGACCTTGGGTTAATGGGTAACACTTGTCCAGTTATGTTGGCAGCATGTGGGACAATGTATGCGGCTATGACTGGAGAAATGGGGCTTACGGGTTATGCGACCAGTGTAGATCCAGATCAGCCTGTACATCCGCACAGGCTGATCTGGATCTGCACTGTTCGCCATTCACTCAATGAAACACTTGTTGTTCATCTAACAAGCAATATAGATAATTATCAGGGTAAATAAGTGTGCTATTTGATCAGGAGCTACACTGGTCACACACCCCATAAGCCCCATTTCTCCAATCACAGCCACATATATCTAATATAGATCATACAAGTCAGATCACTGACATATATACACAGCCAAAAACAGCATCATGGGATGAATGCCATAATATTTGGACACCATTTATTTCGGGGGAAACACAGTGCTTATGGGATTTGTGACAAGTGTATCTCCTGATCAAATAGTACAATCGTGTTGCTTGATAACGATCTATGTTGCTTGTTAGAAGCGTGGTGGGTGCTACATTGATGGAATGGCGAACAGTGCAGATCCTGATCAGACTGTATCTACACTGGTCGCAAAACCGATAAGACCCATTTCTCCAGTCACAGCCACATATGTGTGTATGGTTTTCAAAAACAACAAATGTCTATATATAGGGATACTAGGGTTTGTATGGTTGTACTGGCTGTCATAATAACAATATATGTGGATACAATTTGTTTTGGGATACCCCTATTTCCCAAAACAAATTGTGTCCGAATATTTAGGGTTATTACAGTAATACCTTTCACAGCTAGTGACATACCCACATATATAGTATATAATACTATACACAATTTACTTTCACAGCTAGTGACATACCCACATATATAGTATATAATACTATACACAATTTACTTTCACAGCTAGTGACATACCCACATATATAGTATATAATACTATACACAATTTACTTTCACAGCTAGTGACATACCCACATATATAGTATATAATACTATACACAATTTACTTTCACAGCTAGTGACATACCCACATATATAGTATATAATACTATACACAATTTACTTTCACAGCTAGTGACATACCCACATATATAGTATATAATACTATACACAATTTACTTTCACAGCTAGTGACATACCCACATATAGTATATATAATACTATACACAATTTACTTTCACAGCTAGTGACATACCCACATATATAGTATATAATACTATACACAATTTACTCTCACAGCTAGTGACATACCCACATATACAGTATATAATACTATACACAATTTACTTTCACAGCTAGTGACATACCCACATATATAGTATATAATACTATACACAATTTACTTTCATGTACATAATTACAAGTTTACCGTTTCAAATTTCAATATTATTTAAAATTTAAAAAGGTAAAGGAGATACAATAAAATAAAACAAATGGATTTCATACGTAACTTCTAAAAGAATATTTGTTCTGCTAGTAAGCAGGAAATCAAGATATAGGGATGCCGGGTAATCTTTCCATGGTTTATTGGTCCCGTCAGGAGACTTGGCGAACACTATTTTTCTGCCGCTTTAATGAAATGCAGCCAAAGGGAATTGGTGCCTCATTGAATCATCAGAATTCTTATCTCCAGATAAGCTTGTATGTCAATATTCCTAACCCTTGCAACCCTGAAAACCTGGAATGGACTGTGATATGTTTATTTAAGGACCAACCTAATTGTCATAAAATGATTTTCAGACTTGTCCATTTATAAGAAGGGGGTGTTTTTTTTTTGTCTGAAAAATATGAAAATTTAAAAAAGTGCAGATCCTGATGAGACGGCTCGTTACGAGCCGTCTCATCTGGATCTACACTTTTTGTTTTCGCTGCTAAAGAGGTCTGTAGTGTTGAAATGGTTATTTTTTTTCTTACACCTTTACAAGAAAATCCATAAAATCGTCTCCCCATGCTTTGTTGTTTTAAGAGATACAATGTAAAAACGAGAGAGGTGTTTTCAATACGAACAACTTCTATCTTAATGTTAAGCAAACAGTGTAAACCTCATCTGGATCTGCACCGTTTGTAAATGACTTCCAAGCTTATACAAGCAAATTCATGACCCATATTCACAGTAATGGAGTCGTCTAAAATTTAACATGGAAGAGTCCAGTGTTGATATTCTGGGATGAAAGGGTTAACCCAATTGCTACACTACTAGTCCTCTATAGCTGTTTTTGCAAACAGTGTAGATCCAGATGAGCCGGCTCGTAACGAGCCGTCTCATCAGTATCTTCACTTTTTGAAAGTAATTTTCATATTTTTCCGGAAAAAAAACCCCAGCACTAACCCCCCTTTTCATAAATGGACTAGTCTGAAAATCATTTTGTTACAATTGGATTTATCGGAAAGTTAACATTTGAATATCCATTCAGTTATTTAGGCATGAAATTGTTAAATCCTCGTCTTATCCAGTGTGATGTTTGGTTGCGGTATAGGCACTTATGACACTTACATGTGGCTGAATAGCAAGTTCGGGCAAACAGCAGGCTCACACGTACATTATTGACATTATAGGCAATACCGAAATTGGATTCTATTCAAATGCCGTCCCGTGATACTCCGATGTTCATGTTGTTTCATGACGGCTAATGTATTGGCAGAATGCGTGATATTCGATTTGTTCACATAGCTCAGCTGAGTTCGGTATTACAAATTTTCTTCTCGTTTAGTGCAGTGTGTACGAAAGGACCGAAAATGTGACTTGGTGTATTTGGAATTAGTAATCTGCTCAAGCCATTGAAACAGTTTCATTTATTGCTACGTGTGTCTCTACATTACCAATACCTTACTGTTTCTTTGTTGAAAGTGATAAACACATTCTTGTGGAGTTTTTTAATTACCCTGTGTTCTATAGTGTTCTGAAGCACAAAGGGTAGGGCGTGTGATGAATTCTGCAGGCTGTAGGTGCGAGTGTATATGACCATGCTCCGTATGTTTGACGTTCGAGTGCGCGCACATGGCATCTTCATTATTCCGCCTGGATTATTGCTGTAGTGGAATTGATGAGCAATTACCTGTAGTACTTTCTTGTAGTAATTAAGTCGGCAGTGAACTGTGTGGGGGATACGGATAAGCTTTTGTTACCCCATTAGTTTTGGCGTATTGTTGTTATTTTACGTTGATAAAATATACATGTTTGGCTTCTTTAGAATCGTCTCATTAAGGACCACAAATTTACAATTTTATATTTTGAGCCATTAAAATTCTACAGAACGTATGAAACAAAACTGTTGAGCTTGCCTGACAATCTGGATTTCCGATTATAAAATTTCTGAGCATAATCTCTAAAGTTGTGCTTGAAATTATGAAGTTTGATTGGTCGAGACTGAGCACAGCTCAGTCTTGACCAATCAAACTTAATAATGTTGAGCTTCTTGATGTCCAGTAATGGTTGGATGCACGTCCAAATGTTGCATGTCTCCTAAGCTGTGCTCAGTCTCAACCAATCAAACTTCCTCATTTCGAGCATGAGTATATGCTATACAATTACTGGCCCTTAAGGTTTGAGCTGGGGAGGTGATTATCCCAGTGCAAAGGTGGGCCTTTCTTATGACAACCTCACCACTGCCTTGCATGTGGCACTTTCACAATCCATTCAAATCATGGCACCGGAATTTACTGGGACAACATTTTGCATGATTCAGCTCAAATGCCATAGCATTGTCCTCAGATTGGAGTGAAAGTGGAGGGCTACAGATACGTTTTGTATCTAAAGAGTATTATACCCCCAGATTTCGAATTCAATGCATATTTTACTTTTACAAATGTATTATTGATTTTCTTCCTTATTAAATAGGGAACAAATGATAATTTTTTTGCATAGCAAATTCAATAATTCACTTATTTGAGCTGCACAAAGTTTGCTTTTTGCAGCTGAACTAAGTAAATTTTCAACTTTATTACCGTATTTTCATTACTAAATTTGGAAATCATTGTATATTTTCACGTTGCTGTGAGTATTTTGTACTCCCACTCGATAATCAATGCATATTCTGCTAAAATAAGTGTGTAAAATATGCCAATACTCACCTTATCTGGAGCTCTGAAAGTGGGTTGTGATGCAGTATTGTCAGGCACACCATTTACTGGTTCTTGGAATTTGGCTACAATCAAGCTGGATGGTACCAATTACCTTACCGGTATATGATACACGCCATGTGATTTTGCATCTTCGGACATCTGCGTAATTTCATGAAATACCACTTTACCATATTTTCCGTAAATGGCGTCAAAAGAGTACGTGCGGAATTATGAAATATGGTCAGCTTTGACTTTATTTATGAAAAATATTATAAATTTTATAAACTTATTTAACGAAATTACGCAAATGTCCG
This sequence comes from Conchocele bisecta, assembly GCA_029237695.1. Classification (NCBI taxonomy): domain Eukaryota; kingdom Metazoa; phylum Mollusca; class Bivalvia; order Lucinida; family Thyasiridae; genus Conchocele; species Conchocele bisecta. The sequence continues at coordinate 18,742,751 of CM055267.1, read as the reverse complement.
AAGGTACAAAATCACATGGCGTGTCTCATATAGTTATATACAAAATGTACTTACATGTCATTACAAGTAATAAATGAAAAAACGGTTCAGATTTCCGTATGTGTACGACTCGGTTTGTATTACATGCGACTGTAATTTAACTTTTTGTAGATAATATTGTGTGGATAATTCAATTTTTAATTAAGGTATTCAATAGTTATACATCCATTCTCAATGGGATAATTGTGTGGCATTATTGACTCATTCAGATATTGGTCCATAATACACGTAACACCGTCGTAACACCAACTCGTAACACAGTCGCTATTCTCCCGAGGTCTCAGCTGAAAGCAATGACATGTCGTATTAGAGTTATATGCTATTGTGCTGCATGTATTCAGCCTATCACTGGCCAGCAAACATCCACATATGAGACACGCCATGGGATTTTGTACCTTTGGACATCTGCGTAATTTTATTAAATACGTTTACAAAGAATTACAATATTTTTCATAAATTAAGTCAAAAGTTGACAACATTTTCAGAGTACATGCGGAATTCCGCATGTACTCTGAAAATTGTGTCAACTTCTGACGCCTTTTACGGAAAGTATTGTAAATTTTGTAAACATATTTTAATGAGATTAAGCAGATGTCCAAAGGTACAAAATCCCATGTCGTGTCTCATATGTACTTTACAAATGTGCAAGCTTGCCAGAAGCATGATCATGGTGATGGACATCATTGACCAGTCTGGACATTTACAGGCCCACAACCGATCCGTAGCTTCATCACAATTCTATGGCTGACCACCCTATGTCATTCGAATGACCCTAACTGGTTTCGAAATAAAATCATGTCATGCCCAGTAACACTTGGGACGTACCGGTGTCACAGGAAATTCTCCCCCCAGTAAAAATGGGATGTATATCCAAATTATTCCTTTAATCTCCTGATATGTTAATTGATTCACCAAATGTTATCATCAGTCTGTTCATCACGTTGATGGCTAACCGAACTGTGTCATTCAGGTTATTTCGAGCTACCCTTTTTCATGGGTGAAAATCCCCCCATCAAAATTCAAGGTAGGACAAAATCCCCCCCCCCCCAATGAAAATGTAGCACATGTCAAACATCAAGCACATTTAATGAAGTATTTTCAGTTGCACAATAAACGTCAAACAAGAATATGTATGTATCGTTTGTACATTTATATACTGATGTCGGTCCCCAACCATATTGTTTTAGTGAAGAATCGATTACAATTTCAAAGAATTATTCGCCAAAACGATACTAGGTAAATCCTGTAACAATCATTCATTTCTGTTTGTTTTAATAAAACGTAATCCTTAATCAACTACTTGAAAGAAATCAGGCAATTCAGTTACCCTGATTAAAGAGGATTAGAGGTGAAATTTGAAAACCAATTAATGCAATGATTCTTTCAAAACATATTGATGGGGGGATTATGTCCTACCTGTGATTTTGGACGGGGCGGGGGGGGGGTGGGATTTTGTCTGTGTCCTGTATATTCTCTTACTGGAATCAGCAGTTCTGATAATGACACAATATTACCCTAGAAAAATATGACTCAGCATATGTATTAATGTGCCAGCGGCGAGAGATAAGACATCAAGTCTCGGTAATTTCCCAAGAAAAAATACACTGTTGGTATTTTGCAATCATTGCTGAGACCTCTAACCGATTTCATCAAAATTGCTAAGTATACTTTTTTATCGAGCTAAGTATAGTTTGAGGGATAATCCTTTATTTTCCCCGAAGTGCATTATTTCATATAGAACTAACAACTGCATATATTTGATGATTAAATGTATGCAGAATTATTATACTGAATTTATTAGATTATCACAGCCAAAATGGCTGTGATAATGTAATAAATTCATAAAAATAAAAATTAATAAATTTATCTTTTAATTGAAAATTTCTCCCTCAAAGTGTTCTTAGAAAGATAAGTATACTTTGCAATTTGGTGAAATAGGCTACTGATCGGATTGCCGAGGAATTCCTACTGTTTCTGTAAGCTTGCTAAGGATATATAATAATGTGTATAATAATTTTGCTGCATGAAACGCAGATTGTACGTGTATACGGACAATGCACAGATATTATTTACCTGACAAATTTAAACGGCACACAACAAAGTTTAATTCAGCATTGGAAGGGTTAAATTAAGCAATATTGCGCTGTGCATAGAACATTACGCCATTTGCAATTAGATTATTCAGACCTATATTGTTTCCCACGGTTTATGGCGCAGCATCCGTGCTGTGAGAAAGTCGGCATGTAATACATAGGCTGTATGTATCTACTCCATCGTATATTTGGTGCCTATGATTACTCTTTTGTACAATCTGTTTACTTTATCAGTTCTATCCATCTGTATGTGTATCGGAATGTAAACAATGATTTGTGGCTGTGATTGGAGATATGGGCTTATGGGATTTGTGACCAGTGTAGCTTCCGATCAATTTAGAGCACACTCTATGATAACAATCTATATTGCTTGATAGAAGCATGACGGGTGTTTCGTTGATGGAATGGCGAACAGTGCAGATCCAGATCAGACTGTGCGGATGCACAGTCTGATCTGGATCTACACTGGTCGCAAAACCCATAGGCCCCATTTCTCCAGTCACAGCCACATAAGTGATATATCACAACAAAGTAGCAGTTATTGAGTTTTTGACCAGTGCCGCTTCTAATGAGCTAGCATACTCTGGCAATACACAGATTTCGATCTTACCTTTGAGGTGTAATGCTAGTTTTACCCACAACAATAATGAACAGTATTGGCCAGTCTGCATGGATGCGCATGCTGATCGGGGTCTACACTGGTTTCACAGTCAATAACAATAACCTCAATAATCCCCATTTTGTCGCATCGAGTCGCAGATGTGATAAAAAGGCAAATCCTGCCAGTTGGGTAATACTTATCACACTTGATTCTGTTTCCGGTTCTGTGCCATTTCTGCGTTGAGAGCCAATTATATTTGGTGAATTTGTTTAATAATTATGACTGACACGTTGCTTTGATACAACAGCGGAACCTCTGTGAACCACACACCCTGTGATTCCACATGGTGTCCGATTCACAGAGGTTCCGCTGTAAATTTGATTTGTGATCATGAACATACATTATACTTTAACCCATCACATTCGGAATACACTTTCGGGTTTATGAACATATTGAAATATTTTCATTCCAATTTTCTTATTTCTCAATGAAAGTATATGTTGTGACCACTCATTTTAACCGTCTCGATGAGACGGTTCAAATGGTGGTCACAATATATACATACATCCGATGTGACAGAAAGAAAATATTTACAATTTTCCATCAGTAATTTGGTGTATCACCAGAATGTAATGGGTTATGGAACATTACGGTGATACATATCTAAATTACATACAGATTATTTTTGCCTGGGTGTGTGGTTTATGGAGGTTTTACTACTTCATAGAATGGCACACATTTTTCTGGGGCATACTTAGCTACAATAATTCGCCTCCGATATGTTATCGCGAGAGGAATGGAGCGGGGCAGCAATTTTGTTTCTAGGGCATACTCACACAGATTATACAATATTGTTGATCATTGGATGATTGCTGACTAACTAACCAATCAACCAGCACTGATTATTGGTGAATGACTAACACCAGCAGCTTCAACCCTTAGAAAAGTAAATTGTCGTCTGCTGTCGATTCATGTTTGTCTTTTTTCTCAATAAAAACATGCTTTGACAACACTTTAGAATCATTTCCATTGGAAATGATTCTAAAGTGTTGTCAAAACATGGTTTTGATGAGAAAAATTGGAAAATAAAAATAAACAGCAGACGACAAATTTTTATTCAGCATTGTAAGTTTCTGGGTTATCAACGTGATCACATTACTATATTTCTAGCCAACTCTAGTGGCACCATCCAAGTTGGAATTATTTCTATGGAATGTTCAGTAATGGTATCATAGGAATTGGAATTTACTACTGCTGTGATATTAAGTGTTTTATGATTTGCTTCTGTTGATAAGCTAGCTGTCCAGATAAGAGGCATATGGGAACAGTTTTGTTTTCTCACAAAAGTTTTTCAAATTGTATTGTTCAGAGAATTCTCAGTTTTTCTTGATTTTAAGTTTATTTGTCACAAAATGACATTTCAAGGTAATGAGTAGCCGAGTATTCGGCTTCTCTGATATGAGACATGCCGATTGTGATTTTGCATTTAAGAACATGTACGATATCTCATGAAAAACGGTTACAAAATTTACGATATTTTCCTTAAATGACATCGAAAGGTGACAAAACTTTCATAGCAATGACAAAACTTTCATAGCAAATGCGGAATAGAATTCCGCATTTGCTATGAAAATTTTGTCATCTTTCGACGCCATTTACAGAAAATATCAACAGTTTCTGTAAATGTATTTTATTAAAAATCGCACAGTTACAAAATCACATAGCGTGTCTCGTATGTATTTGTAATGTGAATGTTTAGCCCGATTATCTATTTGTTTATGGCAGGTATACAGATTACAGCCTGGGTCATACAGGTCTGGCTTGATTCTCCGAATATTATTAGCAATTTTGTCTGCAGTTAATTCTTCACTATCTCCGATGATGTAGCATGGAGCTGTTCCAGCTCCTTTGTTTTATAGGGCAGTATAGATAGTGATTTCCACAGGGTAATAAAATGTTAAGTAGTGACAGAAGTTTGTGTACCTTTGGTGTACAGTGTAGAAACATTCTTCAGCTGGTGATAAGTCTACTGTAAGTCAACACTTTGAATGTTGGGAATGTTGGAAAATTGCCGTCTGCTGTTGTTTTATATTTTATGTTCTTTCTCACTAAAAACATGGTTTGACAGTACTTTAGAATCATTTCCATTGGAAATGATTCTGAAGTACTGTCAAACCATGTTTTTCGTTTGAAAATTTTAAAATAAAAAATAAGCAGCAGACGACAAAATTTAAATCAGCAAGCATTAGGTACACATGTATACTTTTCTGGCTTCTTCGTAAATGTACAAATTAATCCTTTGATGAGAACTAAAGAGTAGGAAATTAATAATCTTCAATTGTTGATTCACAAGGATATACTTACTCTCAATTCACAGATTAAATGATTGTGTAAAAACATACAGTTATCAAGCCAGATATTCTAAGCAATATTTCAACTTGTCTGAAACAGGTGATTCCGCAAGTCAGCATTACCCGGTGCAACTGTGTAAACTAAAAATATTACGTTTTAAAAAGACATGCATTGTCATCGATGTCTGGGGCCGAGACGTCATTGCCGGCGGGATTTACGTACGACACAGGCTATTTTAAATGTTAAGTTGGCGTTTACCATGGAAACAATGAAGGAAGAAATGTGAAAGTCAATATGTGGATTTTGTTGGTGAATAACGGTCGGATTACAGACAGCAAGCGAGACAGATTTCCACTAAAGGCATGCTGGTTAGGCTATTTATTACATTCCGAGGGTAGACCATTTTTTGTACGGAAAATTCTAAATATTTTTATTATTTCTCGATGAATGTATACGTTGTGACCACCATTTGAACCGTCTCATCGAGACGGTTCAAATGGTGGTCACAACATATATGTTGTACTCATATGAGAAATAACAAAAATAGAAGAAAAAAAAATGTGGCCAAGTGATCCTGTATGGGTACATGTACCTGGTACCAGATCAGGACACTGTGATGAAATTTTGTATTGTAATTATAGTGTTGAATAAACAGTGGTTCCTGCATAGAAGAACATTCAATTAAAACACAAATGAATGTATTAAAATGTTCATATACGGCTAACAGTGTATTGTGAGTGTAATGGATTTTGATACGATGTTCCACAGAGTTCACCTTGATGGATTATAAATAGCAACAGTGCCAATATGTAGAGGAATAACGCTAGTTGAACATATGTTACCATGCTAATATACCTCGTGGGACAAGATAGGAAACCCGATGAATGTGAAAGCCCACAGCCCCCGGGTGGGGCGGTGGCAGTGGCTGGGGGCCGGGATATAGGCAGCCCTCAGTCACCGTGCAGCCCCGTGGGGCTGGATATGGAGCCACGATGGGTGGAGGACGTGCAGGAGCAGCGACAGTGTACATTCAGCAGGTAACACACAGATGAGACCATGGCGCCATGCGATTTTGTACCACAGAAAATGTGTGATTTAGGGTATTTTCTGTAAACGATGTCGAAAGTTGGTGAAATTTTTATTGCAAAGGCGGAGTTCTATTCTGAACATTTCGTCAGCCTTCGATGTCATTTACAGAAAATATCCTACATTTTGTAAATATTTGTCATGAGATATTGCACATATTCGTAGCCCATGTGGTGGCTATTTGTATTCCCCGTAGTTGACAAATGTGTTCACCCAGCCAGTACTGAACTTAACCCTTTCAACACCACATGCCAAAAGTGTAGATCCAGATGAGCCGGCTCGTGACGGGATCATTTTCGTGACAAGCCGTCTCATCGTGATCTGCACATTTTGCAAGTAATTTCCATATTTTTAAGAACAAAACCACCCCCTTTTATAAATAGACTAGTCTGAATTTAATTTTGTGACGGTTGGATTTGATATCAAAATCCATTCCAGTTACTTAGGGTGAAAGAGTTAAAGGTACATGCCCACCCATTAGGTAGAAAATTTTCTTTATATCGGAGACATCATCTGGGACATTTCTGGCAAAATAAACATTCATTCACCATTAACCCACATAATGTATGCCATTATTATACATTTTATATCAGAAGTAAATTTCCACATTTATATCAGGGGCAATAACCGTGTTTCCTTAAAATGTTAACGGACATTACTATTTACTCTCTTTCTTTATTTTTTGAAGTGCAATCATCATACTTTATACTCTGTCGAAAATATTATGTTTCAGGTGGCACATTTAATTAGTATAAATAATTAAAAAATACCATGCCTCATTTTTGTTTCGTCGCAAAAGCGGAAAGCGAGACATAGGTTTTGCTTTTCCGGAGTTGTCGGCGGTGGCGGCGTCATCATTCAATGTTAAGTTTTCGTGTTACGGTCATTACTTCAACACCTTATCAGCTAGTCATCAAACTTTATACATACCTTTACTATGATATGTAGATGAATATAGGACTATTCTCGGGGCCCCAGGGTCAAGGTCAAGGCCCCAGGGTCAAGGTCAAGGCTGAACAAGGCGAGACATTTGATTTCGCGGAATTCTAATTTGCACATGAAAATAGCCTGATACCATCACGCGTCGCTATCAGTAAAATAAATATTACTAAATTAGTATATCTGTATAGCGGGCACTCGTAATGTTTAGAACTGGTGGAATAGTGACACAAGTATGCACTTATTTAATTCCTTTTAAGAACATTTTGTGCGTACTGAGTGGGCATGTTGTACCTTTAATGCAAATTCTGATTTTGCTATGCATGACTCTCAGTGTTTGCTTGCAATTTGCAGTTGAGATGTTTGTGTTTGCACAAGCAGGCGGCCATTGATTATCATGGCACATTGCTGTTTCCCCGTCTGACACGATGGCCAATATACGTCATGCGCACGTGCTATTTAGACAAGATTCAACCATTGCTTACATGTCTCTGTGACTACAATACTGGAACAACTTGTCAATACGTGACTGGTGATGTCCTCATAGCTGGATTCATTCTGGAGTTATTTCGAGAAAACTTACACTCATACTATTTAGCTCATTCACCCCTACGTAACTGGAATGGCTTTTGATTTGTTAATTTTGCAACCAATTAAATCGTTACAAAATGATTTTCAGACTAGTCCATTTATGAAATGGCTCATCTGGATCTACACTTTTTGCCAATACCGCTATACAGGCCTGTGGTGTTGAAAGGGTTAAGGCACGATTCAAGCAACATGTTCTAATATTTTTATCTTAGTAACTACATTACTGAATCAACGGTGATACAAAGCAGTGGATATATATGCTGGTGATGCTGTACTTATGACTGTATCAATTCTGAACACTTACAATTTGTAAGTTGTCTCGAAATAACTCCAGAATGACTGCAGCCGTTCGCAGGCGATACATAATTTCGTCCCTGGGTACAGTAAAACCTCTCTAAACCGGACACCCTTGGGGGTCCCCAGGGTGTCAAGATTAGAGATGTTCCACAGTGAATCAGGCATATGACCATTCTGATATGTAGATGCGTGCTTTGCAACCATGAATATACATTAACATCTGAGATAAATGGCCAAGATACCCATCAAAAATAGGATCACAGATGTTGTCTTGGTGTTCGGTTTAGAGAGGTTCCACTCTACATCTATTTATATCATCATAATTGCTCCATTACATATTTTGGAAAATGGTGGTCGAATCGTGCCTTTACAAATAGCATGTCCCTGTGACATATGTCAGCCGAACATCAGCAGCCAACAGTCAGAGTGTAGTTGAGAAAAATTGGAAATAAACAGTAAACAGTAGACAATATTTAATTGTAAAGGGCAGTATTGCATTGCAAGCTGAAACAGTGTTATCACGGTTATAATTCTGTTATTTGGTTTTTCCAGGAATCTATAGAAAATGGTACTATGTTATGACACAAACTGTTCGTATTGCTTGCTCCCTAGAACATAAAGCTGTTCTAAAACTAGAAACAAAATTGCTACCTGGCTACGATACCTCCTCATAGATACACATATCGCTGGCCAATGATTGTAGCTATGCTAAAACATACAACAGGATGTGTTTGGTAGCAGTATAATCTGTATATAACGAGGTAATGTGGCGGTAATTGGGGCGGCGGTGAAACAGCTTGCTAGTCCCCACCCCTTGTTACTCTCTGCTGCCTGGGTTGGAATACACTGCAGCAGACATGATTGTGACTGTTAACCCTTACTACGCTGTGTTAATTTTTGTCGTCTGCTGGAAATATTTTATTTTCAATATTTCTCGACAAAAACCTGTTTTGACAGCGCATGAGAATCATCTCCACTGGAGACGATTCTCATGTGCTGTCAAAACCGTTTTTTTTGTTTGTTAAAAATTAATGCAAAAATGAAAAACAGCAGACGACAATTTCCATCTACAGCGGAGTGAAGGTTAACTGTTTCCTAATGCACATCAATCTTGTTCTACTCATGGTGCATGGGGATTAGAGATTATACATATTTTACCCCTAAGAATGCAGGAAACAAAAATTGTCGTCTGCTGTTGTTTTATATTTTGTGTTGTTTTTTTTGTCAATAAAACATGGTTTGGCAGTACTTAAGAATCATTTCGAATGGAAATTATTCTGAAGTGCTGGTAACCATGTTTTTGATGAGAAAAATTGAAAATAAAAATAAACAGACAACAAAATTTAATTATCTCCTCCCCGATATGCAAGAGGGGATATAGCGTTAGTCCATGTACATGCGTACGTACGTTTGTAAAACCTTGCATTTTCAAATGACTTATGAACCGCTTCACCGATTTTGCTTTGTTTTGCATACAACCCTGGTCCGCATGAATTTATTGTTGAAGGATTCACATCTTAGCGGTGAATTTTACTAGGATTCACACCTGGGGCGTAGTAAGGGTGCCTGACACCAGATTATGGAACTGTGATTCAGTGCTGAGATCTTTTGTATGTCATTATCCCTAGGGATAGTGCTTTGTTTTGCGTATGACCCACATACTAAGGTCACTGAGGACTTGTGTTCATCTTATTTGTAAGGCAGAAATTTTAAATTCTTTTTTTTATTATCAAGGCTGCCAGCGAGGGGATTAGCTCAGTGATTGCGCGATGCCCTTGTTTTACTGCTGAATGTACAATGCTCCTTCATACAGGTACATTCTCATATGTTTCTCACCTTTCTGATGAACACACGTAAACCCCCACCAATCAATCAAAATGCTCATAGGAGAGGTGATGCAATTGGAGCCGGGCACCGAATCAGGATACTGATTTTCAGTGGTGAATGTACTGTACTCCTCCATACAGGTGCTTTCCCATCTGTATATTGTGATGTAAAACCCACATCAGTCAATCAATCAGTCAATCAATTGATCAATCAACCAATCAATCAATCAATTGTTGCAATTGCACTCGACCAATCCAGCCTCCTGAGTTCCATCATGAGAGTTGAGTAGGCGAAGTTTTAGAATCCGGGACCGAGTGTTCTGCGAAATGTCGTGTAATATGCGCACTATTCGCAGCAATTAGGACACAGAACTAGATCAGCTGGCAATTGGGACCGGCTATAGTAATTGTGCAGTTGATGGAACGATGGTGAGAATGGAATCGTATTAATTGTAATTGTGTAATGGAGGCTCATTCTTCCCAGGAGGGCTAGATTACCGTACGCATCCGTGCGGTCTGATCGGAAGATTGAAGATAAACATCGCCATCCACTACATTTTCCATATTTTCCAGTCTCATATTATCCCTTGTTTCCCTTGTTTGGTCTACACTGTTGGTTTAGCCACTCATTTAGGGTTGTGAACTATACTAACTGATTATTATGATTACCGGTATTTACCAATTCCAAACACCACAGGCATCTTATCCTAATGTTTGCAAACAGTGTAGATCGTGATGAGCAGGATCATACAGAGCCGTCTCATCCGGATCTGCACTATTTGTGGATATTTAAATGTTTATGAAAATCACACTTCTGAAGCATATTTGACAAATTGGACCTTATGATGTTTGCAACTAGCACAGTCTCAGAGCATCAGTTGGCATCAGTATGTTGTTTGCCATTTAACTCTTTCACCCCAAACTGGAACTTATTTTGATATGTTAATTTTCCAACCAATCCAATCGTCACAAAATGATTTTCGGACTAGTCCATTTATGAAAACGTGGTGTTTTTGTTTTCAAAAATATGAAAATTACTTGCAAAAAGTGCAGCTCGTGACGAGCCGCCTCATCAGGATCTGCACTTTTTGCAAGTAATTTTCATATTTTTCAGAACAAAAACACCCCCTTTCATAAATGGACTAGTCTGAAAATCATTTTGTGATGGTTGGATTGGTTGCCAAATTAACATATCAAAATCCACTCCAGTTACTTAGGGGTGACAGGGTTAAAAAAAGACATATTGGCAAGATGAGTGCCGGCGGTGGTGTAAGTCTCAGTCCCAGGCCATATGTTAGTATGATGAGACCGCCATTGTGACCGTATATCACTCTATTTCCAGTTTTGGCAAGAGGACCCCAGGATGTGCCCGCCGGGCCAGCGAGTGTCTTATTCTGGAGCCCTCCGAGATGATTGTGGTACGTATACACGGAAATATACTCAACACCATTCAGGACAGAAGATCCGTCTGAATTAACTGGTCGGTGGGCAAAAACATACTTGCCCCTGATCTGTGATTATGAATGGATGGATACTGTGTGTTTATGATCAGTCTGTCTCCTGATCCAGTCACAGTATATGGTTCTGGCAACTGATCACTAAATGACAACTTTAGTTTTTAATGCAATTCAGAATAGAAGACAAAACACTCAATGAAACAAAAACCTGGATAGGATAAAATATAAGATTTAAGGTCATATATGATAATCAGGTCAGTGTACAGTGGTAATAAAATGATCTTCACAAAACACAAGTATGCACCTAACAGCAGTGTACAGTCCCACTTGAATTTATATATACTTCACATGGTAGCAAAAATATGTAAAATTCAATTAATGTTAAAAAGGAATGAATGAAGCCTAACAAATTGGTGCTAGCAGCAGTTGGAGAAGATGAGTGATATAATATAGACTTGTTGCGCCAGATCTGTGAGCATGCAATGCCAACAAATAACAGTATAATATAGTGTAATATACCAGGCGCGGATCCAGGATTTGGGGTTAGGTGGGGGGGGGGCGTAAATACTTGACTATATTATCAAATGAGCATAGCTCGTTCGTAGACCGAGCAGGGGGGTCCGGATTTTTTTTAAAATCTACATCGCATTTCCTGCGTTCTGACGCATTTTGGAGCAAAAATATTGACACTGTCGCAGTATGTTTAGACATGATTTTTGATTGAAAACGTTTAAATTTTGAAACAATAAGACAACGACCGAAAAATGCATGGAATACATAGAAACGAATGTAGAAACGTGCCTTGTAACTTGTAAAAAATCTTTACTTGGCAAATTTTAGGGGGGGCGCGTGCCAGGTCCGTCCCCCCCCCCCACCAGGTGACGCATTTCTTTAGTATAAATAATTAAAAAATATCATGCCTCATTTGCATATGAAAATAGCCTGATACCACCGCGCGTCACTATCAGTTATACACTTATTTAATTCCTATAAATGACATTTTGGGCTTACTGAGTGGGCATGTACCTTTAAAGCGCTGGAAACGACAATTGTCGTCTGCTGTTTTAAATATTTTTATATTTTCTCCTCAAAAACATACTGAGACGATTCTATTGCGCTGCCAAAACAGGTTTTTAAAGAGATTAAAATACACAAAATGAGCAGACGCCAATTTTATTTTCCAGCATTTTAATGGTTAAGGGGTAAACTATTGATATGGCACAACTTGAAGTACAGTATGCACTGCTACAGTATGTACCAAAACATTCAACAACATTACAGATTATGCATAGCAATATCAGAAAGATACGGTAACACATATACAAGACACCATCAATTCAAGTATACAGATTCCAGATATCTATGATCATTATAGATATATTGAAAACTGATTGAAGAGCAATAGTTACAATAATTCCGCCACGGAAGCGGTGTCGCGCCTGAAAATGCCTTATCGGTACATCGCCAAGTTTACTTCTGTTTTGTAAATGAAATAGTTGGCCCCGGATCGAGTATATTAAAACATACAAATGACGTCATTGGGGAAACCGCTGACAAAATTTTCAATGTATGGAAGCCCAAACTTGTTAGTTTTTTTGTTGTCGTATTTCAGTACTTGCATTAATATGGGTATTAATATACGCTGGATGTGTTATACTGTCATTAATTTGCTCCCTGACTGTAAGTTATCACCTTAAATACTGACTTATTGACCCCCTTCCTTAAACGTAGAATTGACACTCATGTTGGCGTGTATTGGCCACCATAGACAAATGTCAATCAGGCCGAATTCGGGAATGTCACTAAAATCCGCTGTAAATCCATCGATAGAGAGAGAGAATGAGGATTAAACATCAGTTAGACTTACACGTGCGAGTTTTGTTTCGCACAGGTGTCGGGTGAGTTTAAAAATAGGCTGTCGGAAGGTCAAACTTGATGTAGTTTGTGTGTTAAACACGTCGCTTGTTTCGGAGAGTATTCGGAGGGGATTTAACTCTGTTACTAAATTTAGCGATGACCGCAAATGGGGGCAAATCACGCGCAACAAAATAATCCGATGTATTTTTGTACGTAGAACATCCGTTGTTGATATTGTGCAGTGCAAGTAGTTTTTCATAATATTATTTTCAATTAGCGGTTGCGTATGACAGTTAAACGTTGAGTAACACAATGCATTTTGTTGTTATGGTTACTCCAAGATATCACTACCTACCACCGCATCGAGGGGGGTCTGGGGCGTGGCTAACTTTCGGAGGCGATCCCTATACATAGGTGTATACCCTATGTAAAAACAAACAATTTGCTCTTGTGAGAATCGAGAGTGATCCATCGTAAAATTCCTGGACCAATGATCAATCCAGACTCATAATAAACTGAAAGTCCATTGTTCACATAACACCTCATTGTCCAGGGAAAACAGACGTTGCATACATACACATGGTTATTGGGCACATAATTCACCATGTCAGGGTTATCCTCGTGGGCGTGTGGAGAAACCGCCCACTCCAGGATATATGAGACGCGCCATAGGATTTTGTACCTTTGGTCATCTGCGTAATTTCATGGATTCTGTTTACAATATTTTCCGTAAATGGCGTCAAAAGTTGACAACATTTTCAGAGTACATGCGGAATTATATTTCACATGCACTCTGAAATTCTTTTCAACTTTTGACTTTATTTCTGAAAAATATTGTAAATTTTGTAAACGTATTTCATGAAATTTCATGATTTTCGAAGGTACAAAATCACATGGCGTGTCTCATATAGGTTGTCATGTCACTTGGGCCTGTATTTACCGAACATTCTGAGCATGTTCTCCAGAATCGTACTCAAAATCTATAACGTTTGATAGGTCGAGACTGAGCACAGCTCAGTAGGTGAATATTATGTTGAGCGATATACAGGCTGGTATTGGCCTATCCTGGTTGCAGAGCGAATAAAATACTATTTCTCAATGAGCTGTCCGATTGTTAAGGGCTTTTGTATATCTCACATCCTGCATCCTACATCAAGAATTGAAACTCCCTCTTCCTGTGATAATATTTATACATACACACAGTACTGCAGCTGCTCCAATTTTGGGGAATTTATCTACGGGGGAAGAATGATTTTAATTTCAAATTTTCTCTTGGTTTTGTGTTCTGTGTAATGCTTCACAGATTTCTGGAAGTTATGCAATCAGCCGGATCTTACGCTGTTAAAGCAGCTAATTGGATGCTGTAAAATAGGAGCAAGTGAGACACAACACTCAGAAGGAAACATAGGATTTAGCCAGTTTCAATTCCTGGATTTGTGAATTTATAATATATTAATGACACTTGAAAACTGCCATGCCCACTTTGCTGTGATGGTGTATTCTGTAAACAGTGCCATTTGGTTAAGGCTATGAATCGACGTTAACCTATATCATACTAAGAATACACAATTTTGCAGATGGCAAACTAAACATATGTTATACATGTTATATTCACAACATATATGTTTGAGCAGGAATGACGAAACTAGGGTGAATATATGCCATTTACAACATACACTATTGAGCTTAAGGGACAGAAAAAGATACAGTGAAAACTTCTGGAATTTTGTACATGCCCCTAAGGGGTATTTCACATTTAACGTGCGACAGTTTGTGACTAATGGAGGAGTATACGAGTATACGGACGGTGCAGACCGTGCAGCGTAAGAAGGGCGTGGTGCACCACCACCGGGAGTTGACCCAGCTACAACTCGTGCACGAGGAGACCTACCATGTCTACGTGGACCGTAAGGAGTACAAGGAGGAGGTAACTCCACCCATACTCTTCCTCTGTGAATTGACGACCGCTTATAGTACACTGTTCAGTGAAACCTCTCTAAACCGGAGGTCCCCAAGGTGTCGGGCTTAGAGTGGGTTCACTGTAACTCAGGCATATGACCATTTTTCTGAGACGTGTGTTTGTGTGTTTGTGTGTGTGCTATGTGATCATGAACAGACATTATCACCATAGAAATAAGATCACAGGTTTTTCTTGGTGTCTGATGTAGATAGGTTCCACTGTAGTATAAAACATTAGAGAAATAAAATGTTATTTTTATTTCATTTCAAAAGTATATGATGAGACGGTTGAAACGAGCGTTTTCAACATATACCTTTATGACTTTATGAGAAATAAACAAACTAATGAGAACATACAAACATATGTTATCTTTAGACTGAATGTTAAACGATAATAATTCCAGCACACAAATATTTACACAATTCCCTAACATTTGATTGGCCCGTAGCAAGTCTTTGTCCAAAATTTATATCCCAGTAAACTCCCACGCTAAACTACTTTCCGTAACCGTGAGGCGCAGTTAAAATAATTCTTAAGAAAACGGAAAATAAACACATTTTCTTGATGAATTTATTTCAAATGCTGGAATTATAAGGAATGAATGGCCTTTTTGTTGAATTTATCGGGGATATAAACTTGGAAAAGTCGCGGGAATACTGGACGAGGCCTTCCGGCCTTCGTCCAGTATTCCCCGCGACTTTTCCAAGTTTATACCCCGATAAATTCCACAAAAAGGCCGTTCTTTCCTATAGTATTTATATCATATCAGATAAGTGATAGGTTTGATACATACAATTAAGGGAGTCGATCCCCTACCTCCATTGACCATTAACTTATATTCAGCTTTCTCAGTTGGATTAGTTGAACAAATCATCTTGGTTAAAAGGTTGTATTCAAGCCCATGCTAAGGTTACATTTGTGGGAGCTTAGAGTTAACCCTTTCACCCCTAAGGAGCTTGAATGGATTTTGATACATTAATTTTGTAACAAATCCAGTAGTCACAAAACTTGTGTTTTTGTTCTCAAAAATATGAAATTTACTTGCAAAAAGTGCCGATCCTGATGAGCCGGCTCGTCACGAGCCGGCTCATCTGGATCTACACTGTTTGCCAATACGATTATACAGGCCTGCAGTGTTGAAAGGGTTAATAAGCTATACATTGTGTTGCTGAAGATTGCTTTTGCAGACTGTTTATAACCAGCATATATGTTTCTACTGATCTATCCATACCGGGCATACCTGACGGCACTGTTTACATTCTTACATGGATATACCAGAATACTATCTAGGTTAGCACAACACTCGGCGTCGATCATCTGTAGATGTGCAAGCATACTCAATAACACACACTATCCAATCTTTTGAGATGTTTCCCTGTTCTGTAGTAAAAAATTAAGTTTTCCTGTATTGCTGATTTTCATACTTAATGTTAATGTGATTTTTATTCGAGCCCGAGCGAAGAATTATACAACCAGCATCCAAATTTGAGGTCTTACAGCTTTTATGCAAATGAGCATATCTCGGTCACAGCACATATTTTGCGGGTTGAACTATTTAAAACATGGGTATTACGCCATAAAAATTTGTGCGATTCATAACTCCATGGTTCGGTGCATGAATACAATCTTCGATTTTGGTTTAAATGCTCAGAATAGAAATCTTTTTGTCATTTGGCTTTTCCAAAATTCTCGTTTTAACTCGTTGCTGCTGTGAAATTCTTACACTTATTTTTGCGAAACGCTTTCCATTCTAGATTAATTATCAGTCTACCTGTCATCCACAAACACATACTGCAAAGAATTTCAGGACGTTCAGTCCTTTGATATTTCTTATATACTTACATTGCTTATTGTCTGTTATCTTCCACTCTGATCAACAATTTGAATGTGATAGATACCTACCTACCTGTGTGTTCATCAACATCAACTCTCGCTCACTTCTCCTTTGCCAAATATCGGTATCTGAAAATCAGAATGTGACTGAACTATGTTTTTTGTCAAGGGTGGCTCCCTATGTTTTTTCCACTGCTTGGCGTTTGTCAAGATGCGAGAATAGATGTGATTTTGTCAAGATGCATTTGAGGAGTGATGTGATTTGAGGGTGCTGTCTCAGAACATCACCATTATCCCTGTTGTGTTTCTTTGTTCACTGTTGTATATTCTGACAAAAGGGATCTTGTGGAAAGTGTGTACAGTGGAACATCTCTAAACCAGACACCCAGGGGACTCCCAGGGTGTCCGGCTTAGAGAGGTTTCAGTGTACTATTATTCCAATAATGAACATGCACATTCATAAAATTGTGATATAATGTCTTTGGCTCCTTTTATAACTACTTTGTGGTGCTCTAGACTCAGCTGTTCTGTGAGTGATAGTATATTTGTGCCACCAGCTGACAAACATGGCTGTGCACCATTGGGTGACCGGCATAGCCCCGGACAGATGAACCTGCACATCCGCATAGTCTGTTCAGGGCTTATGATGTTTGCCATTCAATTACCAAAGTAGATTTACTTTCATCTACAAAGTGATTACATTCTCCTAATCTAACTTTCTCACCATGCACAATGGATCTAAAATTTCTGTAAATGCGGGGACATCCGTTTTCTGTGGCAACGGCCCAGGCTTGTTCCACAGTATGTTGATGTGTCGAGCTGTGGGGAAGCATGACTGTTGTTCCAGCAGAATGGCATTGTTGTCACGGTGATTGATGGGCCTGGTGATCTTCAACAACTGCTCATGTAATCTCCTGATGCTCCATCATTCACTGTGGAGGAGATGTGCCATATTAGCTCTATATATTTGGACACAATTTATGCTGGGAAACACATATGAACATATGGTGTCCCACAATGAATAGTGTCCCAATAGTCTTGGTTAGTATTATTGTTCTGGTTTATCAAAATAACAACGTATTCAGATGCAATTTGTTTTGAGAAATCCCTATTTCAAATTGTGTGCAAATACAGTGGAACCTCGCTAAACCGGACACCCTGTGAGGTCACCAGGGTGTCCGGTTTAGCGAGGTTTCACTGTAAATCACGAACAGGCATTATCACCTGAGATGAATGACCAAGAAACTCATCAAAATTATGATCACATGTGTTTGTTGTTGTCCGGTTTAGTTAGGTTCTACTGTACTTGGGGTTATTATGGTATTCTTGCTCCTGTTCTCGTTATTTCAGGGTACATGTTTATATTACTTTCTTGTGTATGGTATACTCTAATCACATGCTTATTGTCAAGCAGTTTGGTTGGTTGAGCGATTGATATTTTCCGATTTAGAGCTGAAATTTTGAGTAAATTCTGAAAAAGTACATGTATCCATTAAGCAGTTGTCTTTGTGTTGGTGGCCATTCTTATTATGAATTTATGACGTATTTTTAGTTGGTTTGATGTACTTACTTCGTAGTTCTTCTTCATATACATGTACTATCTTTTATAAACAAGTACTCGCAATTACTTGATTTCTGTTGTAAAACCAACTTCCAACATTTACTGATATGTGTTGTTATAGTTACAATACACTATAAATAGTTATGGGTTGTCATAGTTACATAACACAATACATGTTGGGTTGTATTGATTATATTGCCTTATTTAGCTCCCCATCAGTGTCACTGTTGTATTCAGTTTTGTGACTCATATTGTTCACTCACTCGTTTCCTGACTGTCCCTGGATTGCATTCACTGTCAAACAAAATAATAACCACCGTTTGTGGTCAAGATAAGCGCACTCAACAAACCTTATGTAGGTGTATCCTGTCATACTATCATCACTAGTATTCACTGCTATCTGTGGCTTTTTGGGGGATGGTTAAACTATGCCTATTTTAACCATTTCTGGTTTGGACTTTTCTGTGTAGACTTTTGGACTATTCCATTAATCTGAAAAGGTTTTTTTTTGTTCGAAAATCATAAATATCTACAAACAGTGCATCTGAATATGGTCTTGCTGTTAAACAGACGTAAAACCCCAAGCAATCAATGTTGTGGCTTGTATGGTGTACTATCTGCAGGAAGTGATCAAATTTGGTATGTGTGCGCAGTTACCGGTCTGTGGTATGTTGAAGGGTTTTACGTAAGTGTTTCTGTTACAAATGGAATACTGCAATAACGATACTATGATATAAAACAAAGTTAGTGTGAGACTTTTCCTTTAACGGCGACCTCTGCTTCCATTCTCACAAGAACTTCTGTGCATTTGTAATCACATTAGCGAATTTAACCATGATAACCATAAATATTCGGACACTGTTTATTCTGGTGGGGGTGGGGGGAGCACATATAACTATATGGTTGTTACCCACGACGAAGAGTGTCACAATATCTAGGGTTAGTATGGTTGTACTGGTGTATCTAAATAATAAAGTTTTTGGATACAATTTGTTTTGGGAAACCCCTAGGGGTTTTCCCAAAACAAATTGTGTCCAAATACTTGGGTATTACGGTAATACCTTGGCAGGGAACCCACCCCTGTTGTTCTAGGCTACAATATAGCACTCGGCCTTACATGACCTTAGCTGTTGATAGGCCGTTAAACACCAATAAATAACAAACAATATAGCACATGCGCTACATTAGCACAACTTGCACTTGGCATTTCATTCATGAGTTGCATTCATGTTCCCTGGTGTAGCTATGGCCTGGAAACATTGTGTACATCTGGTAATGGTTAGGTGCAGTATGTGTTACACAGTCTGTAATGGCTGCCATTGCAATCTTATCTGCCAGCAGTCTGCAAATCTACTCTGGCTGCAGGCACTGTTCCTGGCAAAACCAGGTTGGGAATTGGCATCGATTACATTCAGAGAGTAATTTACAGGGCGATTTGGGTGAAATTCTCTCCCTAAATCGTGGCACTTCTCCCTATTTTTGAGCTGAGGGAGTTTTTCACTATATAAAACTTGAAATTCTGACAAAATTGTCAACAAATTTTCCACATTTATTGTTTAGCTTGAACCCTGAGATTTATAAGTTGTTGGTGGGAAAATATGAAAATACTACATCATATGCTTTCATTGGGATTACACACACTATTAAATACTGTCTAGTGTTTATTTTTACTCAGTGAAAACATGTTTGGACAGCACATATTGGAGACAATTCTCATGTGCTGCCAAAACATGTGCTTTTGTAAATATTCTGTTCTGATTTTGGAGAAGGTTAAAACAGGATTGAACCTGTTTGCCTAGCTTTACATGACCTAACTGTTGATAGGCTGAACACCAATAAACAAACAAGCAAAATGTGTTTTTGCTGTTAAAACATAATTTCAAAATGAAAAACAGCAGCTAACGGTTCCTCCCTTTAACATTTAATTGTGCTTATTTCCCCATGTAAACATATGCTATATGACCTCACATTTGCACTCTCTGGAGGTTGGGGGTGTAAAAAAGATGTAGCTCACCGTTGATGGTGATTGAATCTGCAGACAAACTGTTCCACTGTTGTTCCATGGCCCAAACTCATCCTATAATTGGCCTCGTACTGGGAGTGGATCAGAGTGGATCAGAGTGTATCAGTGAATCAGAGTGGATCAGAGTGTATAAGAGTGGATATATTCATATCTCATGACATGGCCCATGTTTTGTTCACAAAATAATACACATTTTGTTTTGTGTTGACCATCGGCTGTCTGACTACACAGATGTACGTGCTGATTAGGGGCTTCACAGTTCACAAGAGTATTTGGGCCTTTTTCATCGGGCATCACATGTGTGATAGCAATTTTACTGGGTTTGATTACCCTTGCTGACTGAGTATGGACCTGTTTAAATTACGTTAACCCTTACTGCGCTGAATTAAATGTTGTCGTCTGCTGGAAATGTTTTATTTTCAATATTTCTCGACAAAAATATTGTTTTGACAGCACATGAGAATCGTCTAGAGACGATTCGCATGTGCTGTCAAAACCAGTTTTTTGTCGAGAATTAAAGCAAAAATGAAAAACAGCAGACGGCAATTTCCGTCAACAGCAGAGGAAGGGTTAATGAAGTGTTTCTAAATATGGGCTCAATCTAATCTCAATATTGATTGTAAAACCATCTCAAGTTTTCTTACCGTTCATCAGAAACAAAACTAAATTTTGGTTGTTTATTTATTTTACCTTCAAGGGTGGGAATTGGCTCAAAGAACCTTCCATACCCGGCCATATGAGCCTAGAAAACTGTAAAGCCAGTGGTCGTTGGCCTGTTTTCGTTTCTGAATTTACTATTTGTTGCAATATAAATCTTTACTGTTTTAGTTGATTGAAAGTATTTATGATTGTTCCAATTTAGTCAATCTTCACCTTTTGAATACCATTATTATATTGTTTCCTGCTCAATCTGTGGCTGTTTGCTACATATTGCTTACTATTTAATCAGCCATTGTTGACTTGTCACTTACTGTTTACAACTAAATCACCAATTGTTTGTTTGTATTAGATAGTCTACTAGTCTGCCAGCTGCTGCTTACCTGTATTGCAGTTTGATATTCAATTTAATCAGCCATTGTTTGTTGTTCTGTCACTTACTGTTTACAACTAGATCATTGATTGGATAGTCTACTATTCTGCCAACTACTGTTTGCCTGTGTTAGAGTGTGACATTCAAACCAATCAGTTAACTAACTACTCAGCCATTGCCTGTGCGTCAACCAGCCAGCTGTTGTGTGTTTACAGATTGACTACCCGGATGTGCATGTGATGAAACCTGGCTCGCGCCCAGGCTGTAACACGATGAGTCTTGACCGGCTGCCAGACTACGACCCGCACGACGATATCCGCATGCGAAGGATGAACTCGGACACGGCCGCGATTCCCACCAACATGCCAGACCAGGTGCGTTACTCCATACAGCCATATTGCTATCTGAACCTGGCTCTCGAATTGCACACACAACCCCTTCACTCTTATCGCATCACCTTCTATCTTGGATTTTCATTTCGCGGAATCCATTGGTTTCTGTAAATGATGTTGAAAGTTGACACAAAATTCAGAGCTCATGCGGAATTAAATTCCGCATGAGCTCTGAATTTTGTGCCATCTTTCAAAATCATTTAGTTTAAACAGTATTTTATTTCATTGGAATAAGCACATGCCATATATAAACCTTAGTATTGGAGGATTGGAGAATTCTTAAACATCATTTACGGAAAATATGACTGATTTTCAAAATCAATATAGGCGACAAACGGCAATCTGATAAGGAAGGTAATACCGGATCCGAGCTCATGTGGTAAACAGGCCGACTCTTTCCTGCCTCAGTTGGTGCCCCCTGTCTCTGTACGTATCAATGGGCAGTTTGAGCACGGAAAGTGGTAGATGGGAAGTTATGATGGTGAACTGAAATGAAATGAAGAAACGTTTTCATCGCTAGAAAAAATATATTTGTAATAAAAAATCTTGGTTAACATCCTTTCCTTTATGCCATATGAAGTTTTACTCTAAATATAAACTTTTATCGGACTAGAGTGACAATGAAAGTACTCATATTTCCATG
The DNA here is from genome assembly GCA_029237695.1 of Conchocele bisecta. Taxonomy (NCBI): domain Eukaryota; kingdom Metazoa; phylum Mollusca; class Bivalvia; order Lucinida; family Thyasiridae; genus Conchocele; species Conchocele bisecta. The sequence continues at coordinate 18,720,171 of CM055267.1, read as the reverse complement.
TGCAGAGCTGCATCTTTGTGTCTATATATATGCAATTAATAATGCTAAAACCCAATTAAAATTCGCAGCAATATCTAATAAAATTAATAGAAATCATTGGTATGCAAAATATATTTATTCTGTAGCACAGTGTTGAAACTTATTCATCCTCATTTTTATGCACACAAATAGACAATTGAATACACAATTAAAACTAGAACTACCCAACTGGGGGCCATTTTACTAAACTTTGTACGACTAAAATGTTCGTAAGTGCAAAATTATGATAGTCTGTAAATTTCACATTAACAATGTTTTCTTGTAAACAATTGATGGATTTACATTTATTGAGCATAGGCTGCATATGCAGCCTATGCTCAATAAATGTAAATCCATAAATTGAAATTTACAGACGATCTTAAATTTGAACTTACAAACATTTTAGTTGTAATAAGTTTAGTGAAACGGGCCCCTGATGTCCAAAGTATGTAGGAATGGTAGCCAATGCCTAGATAGTAAACCTTATCTGAAACACTGACATGTGTATAGACACATAACCAATATCTTGGTATCACAGGCAAATGCATATTTATTCATAAACGTCTGACAGATGCTAAATCCATATATCAGAAAATATTTGCCAGATCCTGATGCCGCATTAAGTAAATTGACGTAAACGTCAGACAAGACCCTTGATCTAACGACTTGCTTGTAAATGCTAGACAACTTGCAAACTTTGGCCCGGGATTTTCCCCGATAATGAATCGGAGTATTAGGTTGATTTAAACACTTGGTTTCGCATCTTTGCTTAGATTTACACATACACTGGTATCGAGGTGTAAACTAGACAGTAAATGGATACAAAATACTAGTTCAGACTATTCCAGTTTTGGAAAATGTATGTACAAAATATTACATTCATTTTGGTTTTATTGGGTGACGTAACTAAACCAATCATTATTGTTGATTAGAAACGGTCTCGCCGGAAGTGGATGAAATATTTCACGGAGAATTTGAGAGATCGGGGGGTTTCTACTCGTTTGGCCAGCGATACGCTGGCCAAATGAGTAGAAACCCCCCGATCATCACACTTGAGCAGCTGAACCAAAATCATGGTTTAAATGTTGTTATTATTGTCTCCACTTCTTTCAAATGTAACAGTGTTGCCCTGGATTAACTTGATTGACAGAGTAGGATATTCTTTGGATCCACTGGTGGGATCGTCAATAATCCCATATTTTCCGATAGCTCATCCAATATCATTGCGAATTGTGATTGCATTGTCTGAGGCCCATTCACATTATAAGCACATACTTTCAGCTGATGCTATCATCCTTAGACTTTATTAGGTACATGTGCACTCAGTAGGCACAAAATGTTCTTTATAGGAATTAAATAAATGTATAATTGTGTCATTATTCCACTTGTTCTAAAAATTACGAGTGCCCGCTATACAGATACATGTATTTTTATTTTGCCAGGAAATGTCTCAGATGATGTCTCTGATATAAAGAACATTTTGTGCCTACTGAGTGGGCATGCACCTTTAACCCTTTGAACACCACATGCCTGTATAGTGGTATTGGCAAACAGTGTAGATCCAGATGAGCCATGACGAGCCGTCTCATCAGGATCTGCACTTTTTGCAAGTAAATTTCATATTTTAAAACACCCACTTTTAATAAATGGACTAGTCTGAAAATCATTTTGTGACGATTGGATTGGTTGCAAAATTAACATATCAAATTCCATTCCAGTTACTTAGGGGTGAAAGGATTAAAAAGTGCCTGAATACATGTGTAGAAAGGCAGAATTTGGATTTGAACATGTACTTACTACAGCTTGTCTGAAGTCTGTGAGTGTGGTTGGTCGGGCGAACGTGACGGCATAAATTAACAGTAGGTGTTCCTCCTTATCCTTATAGGAATCACGATTTGTCTGGTTTGGCCCTCAGGTACGTTTCCGTCTTTAGCTTTTTTGTTACCTGAGAGTTGAATTTGGTTATTGCCCATTATAAAAGTAGTAAGATTATTACTGATCCTATTTGTACAGGTAATATATGGGATTTAGTACTAAACCCATTATTACTTAATCATCCAGCCTTAAATGACCTTAGCTGTTGATAGGCCATTAAACCCCAGCAAACAAACAACATCTGAAGTCTTTGATATTTTGTTGAGTGTTCGTTATATTGATTCTGTGGCGAGACATAAGTGTAACACTACACACCTCCATCTAGGTGTGTATCTACAATGTCAGGAACTCACATGGGGTTATCTAGGTGAATATAAAGAGCAGAGCAGCTGTGGTTTGCAAGCAATGTAGACCCAGATCAGACTGCACATTTGTGCAGTCTGATCTGGGTCTACAATGCTTGCCAGAGAATATTTGTCATGTAGATGGTTTGAGGAACAGAATACCTGAAGTACTATTTCTAATCTGAATGAAAAGGATGTATTTTGGCGAAATGTAAGTGTAGCCCTAGACACCTCCATCTAGATGTGTATCTACCATGTCAGGAACTCACATGGGGTTATCTTGATGAATATGAAGAGCAGAGCAGCTGTGGTTTTCAAGCAATGTAGACCCGGATCAGATAGCACATCTGGGTCTACAATGGTTGCCAGTGAACCTTGATGATTTCAGAATCAGAACATCTCGGAGACTATTTGTAATCATTATCTGAACAAAAAAGATATGCGCAGGGTTTAACCTAGCTCTTCAAAATATGGGGAAGTTTTTTTGTAAGAAAATTGGCCAGTTTTCCAGAAATGGTAATGATTCTAAAGTGCTGCCAAACCAAGTTTTTGATGAGAAAAATGGAAAAATAAAAAATATTCAGCAGACGACACAAATTAATTCAGCATTGTAAGGGTTAACAAATTATCAACACCAAGCAATTTTCTGCAGTACAATTTGAGAATGAGTCATAATTCCATAACAGTCAATTGTATAATAATAAGAACATGGTTATTTTCAAAAAAAAGAAGAAGAAAAAGAACCGAGTATGGAAGTATGGAAGTATGGAAGTATGGAAGTATGGAAGGTGTTCGAGCCAATTCCCAACCTTAAATATAAGCCGAATCAAATCAAATTTTCAAAAGAATATTTGGAGGTGTTGAATATATCGAGTGTCAAGACAATCTGTTAAGAAATCATAAACATATATGCTATCAAGTTTCAAGAGAATCATCAAGGAATCGTAAACATATATGCTTGTGATTCCTTGATGGATGAATTATCTTGAAACTTGATATATCCAACGCCTCCAACAATAAGAACATGCATATTTTCAAAAGTATAAACGTAGAATATTGATGAACAATGTGATTAACTTTTGAAAAGAATCATGAAGGAACAGAATGTAGAATACATATACAGTGGAACCTCTCTAAACCGTACACCCTGGGAGGTTACCTCCCAGGGTGTCCGGTTTAGAGATGATCCACTTCAAATTAGGCATATGACCATTCTGGGACACACTCGTGTCTTTTGCAATCATGAACATGCATTACAATCTGAGATGTGTTACAAAGAAACCCATCAAAATGAGATCACATATATTTTCTTGGTGTCCGATTTAGAGAGGTTCTATAATTGCCATAATTGAGGCTGTGGCACGCTGTCTGTTGATGAGGCCAGGGAGATGCATGTTTCCAGTGGCGGTACCCAGCCGTGCCGTGGCAGGCTGAAACATTTACCCCCGTCATACACCATTACCTGGCCCATGTGGAATCTCCCTGTCTTCCACACAGATCATACAGCCACCGCCTGTGCTAATCTCGCCTATATTTGAATTTATTTTTATTTCAACACACTTGACTATCATGCTTGAAATCAAGCAGCTTGATTGTCTGAGCCTGAGCTGCACTGCAGCTCAGGCTCAGCCAATCCAACTGCTCGAGTTGATATTGCCAATAGACGCTTAGAAATGTTTACATATTGACTAGATTAACACAGGCGGTTGTGTACACCACCATGGTCACCTGACACATGTGGAATCTCCCGATGGATGACTACACCCGCATGGCAGACACACGACTCCACACAGGTCGTACAACCACCAACAAATACATTAACTATGAAACAAACAAGTCAAAACACACAGTCGACATTTGCAAATATTTAAAACACAGTACCAGTGTATCCGGTATTTAGCAGGCAGCCAAGTATGCAGCTGAGGTTTACTGCATGATATCGTGTTCATGGAGCCTCGAATAGCCCTGGAACCTGGCCAGCAGTCTGGGGTCTGATCATGAGTAGGTGGAACACGTGTATCAAAGGACAACATGTACAAACTAGCCACAAAGAAAACATATTCATTTTGACCCTTTCATCCCTAAGTAAAAGTTAAAGCTCTTCAATACCAGAGATTGTGGGTGCAAACCTCGCCTTCGGCATCAAAATGCTTTCATAGTATTTCCATCCCATTGGTCGTTCAGATGAGACTTGAAACCTAGATCCTGTTCCTAAATGACCTTAGCTGTTGCTGGGACGTTAAACCCATTCACTTCCACGAGCCGGCTCATCTGGATCTACATTGTTTGCAATACCACTTACCTAGGTTGGTGCTAGTATTTTGAAATTAGAAACCAAAATGGACAGATGACATGAAAAAAAGACAATACTATTTTATATTTGCTCAAATATTTGAATAATTTCTGAAATGATTAGTAGCCAAAATGTAAATTTCTGAAATATTAGTAGCCAAATGGCTATTTTAATAGCAAATGGCCAACATATCCACTATACAGGCCTGTGGTGTTGAAACGGTTAAGGTGAAACAAATCTCTAAGAACCTTCTCCCAAACGAGGCAAGATGCTGACTGACCGACCCATGAGGCAGTGAACTCCGTCAGGGGAGACAATGGCAGCGGATGGTGAGTGGATACAGCACTGTGTCACTGTGGCTCCACGGTGGGGTGTATTGCCCTCCTAGCTGTCAAAACACATCGAGATACATTCATCCAACTCCTCACAACTCACCTAATTCTCTTTCACAGATGTTCAGGAGGAGATAACCCTTAGAATGCTGGGAACAAAACTTCTCGTCTGCTGTTCTTTTATATTTTGCCTTAGTTTACACAATATTTATTTCAAATAATATACATGTACATGTATGCATCAAAATACATCTAAAGTAACGGTGAATAAGGATTAGAAAACAAGCTTATGTGAATTCTTCTTATATTTTGCTTTCTTTCTCAATAAAAACATGGTTTGACAGCATGGAAATGATTCTAAAGTGCTGTCAAACCATGTTGTTGGTTAGAATAATGGAAAATATAAGGTTTGCAAACGTTTGCACACGGCTGGACATGATCAAACGTTATTGTTATACATGTATTTCCAACAAAAAACTGATGTAATTTGAGCATTATATTCAGTATTTTCAGTACTTTTATAAATCGTCCCATTCCCATGAAGTAGTGACGTCATGAAGGCACTTCCGCGTAGTGACGTCATGAAGGCACTTGGTCTACGCGCGGCCCCGGAATGAGCATTGCCTAAAGTCATATGCAAACAGCACGCGCTATATGTTTGCACATATGTGCAAACAACGGAAACCATGTAACAATATACAATAAACAACACACTACAAACTTTTATTCATCAGTGTAAGGATTAGCCATAGGCTTTTCTTTATTGCTTATCAGCCGTGGAGGAAAATATACAAAAAGTACAAGTTATTCTTTGTTGCATGGTAATAACTGGTGTTAGGCCATATTTGTTTCACTACAGTGTAGGCCATTCAGAAATGTGCAATTTTTGTAGAAAAATGTATCTATTGGTATTCTAGTGTTTATCCGTTTTTCCGTCCTTGGGTCTGGTTAAAATTTTGCCAGAGTTTCTCAAAATTGCCACGGGAGCATTTGTGTAAGTGCTGACAGGCCACATTTTCTTGAATAATAAAACAGATAAGATATTAAGTGATGAAGTATTGCCATTTTGAAGAAAAATTAGTGCAATTCGAGGCTGGCAGTTCTAGAACACATGAGATGTGAACTTGTGCTGTACATTGAAACATCTCATAATCGGACACCCTGGGAGGTCCCCAGTGTGTCCGGCTTAGAGAGGTTCCACTGTAAATCAGTCGTTTGATCATACCGAGCCATGTGCTATGCAATCACGAACAGACATTATCACCTGAGATAAATAACCAAGAAACTTATCAAAAATAGATCACAGGTGTTTTCTTTGTGTCCGGTTTAGAGAGGTTCCACTGTATTTGGTGCAATATTATTATAAATGATGTCGGCAGTAGCATCTAAGCTATGGCTTGTTGCTCCTGTTACCGCTACTTGTGATGTGTTCCAGAATGCTGCAAATTCATAGATAGACGTGAAATATGGCACACTATCGTATCCTTAATTTTGAATATATTTGTTATATGTTGCTGTCACTGAAGAATGGGAATTATGGGTTATCTGACCAGTGTAGTCCCAGATCAGCATGCGCATCCGCGCAGTCTGATCTGAGCCTACACTGTTCAACATTCAGTCAATGAAACACTTGTGCTTCTTCTAGCGTGTAGTTTTGATCCTAACCAGGCTATGGGGTGCGCTAGAAGATCAGAAGTTTGATATAATAATAGTTCTCCAGTCACAGACATATGTCAGATAAATATAACAATGTTTTTTATTGTTGCTGTTTTTCCTGAGTTATGGTGGGTGTAACGTTGTTGTAAAATTACAAATAGCATTGTGAATGCATATGTAAGATGATTGCATTTTGCACCAACGTTATCTGTCTGTGCAAACTCAACCCATGCAAACTGACTTATAATTCACCCTAATTTCTAAGCCAACTGCAGGCCAGTATCGCGCTCCACTTATTTCACATATTGAAAGATGTAACCCAAATAAGTTACAAGAAGTGGAAACTCAATACTCAGACGAGAGACTTCATTATAAACCAGGGCCCGGTTGTTCAAAACATCTGTTAGCTTAACGGACTGTTAAATCCTTAACTGAATGGTTAAAATCTCTATTTTAACAGAGATTTTAACCATTCAGTTAAGGATTTAACAGTCCATTAAGCTAACTGATGTTTTCAGCAACCGGGCCCTGGATAATTATAAGTATGTTATTATTCATGTATTGGATGTTAAGGAACTAAATGCGGCAGTTGCTAACGCTTCCTCGCATTTAATTCCTTAAAAATCCAATATGTGAACAATAACTGATACATATTCCCAAGAGGCTTTCACTATATTCCCGATATAAAGTGACGATTCTGCTCCATAACTCTGTGAAGTTACTGAATGCTGGTCACAGTCTGCCATTCTGGCTGCTTTATAGCCCTGTTTGTAATACAATTGTAGACAATAATTGTGCCGACAATAAAGAATAACGTACTATATATGTAGCCATAACTCATTCACAATTTCTCCTACAAATCCCATTGCCCGCAGTGATATATCACTGTTGACCTAGAACTGATGTCTGTTTCCACTTGTGTAAGTCAGCACTGACGGCTGTGAACAGATTGATTGATTTGCTTCTTCACATAAGTACAGATTTACGCCAGACTTGACCTAATTCACTACAAAAGTTGCAAGTTGTAGTTGTTTGGATGCATCCCATCGACGTGTAGGCAGTGACAATGCATAACTTAATGATGAATCCATAGTGAAGGATTCATATCTTAACGGTTAATCTTACTGGGATTCACACTGTCGACCAGGTTCTCCGGTACAGTAAAGGTACTGGGCATCAGATCAGGCCACTGGCTTGGAGTGATGAATGTATGGTGCTCCCCCATACAGGTACATTCCTGTTTGTATATGACTGCCGTTGTATAGATGTAAAACCCCAATCAATCATTACTTTAAACCCCTTTCACCCGTAAGTAACTGGAATGGATTTTGATATGCCAATTTTACAAGCAATCCAATCGTCACAAAATGATTTTCAGACTAGTCCATTTATGAAAATGGGGGTGTTTTTGTTCTAAAACAAATAATAAAAATTACTTTCAAAAAGTGCAGATCCTGATGAGACTGCTCGTTATGAGCCGTCTCATCTGGATCTACACTTTTTCCAATACCACTTTACAGGCCTGTGGTGTTGAAAGGGTTAATTATGAATCAATCCTCATACTGGGATTCACACTGTCGTCCAGGTTCACTAGTACAGTAAAGGCGCTTGGCATCAGATCAGGCCACTGGCTTGAAGTGATGAATGTATGGTGCTCTCCCCGTACAGTTACATTCCTGTCTGTGTTCAACTTTTCTGTTGAATAGATGTAACACCCCAATCAATCATTAATATCTACATTACTGATAAGGCAGGTGTATGTTCATGTATTCATGAAATAGCCCTTGAAGTTTTGCAACTGAGGTGTTATCTAATATGTTTATAGCTGTATATGCGGTGGTTACATTGGTTTTGTATGCATTTGAGGCCAGTGTAGTCCCAGATCAGCCTGCGCATACGCGCAGTCTGATCAGGGCCTGCACTTTTCGGCATTCAGTAAGTGAAACAACCATCTGTCATGCTTCCAACAAACAATATTGATAATAGTCAGTCTACATGAGTGTACTATTTGATCCGGAGCTACACTGGTCACAAAAGCTATATGGTCTCCGGTCACAGCCACATACAGTAGCGTTTTTCTGCAGGGCAACTATACGTGCTATACCAATACTATATGTATACTATACCAATACGATATGTTTTCTATACGATATGCATATAATATAAACGTACGGTATGTTTGTACCGTACATACCAACCAATATCGTATAGATATACCATTCAAATCGTACGATTTTTATACATGTGTATAATTCTGGTACGTTTGTATCGTACAAACATACCAGATTATGGTATATTCATACCATATCCGTACAGATATATCGTATATACGAACGGATATCGTATGTTTGTATAATATTCGTATAGTACGTTTACGATGATACGGTACAAACATACCAATATTATTATATCATACGATATGCTCATTAAATATACCTATACTATACGATTACGATATGTATACGATATTAGTATATACAAGTAGGTAAGATATTAGTATATACAGATAGGTAAGATATTAGTATATACAGATAGGTAAGATATTAGTATACACAAGTATGTAAGATATTAGTATATACAGATAGGTAAGATATTAGTATGGTAAGATATTAGTATATACAGATAGGTAAGATATTAGTATATACAGATAGGTAAGATATTAGTATATACAGATAGGTAAGATATTAGTATATACAGATAGGTAAGATATTAGTGTATACAAGGTAAGATATTAGTATATACAGATAGGTAAGATATTAGTATATACAGATAGGTAAGATATTAGTATATACAGATAGGTAAGATATTAGTGTATACAAGGTAAGATATTAGTATATACAGATAGGTAAGATATTAGGTAAGATATTAGTATATACAGATAGGTAAGGAGCAGAAAAGCGCTACTGTATAGCAGGTGTTGGCAGATTACAGAACTGTACCATATCATCCTGACAGTGCCAGGTAAAGTTGCGCCAGCTGCCTCCATGCCCCTGCTGTTTTATATTTTGCCTTCTTTTTCAATAAAAACATGCCTTGACTGCACTTTAGAATCATTTCCAAGGAAATGATTCTAAAGTGCAGTCAAAGCATGTTTTTGATGAGACAAATGGAAAACAGAAAATAAAACAAAATTAAAATCAGCATTGTAAGGGTTGAAACTAATTGTTCTTCATGGTTCTAGTATTGTATTCCTACCCCCAGATGATCCCTGACATCCAGATTGGGTTCCCCGGTCGCGACCCCTACATCCGCAACGAGCAGTACAAGCGGTGTTCGCGGGCGAGCGACACGTCGAGTGCGTACTCGGGCTCGGACATGATGCAGTCGTCCATCGAGGACCCGGAAAATGGGGACAGTGACCTCCCGTGTAACCTCATAGAGAGCCTCGTGGATTCGGATGAGGAGGAGGGGTACGGGGAGTCGACCGAGGTAAATACCCGCCACCCGGTACACGGCATATATCACTCTTATTTACTTATTTACTGTTTCGTGTCAACATGCCTACTTTTTATAGCGTTAGTAAATATGTGCATACTTGCTTGCGTACGTAACACCTTTCATTTTTCAATAACTTCTGAACCGCTTCACTGATTTTGATAATATTCGGCCACAATGTGTGTTTTGTGATAGTTCTTTGTTTTGCATACATACAAACCACGTCCGACCGACCCAGGTCACTAAGGACTTGTGTTCATCTTGATGGTAAGGCAAAAATGTATCAAGGCTGCCAGCGAGGGGATTAGCCTCTTAATAAAGATACCCTTGTTCAGCATTGTAAGGGTTAATATTGTGCAAGACACCATAAACATCTTAAACGTCTTAATCTATACTATCTGCATTGTCTGGCCATTAGAAATGAAAATATTCACCAAAAAAGTCTATGAGTCTTACTGGGTATATGAGTTTGTATTTACAAATTTCATCACCAGATTGTTGTTAACCCTTAGACCGCTACTCACAACAATTGTCGTCTGCTGTTGCTTTTAATTAAAACATGCTTTGACAGCACTTCAGAATCATTTCCAATGGAAATGATTCTGAAGTGCTGTCAAAGCATGTTGTAAATTATTCTAAAGTGCTGTCAAAGTATGTTTTTGATGATAAAAATGGAAAACAGAAAATAAACAGCAGACGACAAAAAAAATAATTAAGATAGCGGTGTAAGTGTTAATAGATCAATTGTCTTCCGTCATTATTTATAACTGTCCAATTGTAGTCTCTTATCCTGCTAGAGATCACATGTCCATTGATGGTCATGTGATTGTTCCATTGTCACATGGCGTATATTATTTCCTGGAGCGAGTTCCGGGAAGTAACAGATTGCTGTTATCAAATTTACAATACGTGTTTATGTAACTGTGCATGGGTATGTGTTTCTGATTGGTAGATCCACTAAACATATAGGAGACACGCCATGTGATTTTGTTCCTTCGGACGTCTGCGTAATTTCATGAAATATGTTTACAAAATTTACACTAGTTTACTTCATGGCGTCAAAAGTTGACACAATTTTCAGAGTACATGCAGAATTATATGAAAATGATGTCAACTTTTTACTGTATTTATGAAACATTGTAAATTTTGTAAACATATTTAATGAAATTACGCAGATATCCGAAGGTACAAAATCACATGGCGTGTCTCATATGTGGCTGTGACTGGAGAAATGAGGCTTATGTGTTGTGCAACCAATGTAGCTCCTGATGAAATAGCCCACTCCCGTAGCCTGATAACGATCTATGCTGTTTATTAGAAGCATGGCACGTGTTTCAATGATGGAATGGCGAACAGTGTAGATCCAGATCAGACTGTGCGGATGCACAGTCTGATCTGGATCTACACTGGTCGCAAAACCCATAAGCCCCATTTCTCCAGTCACAGCCACATATTTACAAATGATTTTCTATATCTAGAGATAGACTTGTTAAGTATTAAGTCAACAAGGTTATTTCATATCTTGATAACCAGTCTTGTTGTAGACTCGAGATGCGCAAATAGTTTAGCCTAAGTTTTGAACAATATGTTTTGCATTATGTGTGTTATTTGCAGGAACACGCACATTGAAAGTTCTTTAGAATCATCTCATAAACATGATTCTAACGATTGTCCAACTTGCATGATTTTATTTTGAACATAGGAAAATATTTAACGGAACACATTTGCTGTTTTTCTAGCAGTCGTGCTAGTAGGGGTATTGCCCCGATATTTATTAGTGCTGATTTCCTGGGTCACGATACTGTTATTTAAAGAGGGAATATCTATCTGTTTCCGTTAACCACCTACATGTGTTTTGTGATAATTCCTCAAATACTTCAATAGTAAACAATGGCCCCACGATACCTGGAATACCATGACATAGCATTCCATTGTTTATGTACCGTATGTCACACACCACATGATAAAACATGGTCAATTGGCTTAACAAATGATAAACAGTCTCAAATATGTCTGCACGTTTTGTCAATAAACTATGTTTTTAAAACAACTTTGTTAGCATGTAAGAGTGTTCCGGCTGTTGAGACGAAACCGTGGTGAAAAGAATTATAAAATTGTCAATGAGGTGATATTAGGTAATTTTTGATCGTCAAACTTGACCTGTATTTGTTTTATATTCTGAATAAAGGACCGTTTGCTGGTGCAACTTACTGTTCTGTCCTAATGATATAACAACACTGTCATGCTCATTTTCTATAATATATATATGTATAGAAGGTCAATATATAGAGAATACCAGGCTTGCGTCTTTTGATATCAAGTTTATCAGGCAAGGCTAGGAAATGCATAGGAATTTCGAGACTTGCCGAGGTTTTCCTACCGTTTCTGAGCCGAGTCTGTTAAACTTGATATAGATCAAATGACACTAGCCTGTTATACAATTTATCAGGTAGCGTTTTATCATATATAAAATAGTTTTTGTTTAATTGAATCGGACTGTATTACGTTTCGTCATTACACAGATGTCATGCTGTAATGTCATGTGACGCCGTTCGACCAATGAAATGTAATTTTCAATATTTTATGTAACCTGAATATTATCTGATTAGTCACTGACTTTAATAGATAACAAGCATTGTATCGGCCAAATACGTACTGACTATAGTCAGTAGTGAGTGTGTGTGTACTATAGTCAGTACATATTTGGCCGATACAAAGCTTGTTACCTGATAAGGAAGGGACAGTTTGTCCCGATGTGTAACAACAGCCAATTTCGCTGTGATGACGGAAAGCGGATGTATCTATTGTCAGATGACACTTGTTGTTTTCCTCTTCTCTATTCCTCGACATTAGCTTGACATTTTGGCGCATATTTGAAGTACCACTTGCTTATAAAGCACGTTTGCTGTAAACTTCCTGAATACTATTTAACTTTTAAATTAATAATTGTATTTCCAACAGAACGCCCACGATTTTTACCCATTACAAATGCAGTTAAATATAGACATATCCTCCAGAAACCCCACTCACCATACTGTAGACTTGTGAAACAGCAAATTTTTGTGCTGCACGTTGAAATTGGTTGCAAGTTTTCCCCGTATACTGTCAAGATTTGAAATTTGAACTCACAACTGACGACGCTGATTGGCTGACCTTGAGTTAAGTCCCTTTACTTTTCTGGTTTTCATTCATGTGATGCATGTACCGGTACATAATCAGAATGTTCTATACTTACAGTATATGCATGTATTCATGATCTGGTCTGCACTGTCCACCATAGTGCTGATGAATGACTGGTCTACATCAGCGTACGTCATGCACGTTTACGGAATGTTAACCCTTTCAACCCTAAATAACTGGAATGGACTATGATATGTTACCTGAAAGACCAATCCAATTGTCACAAAATGATTTTCAGCCTAGTCTATTTATTTAGAGGTATTTTTTTCTCTCTAAAAAAATATGAAAATTGCTTACAAACAGTGCAGATCCTGATGAGCCGGCTCGTCATGAGTCGGCTCATCTGGATCTACACTGTTTGCAAATACTGCTGAAGAGGTCTGTAGTGTTTAATGGTTAAATGTCCATTTGTTGTCGACCTAGAAACAGTTGGTGGCTGTATGAACAGTGTGTCTGATTATAAATCAATTTATAATAAATGAACTATATGCATATGTATTGGTGCACATGAATTTATTAGCATCTGCATATACGGTCCAGGAGTGTGTGCACATTTCCTAGAGTGTGTACATTTCCTAGAGTGTGTATATTTTCCGAGTGTGTATCTTTACGTATATTTACCGAGTGTGTATATTTACAGAGTGTTATATTTACTGAGTGTGTATATTTACATATTTTTACCGAGTGTTATATTTACCGAGTGTGTATATTTACCGAGTGTTATATTTATCGAGTGTGTATATTTACCGAGTGTTATATTTACTGAGTGTGTATATTTACCGAGTGTTATATTTACCGAGTGTTATATTTACTGATTGTGTATATTTACGTATTTTTACCGAGTGTTATATTTACCGAGTGTTATATTTACCGAGTGTGTATATTTACCGAGTGTTATATTTACTGAGTGTGTATATTTACCGAGTGTTATATTTACCGAGTGTTATATTTACCGAGTGTTATATTTACTGAGTGTGTATATTTACGTATTTTTACCGAGTGTTATATTTACCGAGTGTGTATATTTACCGAGTGTTATATTTACTGAGTGTGTATATTTACCGAGTGTTATATTTACCGAGTGTGTATATTTACCGAGTGTTATATTTACTGAGTGTGTATATATTGCAGTCATTGCCAGTGCGGGATGCAGTGCGGGAATGCCTGGAGAAAGATCCGGCAGACAGGAAAGATGACGACATTGAAATTTTACTCGATTTTATGCAACATTTTCGTGTAAGTACTTCAGCCCTGTGCTAATCCTGATTCCTAATTATACTAGCCAACTGCTAATCTTGCCAATTGAGCTCTAGATTGGTCATATTTCATTGATCTATTAGAATTAATTGTATAGAATATACACGGGAACCTCCCTAAACTGGATACCAGTAAAACATCACTGTTCTCATATTTTATGCATTTATGGGTCATTTATCTCTGACAGATGATAATGTCTGTTCATGATCGCATAGCACAAAAATATGACTCGGAATGATCAAATACCTGATTTATTATGAAACCTCACTAAACCGGACACTATCCTGGAAATACAGTTGAATTTTTCTCACTTCATTTGGAGACATTATTGTAGTCTTCACAATTCTCCTAATTTTGTTATCACAATTTAGCCCCAGATCATTCTCTTTTGTGTTAATTGATTGTTGTCTAGGGGTAGAACACCTCATTCCAATCCGGAGGTTGTGGGTTCAAACCTCGCCTAGGGAATCAAAATATACTTTCATCGTATTTCCATCCCACTGGTCTGTCGGATGAGACTTTAAACTGTGGTCCCATCTCCCATTCACTTTCACTTTTTCACTTTCTCAATTACCGTTTCTGGTAACCATGCTTGTTGATAATAACGGCCCTCGTCATGTGTGTGTGTAGGCGTTTGCGAACATGACGTTGGCGACGCGGCGGGCCCTGTGTGCGGTGATGGTGTTTGCCGTTGTGGAGAAGGCGGGCACCATTGTGATGAAGGATGGAGAGGAGCTCGACTCGTGGTCAGTCATCCTCAATGGTCAGGTGGAGATAGAGCTCGAGGACGGCTCGAAGTTCCTCCAGATGGGAGATAGGTAGGTGTGGTGTGGGCAGGTAGTCGGGTATATAGCCGCATCAGTGGTGTAGTCCGGTTCTTGTTAAAGGGGTGCGAATTGTGGATCAAGTTTGGAAAAGTGTGCGGGAGGCTCCTTCCCCATAGTTACGCAGTAACTCTGCAAAACTCCCGTACCGTCCATGACGGTACGGAAGTTTTGCAAAGTTTCTGCCCGCAACTACCTTCCCCAGAAATTATCTTAAATGGGTTGCTAGTCAGATATATAGTTTAATGGAATGGCAAACAGTTCATATCCTGATCACACCCTGCATGTGATCTGTATCTACGCTGTTCGCAAAGCTCATAAGCCCCATTTCTCCAGTCGCAGCCACATATCTTATTAGGTTTTTCGCCACTAATGTTTCATTGTATTATGAAATGAGTTTAGTAAATGTGATATTAAATCAATACATATAGTATATGTTGATAGATAAAACAAGCACATCATCATACATTGAATATGTTACAATCACACAGCACACTTTCTGCAGTAGTTTAGTCTACATATTTATTACATTGGTTTATTATTAGTGATAAACATATTCTGTTCTTGCACAGGGAAACCACATTTTATGCAGTAAAATGGCTTTCCCCATACAATTGCAAAACTCATGCCATGAAATATTATATTTCACGTTGTTGCATTAGATTCCATCATTCAACCATATTTATGTGTATGTCCCCATGTTACATGTAATATACTGTAATGGAATGTAATACAGAGTATTTGAGTTGAGTTTAAGTTACGTTACCATTTCAGTTTTGGCATTACCCCGACGATGGAGAAGTTATACCACCGCGGTACCATGCACACGATCATTGACGACTGTCAGTTCGTCTGTATTGCCCAGGCCGACTACTACCGCATACTGCACCAGGTAACTCTCACACCGTCATGAAAATTGCAATTTCAATTTACTTTAATTGGTCCTTTAGTTATGAAAACAAATTGACATCGGTAATGTTGGATCGGGGTTTTAACTTGATGCGATGTGTAATAAACAGAGGGCCGTTTCACTAAACTTTGTACGACTGAAATGTTCATAAGTGCAAAATTACGATAGTCTGTAAATTTCACATTAATAATGTCTTCTTGTAAACAATTATTGGATTTACATTTATTGAGCATAGGCTGCATATGCTCAATAAATGTAAATCCATCAATTGAAATTTCCAGATGATCTTAGGAC
This sequence comes from Conchocele bisecta, assembly GCA_029237695.1. Classification (NCBI taxonomy): domain Eukaryota; kingdom Metazoa; phylum Mollusca; class Bivalvia; order Lucinida; family Thyasiridae; genus Conchocele; species Conchocele bisecta. Next base: position 18,703,753 of record CM055267.1, on the reverse strand, counting down.
ATTTGACCCAACATGCAGGTGGCTTGGACATAGTTGGTAAAGTACAGTTACATGCTATTGCTTCCGACATTCTCAAATACCGAGTGATTCCTTGTGCACAAACTGAAATATCAGTGTCCCATATCTTTATATATTCACAGAAAATTTGTGGAAAACGTGTTTGTATCGCTGATGTAAAGGCTTGCCAACACTGTTCTATAAGGGCATGGAGTGGTAGTGAACCTTTTTTGGACCTAGAGACTGTATTTTCTATCTAAAGTGAAACCTTTCTAAACCGGACACCCTGGGAGGTCCCCAGGGTGTCCGGCTTTGAGAGGTTTCACTGTAAACCAGGCATTTGATCATTCTGAGCCATAGGTCTGTGCTATGCGATCACGAACAGACATTATCACCTGAGATAAATGGCCAAGAAACACATCAAAAACGAGATCACAGATGTTTTCTTGATGCCCGTTTTAGTGAGGTTCCTCTGTACTTCAGAGCCTATATTTGAAGCGAGTGTACCCCATCTGATGAAAGATTGTTGTTGGTTGAGATGAAGTAACTCTGTTAGATCTAGGGTGACATCGGCCGGTGTTTTTATGCAATTTTATGGGGTATCTGGATTTCGTCATATCAAAATGGCTCAAGTAGTTGCTGAAAAATTAACCCTTTCACCCCTAAATAACTGGAATGGATTTTGATAAATATTATGTTAATTTTACAACCAATCCAATTGTCACAAAATACTTTTCAAACTTGTTTATAAAATGTTGTTTTTTTTGTACGAGCCGTCTCATCTGAATCTACTCTGCCAATACCACAATACAGGCCTGTGGTGTTGAAATGGTTAAGGAAATTATACACCCAAGTGGGAACATACTCTTACATAAAGTGTGCAATCCTCCTTCCAAATGACAGCTGCCTGTGCCATACTTTACCTACGATGTTGGTTTCAATGGACATGTCATCTACATGAACGTCGTCATCATCAACTGTACATAAACTTGCTCGATATGTTACAGGGAGAGGAGAACACGCGTCGCCATGAGGAAGAGGGCCGTGTAGTCATGATGACGGAACACCGCGTGTTTGACGGTGGTAACCGACGCGGCCACATTGTCATCCGGGTAAGGCTCTACTACAAATCAACTCATTGGTCTTGGTATCTTGGTTTCTGAGTCCGAGTGTATACAGCTAGGCCATAGCGAGTTCTTTCTCTGTTAAGTGTTCGCGTGCGGGTAGGTTTTCAAAGTGGTTCTGTGAAAACATAATGTGTATGCTATTTTACTGATGAATATGAAAACTGAATGGGGGACTTGTCCAGATATTAAATCCACTCGTGAATGTCCACTTAATAAGCTTAATAAGAGTATTTTCTTCTTGTTTCTAATGTTTGCTAGCTGAAATTTAAAGTTTTTAAATTAAATTTTCCTTCATTTTTTTTTTTCAAGGCCTTGTTTGTTTTTACTGGATACGTAGGTAGGTTTTGGTGAACTGAGTAGACGCGTGACATAGAAAAGATATGGTATGGTCCTATCATAATTCAGGCTTTTCTTTCATTTGTTTTACAAATTTGCAGTAAAGTGATTATTTATCACTGCATATAAATGTGTACATTGTACTTTGATGAGTCTGTTTACTATCAGCCATGTATTCATTCTGCAACAAATCCATTATCTCAAGTGGGTGGTAGGTGGGAGCGTGTGATGGGTAATTTAACGATCAGGCTTCATCCTTACCGGAATTCTGACTGGAGACCTGGGGCCCGTTTCACTAAACTTTGTACAACTAAAATGTTCGTAAGTGCAAATTTAGGATAGAAATTTCAATTGATAGATTTACATTTATTGAGCATAGGCTGCATATGCAGCCTATGCTCAATAAAAGTAAACACAATACTTGTTTACAAGAAACTAGTATTAATGTGACATTTACAGACTATCACAATTTTGCACTTACACACATTTTAGTCGTAAGAAGTTTAGTGAAACGGGCCCCTGGTTTGGCCCTCACATACGCCTTTGGTGGCATTTTGTATGTGACAGTTGAATCTGGTTATACCCCTTATGTGAGTATTACGATTACTCGTCCTATTTTAGGGGAAGGGGCCAAGTGACTTTGGTGTGGTATGGACCTGGCACCTGGTCAGGATATTCTAATTTCAGGGCTGAATATATTTTTTCTCGATGCGAATATTCTGTTCTGATTTTGGGATTTTCCCCCCAATGCAGCAGGTTAAAACGGGATCGCACCTGTTTGCCTGGCCTTACATGACCTTACATGACCTTAGCTGTTGATAGGCTGTTAAGCACCAATAAACAAACAAACAAACCATTATCTCAAGACACAAACCTGTTATCTCTATATATCGTAAGCTACTCATCTCGTAGCTTCACCTGTAGCCTATTTCACCAAAATTGCAAAGTATACATTTCTTGCTATGTACACTTTGAGGGAGAAATTTTCAATTTAAGGATAAATTTATTAATTTTTATTATACTGAATTTATTACATTATCACAGCCATTATGGCCTTGATAATGTAATAAATTCAGTGTACTAATTCTGTATACTTTTAATCATCAAATATAGTTAGTTCTATATGAAATAACGCATTTCGGGAAAATTAAATGATTACTCTCTCAAAGTATACTTTGCTAGAAATGTATACTTTGCAATGTTGGTGAAATAGGCTACTGATAAACTTGATATCCAAAGACACTAGCCTGTTAATGTCTATATATCATACCCTCACCTGATAAACTTAATCTCTATATATCGTTAGCTACTCACCTCGTACCCTCACCTGATAAACTTAATCTCTATATATCGTTAGCTACTCACCTCGTACCCTCACCTGTAGCCGATTTCATCAACATTTCAAAGTATACTTATCTAGCAAAGTATACTTTGAGGAAGTAATAATTTATTTTTCCGGAAATGCATTATTTCATACAGAACTAACAACTTCATATATATATTTGATGATTAAAAGTATGCAGAATTATTATACTGAATTTATTACATTATCACAGCCAAATTGGCTGTGATAATGTAATAAATTCAGTATAATAAAAAATAATAAATTTATCCCAAAATTGAAAATTTCTCCCTCAAAGTATACTTTGCAATGTTGGTGAAATGGGCTACTGATAAACTCGATACCCAAAGACACTAGCCTGGAAATCTATATATATCCCCAGGGTACACCAGCGCGACTGATGCAGCATTTAGTGGAGGACCATTCTGTGGTGGACCCGACATATGTCGAGGATTTTCTCATAACTTATCGGACGTTCTTGAAGAGTCCTGCGGAGCTGATCTGTAGGCTTATACACTGGTTTGAAGACCCCGCCCTCAGGGCAAAAGTGACGCGAGTGGTGTTGTTGTGGGTCAATAACCATTTTAACGACTTTGAGACGGACGCGGATATGTGTGAATTCCTCGAGAATTTTGAGCAGCTACTGGAGCGAGAGGTAAGGATTCCCTACAGCATTTCATTGATGCTACGTTGGCACTAATGTCGGAAAAATTAGTTGCAAAATATGCCTGGTGTAGTCTGGTGAAAATGATGCACATATCTTTAACCCTTTCAACACTACAGACCTCTATAGTGGTGTTTGCAAACAGTGTAGATCCAGATGAGCCGGCTCGTGACGAGCTGTCTCATCAGGATCTGCACATTTTGCAAGTAATTTTCTTATTTTTAGAGAAAAAAACCCACCCTCTTTTCATAAATGGACTAGTCCGAAAATAATTTTGTGACGATTGGATTGGTCGGAAAATTAACATATCAAAATCCAGTCCAGGTATGTAGGGGAGGAAGGGTTAATGCATGTGCAAAATCAGTCTACTGTTTCAAATAATTTCTCCAGTATTAATTGAACGTGTTGATTTTGGTTACTGAATGTGCCAACCTAGTTAGTAGTGTGTTTATGTCGCTCCTGTAAATGCCAACTATTCGCCCTCTCCTATCATGGGGCACAGCGGGACAGTATCTGGGTATACCCGAAGCTTCAACTGTTACATACCTCACGGCACCAGTAACAAAGGATTTAACAGTTTCCCATGTCGGCTTATGCTATGCCCTAGATATTTCACCTTGCCAGGTGCTTCATGTGCCAGATTGCTCTGGTCTGTTTGCCATTTGCTTTATTACCAGAACTGTTGGCTGTTTCTGTTGCTCATAACATGTGCCTGTGACTGGAGAAATGGGGCTTACCGGTTTTACAACCAGTAGATCCAGATCAGCCTGTGCATCCGCAGTCTGGTCAGGATCTGCAATGTTCACTATTCAATCAAGTAAATATCCATCATATTTCTAGCTTGTAAGCAATATAGATCATTATCAGGCAACAGGTCTTTGATCAGGAGCTACACTGGCCACAAAACCCATTAAGCCCCATTTCTGCAGTCACAGCCACAAATGAGCAAAAGTATCAGCTATCAGTTCTGGTGTTCCATGACATATGAAACACGCCATGTGATTTTGTACCTTTGGGCATCTGCGTAATTTCATGAAATCCGTTTACAAAAATGGCGTCAAAAGTTGACACAATTTTCATAGTACATGCAGAATTATATTACGGATGTACTCTGAACATTTTGTCAACTTTTGAATTTTTTTATGAAAAATATTGTAAATTTTCTAAACGTATTTAATGAAATTACGCAGATGTCCAAAGGTACAAAATCACATGGCGTGTCTCATATGGGGAAGGAGGGATGTGTTCTCATTCACTGAAGAATGTTTTCCCATACTAGACCAAAACGTGCTGTGAGTGTACAGATCCTCTCGCTGTAAGCCACGAGGGAATATAGCAATGGTTCACGTACTGTAGTATGTTCGTAACACTTTTTCATTTCTCAGAGACTTAGTAACTATTTCGCCAATTTTGATCATGTTTGGCACCAATGTGTGTCCAGGAGTGATGCTTTCGTGCTCAACCCCCACCTCCCCCTTCCCCTTGTTCACTTTGTCAACCCTTACACTGCTGAATTAAATGTTGTCATCCGCTGATTATTTTTTGTTTTCCATTTTTCTCATTAAAACACGGTTTGACAGCACTTTAGAATCATTTCCAATGGAAATGATTCTGTAGTGCTGTCAAACCATGTTCTTATTGAGAAAGAAGATAAAATATAAAACAACAGCAGATGACAATTTTTGTTTCCTGGCTGCATTCTAAGTGTTAATTCCACCTACATGTGGGTAAGGCAGTCTAATGAAAATAGAGTGTGGATGGCAGGTGGCAGCACGCGATGGGTAATTTAACGATCAGTTTTCATCCTTATCGAAATCCCGATTGGAGACCTGGTTTGACCCTCACATACGTCTTTGGCATTTTGTATGTGACAGTTGAATCTGGTTATACCCCTTATGTGAGTATTATGATTATTTGTAATCCTATTACTTTTAGGGGAAGGGGCCAAGTGGCTTTGGTGTGGTATGGACCTGGCACCTGGTCAAGTCATTCTCATTTCAGGGCTGAATATATTTTTTTTTCTCGATGTAAATATTCCATTCTGATTTTGGGATTTTTCCCCCAATGCAGCAGGCTAAAGCAGGATCGAACCCGTTGGCCCGACCTTACATGACCTTAGCTGTGGATAGGCCACAGACACCTGTTAGTGACACTGCACACCAAACCTCAACATCAGAACTCAATCTTATAAAACATTTTGAGCACATACTCTAATGTCATACTTGAAATGATTGAATTGATTGAGACTGAGTTGTTTAGTCTCGGCCAATCAAACTGCTGAATTTCGAATACAAATTGTTTGAATACGCTATGAATGTTTTTGCCATGTTCATGGCTAATTAAATCATTGCATGCAGTGGAAATATTTGTTTACTATAGTTGTAAACATGGGTACCATTTCACTAAGTTTCTCAATCCTTGTCTTTGTCTAAGACAATTCATTATACTTTTCAACCCGTTTTGTAGCGAGACGTTGACAAATATACTAAAGTTGTGAGTATTTACGCCGAGGCAGGGAATGCAACAAGCTTTGTTGATGCATGTTCTGCGATCTACTTGTTCTTGTTGGGCATGGTTATAAAGCCTTACGACTATACATGTATTCTCAAAATACGACAATGGTTAACCCATTTCATGCTGCACATATGCCATTTTATTTGAGGAATTTTTTATTTAAACATTAAATATTTTCTTTAGATGTTCTTAGAGGTATATGTTGAGACCAACTTTTGAACCGTCTCATCGAGATGGTTCAAATGAGTGGTCACAACATGTACTTTCATTGAGAAATAATTCCAGCACAAAAATATTTACACAATTCCCTAACATTTGATTGGTCCGTTGCAAGTCTCCGTCCAAAATTTTATATCCCAGTAAACTCCATGACGACCGTAACCGTCGGGCGCAGTTAAAATAATTCTTAAGAAAACGGAAAATAAACACATTTTCTTGATGAATTTATTTCAAATGCTGGAATTATAAGGAATGAATGGCCTTTTTGTGGAATTTATCGGGGATATAAACTTGGAAAAGTCGCGGGAATACTGGACGAGGCCTTCCGGCCTTCGTCCAGTATTCCCGCGACTTTTCCAAATTTATACCCCGATAAATTCCACAAAAAGGCCATTCATTCCTATAATAACAAAAATAAAAATAAAATATTAAGAAAAAAAAAAGAGATTCATACCTGTAAAGGTCTATTCCGAATCTAATGGGTTGACAAAGCTACGTTTGATTACGAGTCCGTCTGATTGATTTGCCTGACTGACCCATGAGCAAGGTAGCTTGTCAATCATTCAAGCAGTATAATTACAACCAATATGATCACATTGTCAGAATGTTTATGATCCAAAAGCCAGCCCGACATGCATGCAATCATTGAAGCAATCTGACACCTGCAGTTGTTTCTCATGTTGTATGCTCTCAATACTCGCCCATCCATGAATTATATTAATCTCTCAATGAATTTCATGAAAGTTAGTTTGAAATTTTTATGATTTTTTTTTGACAAATTAGTTCTAAACCTTGGTTGTTCTATTAATTAAAATTAGGAACACATTGGGAAGTTTTTTTTGTTATTGTTTATATCTTTGTAAATATGTCTTGGAATTTCAATAGAATTGCATTCTCCGGACTCAGTTGTAATGAAATCCTAAAGACATATCATGATATTTAGAGGGAGAAATAAAATGAAATATAATGAATTGCCGTCTGCGATTTTTTACCTATTATAGGCCACAAGTTTCCCAGCATACACAGAGTTAAATATCGTGAAATTATTCACAACATATGTCAAACGTTGGCAATTTTGCCAACTTTTGACATGTTTTCTGAAGTCATTTTCAGCAACAGTTCTCGAATGACATAATGAATATTCATTGCCTCATGGCGCAGGTCATGTTTACTTGTTACGTTGTTTTCTTTGGTTTACAGTTACCAATTCATGTTCCGTTACATTAGCAACTTGGCGTGCATGTTCTGGCTCTGGCTGCTGAATTAATTACCTCAGCTGTTGACTAAATTGGCTAATTGTTTATTGTTTGTATCTCTGTCTGATACTCATCCTGGATGCTCTCCAATTAGCTACATGAATGGAACTTCTCTCCGTTGCTCTTCCGTGCGAAGTGCTGCCTCGTTGCCTCATTGGATAGAAAAGTCGCGGGAATACTGGACGAAGGCCGGAAGGCCTCGTCCAGTATTCCCGCGACTTTTCCAACTTTCTGACTTGACTAACAAGATGTTTCATGTCGTACAATATTATATCTGTCTTCGCTATGTATGTATGTATGTATGTATGTATGTATGTATGTATGTATGGACACATGAATTGAAGAGAATTCATTATTTTTCTTCTTCCTCAATTGCATTTAGTTATTGTGTTACACTGGTATTTATGTCATCAGTTCAGACCAAACCGTGATGTTTATTGTTTAAATCATTCTATATTGTTAGGAACATAATTCCACATTGTAAAGGCTACAATGTCAAATTGCATCTCGTCTCTAAGTCAGTGTCCAGAAGTGACATCCAAATGTTGTGCCACTGGAGAAATGGGACATCAGTGACCAGTCTAGCTCCTGGCATAGATCTTTTTTTGTTTGTTTAACTCATTTCATGCTGAGGATACGCTGTTATGTTTACAGAAAATCCTAAATATTTTCCTTCTATGCGCTCAGAAGTATATGTCGCGACCACCATTTGAACCGTCTCTTCGAGACGGTTCAAATGAGTGGTCACAACATATACTTTCATTGATAAAAAAAATAATGATACACGTAAAGGTGTGTTGCGCGTGTAATGGGTTAAAGCACGACAGGTGTTTCACTGACTGAATGGCGAACATGATCAGACTGCGCTGGTCTACACTGGTCGCAGATGCCATAAGCCCCATTTCTCCAGTCACATCAATAAATGGTCCACAATCTCACAAAAACAGGCTTATTCATGTCTGACTAGTGTAGATCCTGCTCAGTAGACCATTAATATGCATTTTGTATCAACATCCATTGTTGAAGACCCTGATCATATTGCAAAGATGCGCTTGCTGATATTCTATGGTTGCAACGATAATAAGCCTGATTTGTCAGATTCTGGCCAAATTGAATGTAATAACTAACCTGTTCCAACTGACCAGTAAACATGCTTGACACATTCTACCTTTCTCAGCTTTCTAATAATGTAGTATGTATATGTTAAAATACCCAGTTTAGTTTCCTTCTATTAATTTGCAATGGTCGTATGAATGGAACATTCTGCTTTCAGCTGTTTGTTGGCAGTATGTCTGTATTTATTTCTATTTTCGGCAAAAATAGTGTGTGAATTTCCTTGTATTGGGAATTTTACTATCCTTGGTAATTAAGTGATTGGTGATTGAGTGATTTTAAAAGAGGCCCCTATGGTTGGGGTAGGTAGGGGCCTATATTCGGCCCCTATATAGTAGTTTAGTTGCTGCCATTGTCTCTTGTATTGTCATCTAGACTGATACATTGCCACTGTGATGTACAATGTTCTGCAGAATACGTGCTGCCATCCACAGAGGTGTGTGTTAACTAGGTTGGCGCTGGGATTTTGAAATCAGTAGCCAATATGTACTGATAACGTGAAAAGACGATACTATTTTGTATTTGCTTCAATATTTGTAATAATTAGTACTTTTTCAAATAATTTCTGAAATATTAATAGCCAGATAGCTCTTTTAATAGACCTCAGAAATGTTTGTTTGTAACATTCCAACTGTCCATTTCTAGCTACCAGTTGTAAATAAATTCCATTTCTGTCTGACTACCGGTAGTTTATATGTTGTGAATGCCTCGTATTGTTTTCTGGGAGCAATTGGAGAATGTGAATGCCAGTTGTACAACTATGTCGGCATCAGCACAAGGCCCTAAGAAGTTTGTTGGATTGCTAGTTATTTCTATAGACCAGTCATATAAATAGGTTACCAAACTTGGAAATTCACGAGTAACCTCCCTTAGAACTACCTCCAGGGCATCTTCAGTGTTATAATTGGTCGGGTTTGTAGGTTTGAACTTTGTTTAAACTAAGCATCGTGATGTGAAACCAACAAATGCCGTCCATTCTAACATCAAGGATGCCTTAGAAGTAGTTCAATGTGAGTTACTCATGATTTTCCAGGCTCAGTAAGTGACCTATTTAGACTGGTCCATATTGACATGTGTAAATTTGTTATCAACAACTGTACCAGATGCTCGTGAAATAACTTGAATGTCAATTTATGCAATATGTGTCTTTGTGTAGATGCTTGTGAATGAATTGAAGTGGTCAGTAGAAGGAAGGGGCTAAGTCCCTTGGACTTAGCCCCTTTCTTCTACTGGCCCCTTCAATTGATGTCAATGGCTGGAATATATGTGACTTGGTCAATGGCTGGAATATTACTTGTAGATGATGTCCGGCCAGTTGCGGCTCCTGAACCTGGCCTGTGCCACGAAGGCGCGATCAAGGACAGTAACTCTGACGCGGGCCACAAGGGAGGAAATCCTGTACTTCCAAGTGCTGGGAGGCCTTGAACGGGGATGTGGAATATTTATTACAAAAGTGGAGAAGGACTCGAAGGCCTACGAAGCGGGGCTCAAGAGAGGGGACCAGGTTTGTTCTAGGTTTCAGATGAGCAGAATGAATTCAATATAGTTCAATAGTTATGTCGCCCCGTGCAGGCACCGGGGCGGGATCAACTGATCCTGAGAATAGTGCTGCAGTAGCCATTGCTTGTCGTAAAAGGCGACTAAACTGGCTTAACGATTGGGTTCATACTTTCCGGAACCCACTATACCGGATTTGGCCCTCATGTGCATTTTTGGCTTTCTTGTATGTGAGAGTTGAGTCGGGCTATGCCCCATATATAAAAGTAAGATTAGCGCTAATCCTATTACTTTTAGGGGATGGGATAAATGATGCTGGTGTGGCGAGGGCCTGGCACCAGATCAGGTTGTTCTAATTTCAGGACTGAATATATATTTTGATTGTAAATATTGAGTTCTGAAGTTGGGATTTACCCCCCTTGGACAGGTGGATACGGGACTCGACCCCGTTGACCCGTCTGCGTGTAGACTCCCTGAGGCTTGTACCTCTATGTCAGAAAAGCGGACGTTAAACCCTATTCACTCACTCACTCACTCAATAGTTATGTCCTGTATTGTTGAGCATTATTGTCAGGTTCATTTTTAGCCAGGTTTTTTTTTTGGAAAAAAACCCCAGGCTATTGGATTGGCGAAAGCCGAGTGGGCGGGCGGGCGGCGTCCACAATCAATGTTAAGTTTTCGTGTTTGAGTCCATTTCTTTGTTACTGTACCACATAGGACCAACAAACTTTCACAGCTTCATAACCAAGGGGTGCCCACCACATATCACTATCCAACATGTTACCTTTTTTTGAACTTGACCCATTTTTTCCGCGCAGTCGACTTAGCCATTTTCAATGTTAACTTTTCGCGTTTACAATGTTAAGTTTTCACGTTTAAGTCAATTTCTTTGGTACTGTACCAAATAGGACCAACAAACTTTCACAGCTTCATAATCAAGGGGTGCCCATCACATATCACTATCCAACATGTTACCTTTTTTTGAATTTGACCCATTTTTTCAGCGCAGTCGACTTAGCCATTTTCAATGTTAACTTTTCGCGTTTACAATGTTAAGTTTTCGTGTTTAAGTCCATTAAGTCCATTTCTTTGGTACTGTACCACCTAGGACCACCAAACTTTCACAGCTTCATAACCAAGGGGTGCCCACCACGTACAACTATCCAACATGTGACCATATTTTTTACCTTGACCTATTATTTCTACGTAATTTTTACCTTGAAACTTCACATGGGTGTTTATTATCATCCATATTTTCATTCTACCCCCCAATCGTGCGGCCCCTGTGCCCAATATCAAGGTCAAATTACTTTGATTTCTTTTTGTTAAAGTTTTTTGTGTACTATATCTCTGCAACTGCTTCACCCATTACCTTGATACTTCACATGGATGTTTATCATCATTGTTGTGCCCGCTTGCTGAAAGCGCGATATAGTCGGCATTTTGGCATACGTCCGTCCGTCCGTACGTTCGTGTGTCCGGTTAAAGTTTTTCCATCTACTATATCTCTTTTTTTTAGTGTCCATGCCTCGCCCAAAGGCGCGACATGCAGGTTACAGCCATCTAGTCTACAAAAAGTGGGTATAATTATGTTATCCAAGTGTCTATGCTTGGAAAAAACCTGGCCTTCGTGGCTTTGCCTCGTTTCTTGTTATCATGAGTTGTTTAGTATATTCAGCAGTTGGAATTCATTAGTTGCGGATACTTAATTGTCCATGGATAGCAAGGGAGATTTATTTTACAGACTTGCGCGCCTGCAACTAGGAATTCATGTGCTGCATAGTTACATATATTTAGCTTAATCATCCATTTTGACTAAGCAACATGACGGGAAACTGATAAACTCTGCCAATTCTAGTGCTGATGATGTAGCGGAAGTAAATTAAATCTTTCACCCCTAAGTAACTGGAATTGATTTTTATGTGTTAATTTCCTGACCAATCCAATTGTCACAAAATGGTTTTCAGACTAGTCCATTTATTAAAATGGGGTGTTTTTGTTCTCGAAAATGTGAAAATTACTTGCAAAAAGTGCCGATCCAATTGAGACGGCTCGTCACGAGCCAGCCTCACGAGCCGTCTCATCTGGATCTACACTTTTTGTCAATACCACTATACAGGCCTGTGGTGTTGAAAGGGTTAAGGGATACTGGTGTATATTGCAGATCCTGGAGGTGAATGGGCAGAGCTTTGTGAGTATATCGCACAACAAGGCCCTAGAACTGCTCCGGAAGACCACCCACCTCTCCATCACCGTTAAGTCAAACCTTTTAGGTATGTAGAGATGGGCCATGGCCTAGTGGATATGGCATTGCACTTCAATACTGGAGGTTGTGAGTTCAATACGCTTCCTAGGCATGAAAATGCTAGCATAGTATTTCCATCCCGGTGGTCTGTCGGATATGACTATGACCTTAGCTGTTGCTGGGACGTTAAACCGATTCACTTTCATACTTAACTTTTCTTCATATTTGATATACAACCCTGCCATCAAGTGCGTAAAAAAAACATTTTTGCTGTCCCACTCTTCCATCTGCAGTTATGCCCCTTTTTTGACTCAGAATATATATTTATTTCTTATCTGGCGCACTTCTACAGTTTTTGGCCGATTCTCTTCATACTCGGTATACATTCCAACCATCAAGTGCAGGAGAGCATAGCAAAAAAATGTCCCTGTCCCACTGATCCATCCGCAGTTATGCCCCTTTTTCGACTCTGAAAATAATTTTTTCTCCAATCACTCACTCAGTGATTGCTGTTGTATTCATGAATGCTCAACAGCGGTGGCATTTTATTTTACGAAAATAATTTTTGTTTATTTTGTGATTCTATTTGGAAACAAGGCCAGCCCCTGGAACCTTTGTAGTTTATTGGGCGATTCTGTAGCCTATTTCATCAAAATGAGGGAGAAATTTTCAATTTAAGGATAAATTTATTAATTTTTATTACACAATTTATTACATTATCACAGCCTGTAATAAATTCAGTATAATAATTCTGCATACTTTTAATCACCAAATATATGTACCGGTAGTCGTTAGTTCTCTATGAACTAATGCATTTCGGGAAAAATAAATGATTACTCCCTCAAAGTATACATACGGTAGCTAGATAAGTATGCTTAAGTATGCTTAGCAATTTTGGTCTGTGTTTGCAGATTTCAAGGAGATGCTCCACAACCAGGAGAAGAACCAGGAGAAGAACGCGAACATGAAGCGCCAGGAGTTCTGCCAGACGAACAACCGGCAGCGCCTGTCTGCGCCCGACCTAGAAAACGTGCTCAACGCCTCCCCCCCGCCCATCGACAATAAGAAGTTGGGCAAGAAGGACAAGGGCTTCATCATGTCCCTCTCCAGTCGGCCCAAGATCCGGCGCGCGCTCCAGAGCCTCATACCCCGCAACATGAGTGGACCCAAGCTCAACAGGTCAGTCAAACCGCCTCGGTACCTTAATGACCCTAAAAGGGATTTTCCAAAAACAAATTGTGTCCAAATACGCTGTTTTTGTGAGACACCAGTACATTGATACTAACTCTAAATATTCACTCTTTGTTGTTGGAACACTGCACATGAGACGAGCCATATGATTGTGTAGCTAAGAACATGTGCTACCGGTATGTTTCATGAAAACTATTTACAAAATTCACCATTATTTCCTTAAATCACATCGAAAGTTGACCACATTTTCATAGCAAATACCGTATTTAGCTGTGTATTGCGCGCACTGATGTACAACGCGCATCTATATTTTGGGGGGAAAAATAGTTCGCGTCTATAGCACGCAACAAAAAAAAATAATAAAAAATCGGCGGAAATTCCGTCACGTATAAGAAAATTGCATTCCGAGTTCACATCCACAATGCTGAACGTGTGCTGTTAGGCTCTCTCGAAGAGAAAAATATCGCCAAAGGTCAGCTTTATGGCATAAATTAGACTTTATATTGTCTAAAAGTATGTTATATTTATTGTTATTTACTCATTAATATGCTTAATAAAAATTCATGATGCATGTAATAAACTTATTGAACCTACTTACGAAGAAATTTGTTGTATATAATTCCACCATATTTGCCATTCGTGTATAACATAATTACCCGTAATCGCAAACACACAGCAGGCTAGCCATGTGTAAACTGCTTCCCCAAGGCGATAATAACTCCCTACTATATATATAGTGACATGCACACGAGAAATGGGCCATAAACAATTCACCCTCAGCCAAATATTGACACTGTGGACCACCATGGATATACGTAGGTACAGATAGTGTGTATTCACTGTTTATTGATTAGGTTTAACAATATACATAGGTACTACCTGAATACACGACATTCCAGCATAGCCCCATACAGTGTATGCGCAGATGTATCAGGGGCTATGCTGGTCGCACATGTCATAAGGTATTGATGCGTGAATACTTGTCAATACTTTACAAAAATAGTAACACAGTCAGTCGGCACCTAGCAACGAAAAACGACCATTACCGAGTGTTACCGAATGCGATCTGAATGTTCGCGACGCTTGATTTAGCATCTAAAATCTTACATCAAGCGCTTATGGGATTGAGATGATCTGTCCTCATTAATTATTCACAGAATGGCAGACGTGTGACGTCACTTTGAAAATGTACAACCAAACAATACCCGACAGGCAACATTTGACCGATATGAGATCGGTACACCAGCGTAAATACAGAAAACACGTAAATTTCCTCTAATACACGTAGCCTCTTATGTTACGAGCCTGGCTATATTAAATCCCAAAATATACCAATTTACCATCAATCTATACTTACCGCACCCATTCATATCGATTGATTCCTTTTCTCTTGTTTCACACTATGCGTATTTCAACGTGATATTTCCGTTTCCGGGCTTGTTTTGTTTGCGTAAAACTGGCAGAAGTCAGTTGGAAAAAATGTTTGAAATTTATGTTCCTAATTATAACGCGCAGGGTGACTTCTGGATTAAAAATGGGGCTGAAAAAATGTGCGTAATACACGGCTAAATAGGGTATGTCATTTACAGAAACTCATAGTTTCTGTAAATGTATTTCATGAATAACCGCACATGCTCCTAGGTACAAAATCACATGGCGTGTCTCATATGTATGTGATATCGTCCAAACTCAACATGTCAGTCAAACCTCATGTGATATGTGGCTGTGTTTGGAGAAATGGGGCTTATGGGATTTGTGACCAGTGTCACTCCTGATCAAAGAGCATGTATACTGATATCGATCTGTATTGATTGTTAGTAGAATGACGGGTGTTTCATTGATGGAATGGTGAACCGTGCAGATCCTGATCAGACTGTGCGGATGCACAGTCTGATCTGGATCTACACTGGTCACAAAACTCATAAGCCCCATTTCTCCAATCACAGCCACATACAGTTCAAGCTCAACAGGTCTGTGTCACTTGTAACTGACGGCTAGTATTGGCCTTACAATGAATTTTGGCAGTTTGTAATTGAATGCTTGAATATACTGGTATACTCAGTTTTCGAGCATTTAAGCAATTCACAATACATGTATTATCATAAAAACCTAGTTTTAAAATGTACCTAAACACACGAGTTTCCTTCTACGATGGAAAATTAAACTGTAATTTATGATGAACCGATAAACCGAGAGCTTTCTATTTCTTGTAAGTGAATATAATACAAATGTGGGATAAGGGAGGCAATCCATATAGACTAGGTGACCAACCACTGTCTGTACATTTAGTTGGCATTCCTGTCTAAGACTTGTGATTGTTGCAGTGAATACCTCTCTGGAACTGTAGGTATAACTAATCTTTATGACTGTGATTGGTTCATATCGCCACAGAGTCATCCCCTGTATTTATCAGGTCACAAGATTTGCATTGGTCGAATACGTACGGACTGATAACAAATTATTGTATCCTCCATTAACTAGATACGCACATCTGGGTTACATCTGGGTTACAACGAATTCAAAACTACTGATAAATATATAGAGGATAACGGCACGAGTGAAATATGGACATTTCACACCACGAGATGAACATATCGTTGCAAAAATATGAATATTCTATTTATTATATACCGCACCATGGAAATTAGCAGCTTTTTAGACTGTATACAGTAATGAATGTGTATTTGCAGCCTATTTGCAGTCCGGCACTGCAGGTATATAGATAGCGGAAGTAGTCGTATTTTCACCGGAAGATGTTTATTTCATCGATGAGAACATATGACTTTTATTTACATCGTATAACTATGTATACCAATAAAATATAATACCAAGCTAGGGTCTTTTGATAGTGTGTTTATCAGACTCGACTTGGAAGCATTAGGAATTCCTCCGCGAGCCAACGAATTCCTACATGTTCCTAGGTGAGCCTGATATTTGATATGATAAAGACGCCAACCTCGCAGTCTTGGTCTGCAAATGGTACAAAGTTTTCAGTGAGCTTTGAAATTACTACGCTTTCCTAACCTTACCCGATAAACTTGAGACAGCACCGCCTACATTAATCGTGTCAAGATGTTAATGTTTCTGAACATATATTGGCAATACCAACTGGCAATCAAGCAGTTTGATTGGCTGTGCCTGAGCTGTAGCACAGCTCAGGCTCAGCCAACCAAGCTGCTTCATTTCAAGCACAATATTCAAGCATTTTTAATAGACACATTTACAAGTATCGGCAAGACTAGCATAGACGGTGGTGTATCAAAAGACACTAGCCTGGCATTCTCTACATCTCTTGTATTGCAGTGATACGTCGTTGAACCATTCGGACGAGAACATCTCCCATCTATCGCGGAAGTCCTCCACGTCGTCCGGGTCGTCGTCCACGACGGGTCTGTCCAACCACCTGAGTGCCAGTAACCCGGACATCTCCTCGGGCTTCGCGGCCGACGACAAGACCGTGGACTTCCCGGAGCATGTGGTCAAGGTGTACCGCGCTGACCAGTCATTCAAGTACCTCCTCATACACAAGGTAGCCACTGTGGTCTTGATTTGTTTAAGACCATGATGATGAATATTGTATATATTTGCTTTGTATTCCATTGTTAGTGAGGCATGGCTTGTGGCCTAAGGATTATGGCATTGAACTTCAATACCAGAGGTTGTGAGTTCACTCCACATTTTGGTGTGAAAAATATGTGCATAGGTGTGTATTCACAACTCAATGGTCTTTCGATTGACACTTGAAGCTGTGGTGCCGTCTCTATATGATCTTAGCTGTTGCTGGGACGTTTCACTTTCACTTTTCATACGCAAAGTAGACACGTGGTCTCGATTTATTTACGATGATGATGATGAATATTGCAAATTGCTTTGGATTCTATTGTTAGTGCTCGTTTGTGTAACATTTAATATTAAGTTATTACCCTTTCATACCTCAATTCAACAGCAAAGTGGTATTTGAAAAAGACAGATACTGACAAATAGTATAGATATTGATGAGACGGCTCATAATCTTTATAAGCCAGCTCATTTGGATGTATTTATCTACAAGTGAGGCAATGAAAGGGACAGCCTTCACAGAGGAGTATTTTTATGCCCCACCACGATAGTGGAGGGGGCATTTAGTGTTACCCTTGTCCGTCCGTCCCGTCCGTCCCGTCCCGTCCCGTCCCGTCCGTCCGTCCGTCACAAAACTTTAACGCTCGGGTAAATGTCTAAAAATTTCTTCATCCACGTTCATCCTGCCCCCGCTAAGCCCAGGGTCAAGGTCGCATACTTAGTGCTTCAAAAACTTTAACGCTCAGGTAAATATCTTATAATTTCTGTTCCCTTTCACGGATCAGCTTCATACTTCATATACGCATTGCTCTAATGGTCCTCTACTGCCCTGTGCAAAATCCACGTTCGTCCTGCCCCCGCCAAGCCCAGGGTCAAGGTCACATACTTGGTGCTTCAAAAACTTTAACTCTCAGGTAAAAACAAAATTGTGCTTGTAATTTGGCCTCATTTATTATCAAAGCGATATGTGGGGCATCCGTGTTCTATGAACACATTTTCTAGTTTTTATTTCTCTCTGTAAATATGTCTTGGAATTTCATTAGAATGAAGTCCTGTGGACTTCATTCTAATGAAATTCCAAGACATATTCATGATATATACAGGGAGAAGTAAAAGAAAATATATTGAATTTTCGTCTGCAATTTTTGGAACTATTTATAGCCCTCAAGTTTTCCAGCATGCAAAGAGTTACAAATATGCTGGTGTATTATATATCAATGCTTACCTCCCCTCCTATGACCACTGTCTGTATATTGTAGGAGACAGCCGCGAAGGAAGTTGTGATGTTGGCATTACGGGAGTTTGGTATTACTGACCCAAGCAGGTAATATATCTTCATGGAGAATTTAACCACTGTGAATATGGTTTAATGTATAAAAAGTTATAATAACACTAAATAAAAATAAATTGTAATTTCAATGTCTCCAATAAAGTATAAATGTAAGAGGAATTCATAACATTTGAAACCATGGCCTGATAAACTTGATATCATAAGACACTAGCATGGTATTCTATTTATTATACCCCCACAACGAGTTGTTAGGGGGTATAATGGAGTCAGGTTATCCGTTCGTCCGTTCGTCGCCAACAAGGTCACATACTTTGAAACCTTAACGCTCGGGTAAATTCGACCATTCGACCAATGAACCATCAGCAAAAATGACCCCATTGTGACCCAGATACATGTGTAGTCAATGCAGGAGTTAACGCTTAGACCCTAAATAACTGGAGTCGACTGTGATATGTTAATTTGAGGACCAATCCAATCGTCACAACATGATTTTATGTCTAAAAATTATGATAATTACTTGCAAAATGTGCAGATCCCGATGAGCCGGCTAGTTATGAGCCGCCTCATCTGGATCTACAGTTTGTGAACACCACTAGAGTGTGTAGTGTTGAAAGGGTTAACAATTTGTGACGTGATTTGCAGCAACTTCTCGCTGTGTGAGGTTACGGTGGAAACGGAGGGCTTCATCAAACAGAAGCGGCTACCGGACACCCTGCAGAATCTGCCGGAGAGGCTCACCCTGAATGGCAGGTAGGTGGCGGGCGGGGCTCGGGGCGGGGCGGGCGTGGTGTGGCATTACTTCACCCGGCATGTACACGCGGACATACAGCACTTGGTAGTTCCAGGAATGTAGGCTCGTATATGCTGCCAAAGTTTATATATAGAACACACAAGCTGATAAAAGCTATTATACAATGTTATGTCTAGCATGCATGGACACAAGGCTGTTATATGCTAGGCACTGTCACAGTTATAATGGTCATGGGTTCGAGCCCCGGGCGACCATGAAAAGTATAGTGATAAGCGACACCTCTGTGCTGGCGCTGGTAGTATATATATACCAGTATGGTGAACATGTCAAAATATGCTTTATATGGAAATAAGGCAACTATATTTCCATGAAATGGGAAATATTACTGCTAAGGGTAGCAACATTTTAAACTAGGCTTTATGGGGGAAATAAATATTTTCTGTTAAAATGAGTTCTTTATGGAAATAAGAACCTAGATTTCCCTGAAATGTAATTTTTTTTTTTAATACGAGCGCAGTACATGCACAAGTGAAGTAGACAACACACACGTGTATAGCTAGCCATAGTTTCTCCTCATACCACGGCCTGTCATTATAAAACTCCAAGCTCATGTACTACAAACCAGGGGGCCGTTTCACTAAACTTCTTACGACTAAAATGTTCGTAAGTGCAAATTTAGAATCGTCTGCAAATTTCAATTGATGGATTTACATTTATTGAGCATGAGATTCGAGTATTTAACTCGAGACGTTTCATCACGACAGGCCCTGGTTTCGAGGCTTCATGCTCTGTGAGGTACAGCTGGTTCTACACAGACACGACACTTGGTCTGAAATTGAACTGAGAATCGAGATACAAAATTAAGCACAAAAACTTACACTTAGCTATTTAGCTGCCACTGTAAAATGTGTGCCTAAATGGATAAAATCAATAGGGATTGATATCGTAATAAATTTGCTATGAATATCGCATAGTATTGAGCATTAACCCTCGACATTTGTTCTGGTTATAAATATGGCTGACATGGATTGTATAAATTCATTACTAAAGTAAATCGGTGAAATTTAGTAAAAATAAATTTCTAGACAGATGTAAAAAATGGGCAGGAATATGTGAAACAGACCATAGTTATGTTATCGACGGTGTCTCAATACTGCTGTACTTTGCTGAGCATATTATATACATTATATATTTCTATATTCAATTGGTTTAGAATCTAACTTATCAGTTACTTGCTAACATGCTAATGCTAGACTCCAGATACTTCTTCAGATAAGTAGCACATTGGTACCTCCGTTTGGTATATTTCTTGTGTTTCCTCTTGAAAACATCCGCATATGGCTGTGAGTGGAGAAATGGGGCTTATGGCATATGCGATCAGTGTAGGCCCTGATCAGACTGCGCATCCGCGCATCCGCGCAGTCTGATCAGGGCCTGCACTGTTCACCATCCAGTCAGAATAACATTTGTCGTGATTTTGTACCTGCGGAAATTTTACAAAATTTACAATATTTTTCATCAATAACGTAAAGAATTGATAATTTTTTTTATAGTATGTGCAGAATTATATTCTGCATGTACTGTGAAACTTTTGTCAACTTTTGACGCCATTTGCAGAAAATATTGTTAATTTTGTAAATGTATTTCATGAAATTACGCAAATTCCGAAGCTACAAAATCACATGGTGTGTCTCATATATCCTTATCTGGATATGCAAGGGGGATAACAGATTGCTAGAGAGCCTGACCACAAATACCATTAGCCCTCTTTCTCTGTCACAGCCACATACGTGGAAACACAAGAAATATAATACATATCTTTTTTGTGTGGAAAAAAAAGATAATTAAAAAAACATCGCCAATAATTGCTACGTATCTGGGGATTTTTTTTCCATATTCTCCGGTGATAGTTAGTGTAGACTGGTGAGCGGGTTTCATTCCTCCATGTTTGCATTGGTAGTCAGGCCTGAAATATCATACGTACGGTAGACCAGTCCGTGGGTGTGGTAACACACTATAGGTTTAACATGATCCTCATTACCTCCCTTGCCATAAATGTGCACAGTGTCAACAGAGTTGTCTCCCATGTCATTGTGCACTGCTCTCCACATATTTCATATTGTTGTTATTTTCCTCCCCATACATTCGGTTGAGGTTTGAATTTGTGTGTAATGTCTTGATAAGTTAGGTTGTTTATTTTTAGTTTTTTGCAATATTTTTTGTCTTATTTCTGCAAGAAACATTGTTGTCATCAAAATAGGATGATTTCACTAGTATTGTTATAGAATAGCGAAATTACCCGGTATATCATATAATCATTATTTCTGATGTATTTGTGTGTTTTTTCATTTTTTTGCAAAATGGTCTAATTTTACCTGTATATATATATATGGTAATGGGTCACATAGGAGCAATTTGTAAGACCACAGGCCCGTAGCCAGGGGGGGTCGGAGCGGTCGGACGACCGCCCAGCCTCGAGGTTTACTTTTTTAGCCTCGAGGTCCACTTTTTTAGACCCCCTTAGATGCCTCAGGCCCCTTGGGCCTTCGAAACGACCCCCCTTCAAACAGGTCCGGCTACGGGCATGGACCATTTACATGTTTCAGTCAATCTGGCATGGCTCATTTGTCAATACTTTGATCAGTACTACAGTGAAACCTCTCTAAACCGGACACCCTGGGAGGTCCCCAGGGTGTCCGGCTTAGAGAGGTTTCACTGTAAATCAGGCATTTGATCATTCTGAGCCATCGCTGTGTGCTATGCGATCATGAACAGGCATTGTCACCTGAGATAAATGTTCCAAAGACCCAGCAAAATAAGATAACAAAAGTATTCTTGGTGTCCGGTTTAGCAAGCTTCCACTGTAACATACTTCACCCATTGCTGTAGCCTTGGTCAATTTTATGTGGGACGGTTGTAATTTATTCATTCAGAATGAAAGTTGTTGGTGGAGTTCATCTCTTACTTTACGGAGGAGATAATCTATGCTTGTTGTCCTATTTCATTCATGATTTACATTCATTGCGTCTATGCTTCAACTTACATAACTCTATATAATAGATGCAATGATATATTTTATAATTTATAATTTAATGTATTTTAATAAATAATATATTTCCCCACAACTGTTGATATTTGATGAGACTGGATATATTGACAGGGAGCAATTGCGTCCTACTATTCCAAGGTAATAAAGATTGGCTTGCGTAACAGACTGGCAGTTATGTGATTCGCAGTCATCGCAGTCATCGTTTCAATGATGACACGTACCATCACAGGTGGAAGACTCGGACCTGTCACACAAAAAATGCCCATTGTAAAAAATCCATTACCCCACCCACTTTGTCTCATACAGTACTATCTTCTTAAAGAAGATAGTACAGTATGAGACCAAGTGGGTGGGGTAATTAATTTTTTGCAATGAGCATTTTTTGTGTCACAGGTCCGAATCTTTCACCTGCATGTACCATTACATCATTGCAGTCTCCGCAGATCCACAAACTGTGCTTATAAAACATTCCAAGGGCAGTTGGTTGGGAGCATGTGAAGGGTAAATTTAACAATTGGTTTCATCCTTAACTGAATCCCGATATCCTTTGTTTGGCCCTCAGGTACATTTTTGGCTTTCTTGTTACTTGAGAGTTGAATCTGGTTATACCCATTATAAAATTATAAAAGTAGTAAGATTAGTACTAATCACATTTCTTTTAGGGAGTGGGGCTAAGTGACTAATGTGATGAACACCTGGAACCAGGTCAGGTTATTCTAATTTCATATATATTTTTTCTGTAAATAATCAATTCCCTTGTAATCAGATAAATGTTGACGCAGCTCAGCCTCGACCCATCAAATATTGTCATTTTGAGCATGAGAATATGCTGGGAATGTCTTACAAGCACAGTTTCTGGCAATCTGTGTGTACTCTGGTTGGTAGACTGACTTGTCTACACTGACTGCAATGACCAATGGTACAATTTCGCTTGCATCTGCTGCTATTTCCATGGCAATGATCACTGACCATGTTGGGTTGCACGAAAATTACCGACATGCTCTGCAGCGTACACCTTTGGATATTGATTGGCCTCTGCCATGGTATAAGACATGTGATTGGTTAATTCTTTCTCAAGGATGACACTTTAAGTATCTAAACTTTCTATAAATAGTTTTAATTATCAAATTATATCGGAAACTATAATGCACTTTATATAATATCATCTTTATGTATTATTATTTTAGTAGACTTATGTGTGTGGTTTTTCTGGCATAAAGGGTTGGTTGCATGCGAGTATTTATCTTGTAACAATATTGACTTCACTTTCCAGTTTGGTGTAATGACCAGCATTTAGATGGCATGGTTTTTGTGCTGTGTGTTTTGGGCCTGGTTAGCATGTGCTTTATTCTTGTGATCCGTGGATATGTGACATTTGAATACTCATTAACATAACAAAAATCCCATTACCCCACCCACCTTCATACTGTACTGTAGACCTGTTCGTGGCTGTGCCTGGAGAAATAGGGCTAATGGGTTTTGCGACCAGTACAGATCCAGATCAGCCTGTGCATCCGCACAGTCTGATCAGGATCTGCACTGTTTGTGATTCCATCAATGAAATGAGCCATATAGATCATCATCAGGCTACAGGAGTGTGCTATTTTATCTGGAGCTACACATCTCTGTAAGCCTCATTTCTCCAGTCACAACCACATGTATAGATATACAGTACAGTACAAAGGTAAGTGGGGTAATGGGATTTTGTTTACTGGTAATCTGTTTGTGTCACATATCGGTGTCTTCCAACGTGCCTATCCTTAGAGGAGGAACACCTTGCCACGCCCTGTAATTCCTAGCCTCTTCTGATACTTTCACTAAACTTTGTACAACTAAAATGTTCATAAGTGTAAAGTTATGATAGTTTCACATTAACAATATTTTCTTGTCAACAATTATTGGATTTACATTTATTGAGCATAGGCTGCATGCATATGCAGCCTATGCTCAATAAATGTAAATCCATCAATCAAACTTTCCAGACGATCCTAAATTTGCACTTACGAACATTTTAGTCGTACGTGAAAGTAGTGAAACGGACCCCTGGGGTGCGTTTCACTAAACTTCTTACGACTAAAATGTTTGTAAGCGCAAATTTAGAATCGTCTGCAAATTTCAATAAATGTACATCCAACAATTATTTACAAGAAAACATTGTTAATGTGAAATTTACAGACTATCATAATGTTGCACTTACGAACATTTTAGTCGTAGGAAGTTTAGTGAAACGGACCCCTGGTCTCTGGCCCCCATTCCTGGGACAGGAACATCCATCCATTGATTTGTGGCTGCACGTCCCAAGAAGCATGTAAAACTCTAACCCAAATTTTCTGTCTGTAACATGTGTTTTATTAACCTGATGTTTCTGACTGTAACGCAAGGCGACTTACAAATTCGGGTTAGTAAAACGCATGTTTGGGACTTGAATTATTTTGCTTAATAAACCATAAGAACACAATTCCAACATTTTTACCTTGTGACGGTCAAAAGGTCGCTGAAACACGTACCAATTTTTACAGTCAAGTATGCAAAGGGGGCATATCCATGTTTTACAAACATAATGTCTAGTTGCCTAATGCCTTTATCAAGAAATTACCTGTAGTTCATCAACAATTAAGCTTCAACTAATTCCTTGATAAAGGCCTTATGCCAAAACATTGATTGCAATAGTTGGTTTGTGGTTTATTAAGCATGACACAAGATACTATATTCATTTGCAAAATTTATTAAATTATTTAATTTCTACCCAAAACCAGCATGTATGTTAAATGCTTACAATGAACAACCAGTTGCTCGTGTTATTGAGAATGAATGGGGAGCATAGTGTGGCCACACATAGATATTCTGTCCTCCTCATAGCCCCACTGTACCTGCAGTATAGAACACTGTTCCTACATAATCCTTTCACGTTGGCCAAATCTTGTGTAGTTTACAGTTTTGCAATATGTTTCTATGAAGGTTTTGGTAGCCCTGCTAAGAAAACAAACAGGCCTTTGTGGGAAGGAATGTTGCCATTGTTTTTCTAAAACTTGCTGAGCACGTACTCTGTTCTCATGCTCGAAACCACAAAGTTTTATCGACCAATAAAACGGTCTAGTTTTGAGTATGAACATAGAGGATGTACTCACAAGGCTATGTCAGTGACTAGTAAACAGCACAAACCCTGATACGACTGTGTGAATGTGCAGGTTCATCTAGATCTCTAAAATTTGGTTACAACAGTAATTTAACTCTTTCCATTGATGAAACGTGTTTTTTCTTCTTCTAAAAAATACGAAAATTACTTGCAAAAGTGAAGATCCTGATCTGGATCTACACTGTTTGCAAAAACTGCTAAAGCGGTCTGTAGCGATGAAAGGGTCAATACTTGAGCTACACTGGAACTACTGACTCTGACAAATGGACCCCCTTTGTCAGAGCCAGTATCTCCAGTATAGGCCACAATTCTCACATGCTTCTAAAGAATTCTATAAATAGAAACGTGCAAATGGAACACGTTTTACCTTCATGGAAATGTGCTTTTCTATAGTGTAGTCGCTTTCTTTGATTGATAGGTCTTTTGTTTCATTCTCTCTCAATTATAGTTGATATGTAGCTGGTATGGAAAAATACAACAACAAAAATGGTGAATTCTTACATGTACATAGTATGTCCAACTATATTTTGGATGCCAAGACCTGAAACCGAGGCCCCATCTTTCTATGACCTTGTATGTGTTCGGATATTAACTCTTTCGCGGTTTTTGAAAACAGTGTAGATCCAGATGAGCTGGCTCGTGACGAGCCATCTCATCAGTATCTGCACTTTTTGCCACTAATTTTCATATTTTTTTTAGAACAAAAACACCCCCTTTTCATAAATAGACTGATCTGAAAATCATTATGTAACAATTGGCTAAATGGTCGGAAAATTAACACATATCAAAATCCTTTCCAGTTATTTCGGGGTGAAATGGTTATATTATAACTTCACTATCACTTCAACGAAAGCTTTATTTGCAAAACTTGTTTTCTTTTTCATACCAGAATATCTAAGTTTGCAATATAGTTGTCTTCAACCAGCTTTGATATGGTCTACCTGGGTGTGCAATGTCTATTATTGTTGTATTTTCTCATATACAGATTAACCCTTACAATGCTGAATTAATTTGTGTCGTCTGCTGAATATTTTTTATTTTTCCATTTTTATCATCAAAAACTTGGTTTGGCAGCACTTTAGAATCATTTCTAATGGAAATGATCTAAAATGCTGCCAAACCATGTTTTTACTGAGAGAAAAGACAAAATATTAATTATCAGCAGACGACTATTTTCGGTTCCCGCATTCTAAGGGTTAAATGATTTTCATTTTAAACTTGCTCTTCATGTGATGCTGACTATTATTGCTTCCATTGTGAATAATGACTCGATAATGCTTTCCATTTGTGTGGCTGCAATGTGATTTTATGCTTTAACACAATCATTACTATATACCAAATTTTCAATATTTGCAAACAGTGCAGATCCAGATGAGCCAGTTTGTAACATGCCATCTCATTAGGATCTGTGCTGTTGTTTCACAAAACTACTTGACCACTCACCTGACAAAACAGCTCTCACATAAGTTTTTGTCTGTACAGTGGATATCTTTGGAGAACTAAGGAAATGTGTTTTAACCCTTTCACCCCTAAGTAACTGGAATGGATTTTGAAATGTTAATTTTGCAACCAATCCAATCGTCACAAAACGATTTTTCATACCAGTCCATTTATGAAAAGGGGGTGTTTTTGTTCTCAAAAATATGAAAATTACTTGCAAAAAGTGTAGATCCTGATGAGACGGCTCGTCACGAGCCGTCTCATCTGGATCTACACGTTTTGCCACTATACAGGCCTGTGGTGTTGAAACGGTTAAACGTATGGTACGCTATCTACCTGGCAAGACGTGTGACATTGCAAACAGCCAATCACACATTTCACTCACAATTGAAGGGGTCAGTGCAATAAAGTGGCCCACTCCATGAAGGAGTTGTCCCCCTTCTTCCACTGACCCCTTCAATTAACATAATTTGGATTGCTGAAATGATTAATGCTTTTGGTTCACCATGAACATTTCATTTACCATTTTAATGCTAAAAATAGTGTTTAACTGATTGACTTTGAAATGCATAGCCTGGTTTCAAGTAAATGTAAAGAGAAAATGGCATTACCATTGACTAACACAGTAATGCTTTATGTGCATTTTAAGAATGAAGTACATATAAATCATTAACCCTTTCACCCCTAAGTAACTGGAATGGATTTCCATATGTTACTTTTGCAACCAATCCAATTCTCAGAAAATTGTCCATTTATGAAAAGAGGGTGTTTTTTGTTCTAAAAAATATGAAAATTACTTGCAAAAAGTGCAGATCCTGACGAGACGGCTCGTCACGAGCCGTCTCATCTGGATCTACACTTTTTGCCAATACCACTATACAGGCCCGTGGTGTTGAAAGGGTTTGTGAACAGCAGAATTAGTAGTGAATTGTGTTGATTATGAGTGTTTTCCGGTGCTGTTTTGTAAACAATTTCAGTTGCGTTATCGTAGTAGTATTTCAGTTTCACGGTGCTAGACCTTCCACGGGGTTGAGGACACGACTCCCTAGGGCACTACTGTCTCCTTTCCCTCCGTCCGTGCCCACCCCAGTACATTCGCACTAATGCTGCCCGTAAACAATTCATGAATTACTTACGTTTATCATTCAAAAGTATGTATTGTGGCCATTGTTTGTGAAAGACAGCTTAAACTATGGTCAAATCATATATTTTCATGGAGAAATAATGTTTTTTTTTAATTTTACAACAGTTGTCTTATTTTCGAAATTGTGTATCTCTAAATGGGCCCCTGGCAGAGAAAAAGAACCTTACGACATAGGTGACCATAGTCGCGGAGCAGCCTGAACGTATGTGCAGTCTGATCAGGGCCTACCTGGTTCGCCGTTCAGCCACTCAGGCATGACCTACTTGTGGATGTGACTGGAGAAATGGGACTTATGGACTTTGCAACCAGTGTAGATCCAGATCAGCCTGTGCATCCGCACAGTCTGATCAGGATCTGCACTTTTTGCCATTCAATCAGTAATTCACTCATCCTCCTTCTAACAAGCAATACGGGTCATTATCAGGCTACCGGAGTTCGCTACTTGATCAGGAGCTACGCTGGTCACTAACCCCATAAACCCCATTTCTCCAGTTTCGCCACATATGAGACACGCCATGTGATTTTGTACCTTCGGACATGTACTCTGACAATTTTGTCAACTTTTAACGCCATTTACAGAAAAGATTGTAAATTTTGTCAACGTATTTATTGAAATTTCCGAAGGTACAACATCACATGGCGTGTCTCTTATTTGTTGCAAATGTCGTAAGGTCCATGTTTCCTAGCCGGCCTCCCGAATGTACCGGGCTGGACACTGGACAAACTGACCTCGCCTATACCACTAACAGCATCCTCTGTCTTGTAGTCATTAACCAATCATATACCTCCCACAGATGCCTCCGTAGACCAATCAGATGTATTTTAGTATTAACCAATCACATGCTCCTGCAGCAAATGTCAACAAGGTTCAAAGGTTAATTCTTGTTTTTTTGTACTGATTACTTAGGCGTGCTCTTCCGTGTGTGCTCAGGTATTATTTAAAGAACAACATACGCAGTGAGCCCCTGGTTCCCGATGAGTTAATGGGAGACATGATAAAGGAGGCCCAGATACACATCACACAACTGAATACTCTCGAGGTCGCCTCCCAGCTCACTCTCGAGGACTTCAAAGTGTTTAAGGAGATTCAGGATACGGAGTATATCGACGAGATATTTCGCCTCGTCAGTAAATATGGTTGCCCCAACCTCAAGAAGTTTGCAGATGTAAGTATGGCCTGTGGCGATTGAATGTTTCCCCTTTCAGCCATGAAGCAGGTCCAACTGTCCTAGCTATACTACTACAGTGGAACCTCTCTAAACTGGACACCCTGGGAGGTCCCCAGGGTGTCTGGTTTAGAGAGGTTTCACTGTAAATCATTACTATTACTATCAAGTTTATCAGGCTCGTCTCTGAAACAGCAAGCCTCGGAATTCCTAAGCATTCCTAGCCTCGCCTTGTAAACTTGATATCAAAAGACACTAGACTGGTATCTCTATGCATGTATCATACCCGGTAATGCCCATATACAGTAGCGCTTTTCTGCAGGTCAGCTATACGTACTATACCAATACTATACGTATACTACACCAATACGATATGTTTTCTATACGATATGCATATAATAGAAACGTACGGTATGTTTGTACCATACATACCAACCAATATCGTATAGATATACCATTCAAATCGTACGTTTATACGATTTTTATACATTTATACCAGATTTGTGTACGGTATAAATGTACCAGAACACCTTAAATGTATACGATATATTAACCGTGTTGCCCTAATATTTGGTCCGCCTCGGCAGTTTTTTTTCATAATATTCAAAAATGCGTAATATTACTTATCTATCTCTGTGTCTTTTTTGTTAATTCTTCGGATATCGTATGTTTGTATAATATTCGATTAGTACGTTTGTATAATGTAAACAAGCTGTACTATACGATGATACGGTACAAACATACCAATATTATATGATCATACGATATGCTCATTAAATATACCAATACTATACGATTACGATATGTATGCGATATTAGTATATACAGATAGGTAAGATATTAGTACATGTATATACAGATAGGTAAGGAGCAGAAGAGCGCTACTGTATATTCATATACACATATATAGGCTGGCCGGTTTGACGTGCCTATTGTCAGAATCTGGGAGAATGTTCAATCGTCTATAGTATGACAATAACTGTCACTCAACAATAAATATTTCTGGTATTACATGCAGCATGGATCATTGCATATATGTTAAATATCACATTCAAGTCTGTAATTATTCCGAAACTGAAATACAAATTTGTTAACTGGCTTTGTAATGTAAGTTTGAAAGTAAATACAGAAAGAATATGTAATTGTAATTTTCGAATTCTGTGAATGTAAAGCATGGTTTATGGGGTATATTTTTTCAGCTAAACAGAAGGTGTGATGAGGGTACATTTGCAACATATTTGCACTTATAATCCAGTTCAGAATGCTTAACTCTTTGCATGCTAGCAGTGAAAATAACATTACGAGTATGTTTCTTATTTCTCTCTGTAAATATGTCTTGAAATTTTATTAGAATTGCGTCCTGACCCAATTCTAATGAAATTCCAAGACATATTCATGATATTTAAATAAAGGAAAATATAATGAATTGTCGTCTGCTATTTTTTAACTGTTTATAGCCCACACATTTCCCAGCATGCAAAGAGTTAATTTATTCATTAATTTATTTCCACAATAAGAAACATTGCACATGTGTCATACGGAGTTACATTTTCTTGTTTCAGTTGGTGAACCGAGAGACATTTTGGGTGGTCACGGAAATCTGTTGTGAAAATAATCTAGTCAAGAGGATGAAAATCATGAAGCACTTTATTAAAGTAGCAAGTAAGTAACTATACTTACTCGTCATTGGCAATAATATTCCATGTGAGATATTGAGGGGAGAAAGTACGAAGTCCTATGAGAAACGAGTATGTTTCTTATTTCTCTCTGTAAATATGTCTTGAAATTTCATTAGAATTGCGTCCAGACGCAATTCTAATGAAATTCCAAGACATATTCATGATATTTACAAGGTGAAATAAAAGAAAATATAATGAATTGTCTGCTATTTTTTAACTATTTATAGCCCACACATTTCCCAGCATGTCATATGAGACACGCCATGTGATTTTGTACCTTCCGACAGCTGCGTAATTTCATGAAATACGTTTACAAAATTTAAATATTTTCCGTAAAAAATGGCATGCAAAATTATACACCACATGTACTCTGAAATTTTGTCAACTTTTTCACTTTATTTATGAAAAAATATTGCAGCGTATTTAATGAAGTTACGCAGAAAGTACAAAATCACATGACGTGTCTCATATGTGGCTGTGATAAGGGAAATGTGTCGTATTGTTTTTGTGATTAGTGTATATCCGCACATTCTGATCAGGATCTGCCATTCCATCAATGACCTCTTTCTAACACGCACTATAGATCATTATCAGGCTATAGGAGTGTGCTATTCGATCAGGAGCTACACTGGTCCCATAAGCCCCATTTCTCCAGTCACAGCCACGTATAGTCTCGTGTACAACAGTCATCCTCTCCAGTACTTTTGGCATTGGCCTGTAGCTTTGAAATTGGAAAAATGATAAATAGAAAATAGAAAAATGCAATTTTCTTGATTTATTGGAAGAGTGGGTTCTTGTTTGCTGAACTATTGTTCTTGATTTATAGCCATCACAAATTGCAGACAATATGGTAAAAACAAACAAGCATAATTTGTGTAAAAAATAAAATAATGAAATCAAAATAAATATTTGAGATTTTTATTTTCCAATTGGGGAAAAACATAATGTTTGTCGCACCTGCTGTGCAATATAGTCGGCACATTGACATACGTACGTACGTACGTACGTACGTGCGTCCAGGGCGACATCCGGGCCGCGGCCATCTAGTTGAGATTTCAAGGTATTCTGAATAATGGCTCCAGAAACTGACAAAACATGAAAATGAAACTACATTACGTGTCATTGTCATTGACAGGGCACTGTAAGGACTGTAAGAACTTCAACTCGATGTTCGCGATCGTGAGTGGGCTGACCCACTCGTCGGTGTCCCGGCTCCACAACACGTGGGAGAAGTTGCCAAACAAGTACCGCCGCATGTACGAGGATATGCAGGATCTGATGGACCCATCACGCAACATGTCCAAGTACCGAAACTTGATGTCTGGACAGTTCGTGCAGCCCCCTATGGTGAGTGTGTTACTACTTTGGTAGCCATCTGCAGTAGTTTTCTGCCTCTGATGTGATAGCAAGGGGGGCATATTGCGTTGCTCTTGAGGTTCCGTATGTCTGTCCATGTACATTACATCAAAACGTTTGTAAGAGTTTCTCCAACATGTAATATCTTCAATATTAGGCGAAGGATTGATTCGATACTTGAACACTTGAGTCACCTGAACATTTGTCACACACTTGCGATACCATTAACACGACCTTGACCTTTGTCACCTTCGAAATGTCGCTGAAATACTTAGCCATTTTGTTACGTCAAAAAGTTTGTAAGACTTTCTCCAACATGTAATATCTCAATAGTATGTGAAGGATTGATTCATCATTCAATACTTGGACATTTGAATCGCCTGAACATTGGTCACACAATCATACCAACATTAACTTGACCTTCACCGTTTTAATATCATCACAAGGTCGCTGAAACTCTTAGCCATTTTGTCTGTGTTTTACAAACATAATGTCTAGTTTTAATTTTCCTCAAGTAAAACGTGTTTTGCCTGCACACAAGAATCCATCATCACCGATTCTTATTTGCTGGCAAAACTTGTTTTTGTCAAGAAGTAACGATTGCGGGAAAACATGTCCAAGTACCGAAGGCTGCTTTCTGGACAGTTTGTGCAGCTATGGTGAGTAATCTGACCGGTCCATTGGAAATGATTGACAAAATTTAATTCAGCAGTGTATGCGTTAATATGTCAGTACATCATATTTGTGCACAAATTCCATGTCGTGCGGTGGTCAGTTTATCCCACACAGTATTGATTGTACTCTGCAGCTGCCGTTCTTCCCGATCGTGTTGAAAGATCTGACCTTCATAGATCTGGGCAACGACTCGCTCGTCGACGGCCTTGTCAACTTTGAGAAGGTGCGCATGGTCGCCAAGGAGATACGCCACATTTGTAACATGTGTTCAGCCAACTACGTAAGTATTGATTTATTGGTTTGAAAATTAAAGTATTCAGACAATTAAATCAGTAAAGTACACTTTGAGGGAGAAATTTTCAATTTAAGGATAAAGTTATTAATTTTTATTATACCGAATTTATTACATTATCACAGCCATTTTGGATGTGATAATGTAATAAAGTCAGTATAATATTTCTGCATACTTTTAATCATCAAATATATGCAGTCTTTGGTTCTATATGAAATAATGCATTGCGGGAAAAATAAATGATTACTCCCTCAAAGTATACTTTGCTAGATAAGTATACTTTGCAATTTTGATGAAATCGGTTACAGGAAAGCACATGTAAATTTAGTTTAAACATATTTGTAAATATGTTGCTCATGTAAATAATATATGCTGTAATGTATATGTGTAATCGTATGGTTATACAGGTTTATCGTAATACATGTAACACTAACAAAGAAAAGGGTGTCGAGTTCAATACCCACATATCTACACCGAAAGTCAAGGTCACACTTAGAGGTCAAAGATAAAAAATGCACATTTCATTTTCGGATTATATCTTCTAAACCAATGAATGGATTTTCAAATGATTTGCTATGTTTGCCATGATGAGACGACGTGTCATGTTCAATACCCACGTGTCACGTTCAATACCCACGTGTCACGTTCAATACCCACGTGTCACGTTCAATACCCACGTGTCACGTTCAATACCCACGTGTCACGTTCAATACCCACGTGTCATTCAATACCCACGTGTCACGTTCAATACCCACGTGTCACGTTCAATACCCACGTGTCACGTTCAATACCCACGTGTCACGTTCAATACCCACGTGTCACGTTCAATACCCGCGTGTTACGTTCAATACCCACGTGTCACGTTCAATACCCCACGTTGTTGTCACGTTCAATACCCACGTGTCCACGTTCAATACCCACGTGTCACGTTTCAATATTCCCAAGTGTAGTTCAATACAGTGTCACGTTCATACCAGTGTCACGTCATTCACGAGTCACGTTCTTAATACCCACGTGTCACGTTCAATACCCACGTGTCCCACGATTCAATACCCACGTGTCACGTTCAATACCCACGTGTACGTTCAATACTCGTTGTCACGCTTCAACCCATCACACCCACTATATGTTCAATACCCACGTGTTACGTTCAATACCCACGTGTCACGTTCAATACCCACGTGTCACACTTAGATGTAAAAGGCCGATTCCGACCTCTTTCTAATATTCAATCTGTTCATGTGTCAAAGCGATGTTTATGGGGGTATTATGATCCTCTTGTTTTATTTTTGCTGCAGAGAAGTACATGTTGTGATCATTCATTTGAACCGTCTCGCCTGTGATTATATCTAGCGTAACCAGAGCCCTGTGTGTTGTAGGACATCCACACGATGTACCTGGGTACCCCCAGTATGTACGACACGTCGTGGCTGTCGGGAATGGCCACGATGAAGCGAACCAAGAACCGGCGCGCGTCCGCCCTGCCAAATGCCCGCAAGATGTACGACGAGGCCCAGATGACGCGCCGTGTGAAGTCCTACCTCAGTAACAAACCGTGTATCTCCGATGAAGACAAGCTCGCTGAGTTGTCCAATAGCTGTGAACAGCCGCGTAAGTATCCAGCCACCACTCCTCACAGAGATCAGATGTTTTTCAGCTGTCGGTATTGTGATACGGTTTAGAGTTTCCGTGCTATGGTTGGCGACGTGTATATACCTTGTCTAAACCATAAAACAGAAACTTTGAAGCATATCAAAATAGCGACAGTGTCAGAGCTCCAGATAAGGTGCGTATTGGCGTATTGAACACTTATTTTAGCAGAATACGCATTATCAAAATTGATTATCAAACGTTGGAGTACAAATACTCGCAGCAATGTGAAAATACGCATTGATTTTCAAATTGAGTAGTGAAAATACTGTCATAAAGTTGAAAATTTACTTAGTTGAGCGGTAAAAAGCATTTTGCAGCTAAAATCAGTGATTCTTTTTTTTTTTTTAACATTTATTCCTTATTTAATTTAAAACTTATCTTGAGCTCTGGACAGTGTTATTGTGTCCGGTGTAGCCTCAGTGTTTTCACTATTCGGAAATGAAATTTGGCTGTTACTGGATAAATGGGATTTGTGACCCGAGTAGCATCTGCACAGTTCGCCATTCTATCAATGAAACACTCGTCATGCTTTTAACAAGCATTATAGATTGTTATCAGGCTACATGAGTGTGCTATTTGATTACGAGCTACACTGGTCACAAAGCACGTAAGCCCTACGGCCACATTTATGCGACTGGTCTATATTGCTTGTTCTCTATTCCAGAGAAGAAATCTGAGGCGTCGCCCAACCTGAGTGCGAGCTCCACAAGTGTATCCTCGGAGGAGAAGCGACCCGTCTACACCGGCCCCAAATTTGGTATGTGTGTCATCCGACATTCTACGTGGGGGTCCTCTCAATGTTAATATCAGGAACCTGTTTCACTAAACTTTGATTGGAAAAGTTTCTACAAAGACTTCTCTGAATTTACTTTATAGGAGTGGATTTATGCCATGCAATATACCATTATATGATTATATCGTCTAATTATGCAAACATCACGTCACTGTCATTATAAATTTTAGCTTGCACTTCTTAACACTTCTTAACCCTTTGAACCGGAAAGCCCGCTATAGCGGTTTATGCAAACAGTGCAGATCCAGATGAGCCGGCTCGTAACGAGCCGTCTCATCAGGATATGCACTGTTTGAAGTAATTTTCATATTTTTGAGAACAAAAACACTCTCTTTTCATAAATGGACTAGTCTGAAAATCATTTTGTGATGGTTGGATTGGTCGCAAAATTAACATATCAAAATCCATGCCAGTTACTTAGGGGTGAAAGAGTTAATGATACAAAGTTTAGTGAAACAGGCCCCTGGCTCTCCATTTCAGTTCAAAGTTTATTTCTTCGTTCTTTCTTAGTTTCTTATTTTACATTGATGGCCGGCCATGGCACAGTGTTTATAATCAATAACTACTGCTCTTGTAGTCTGACATACTTACAACTTTAGATATATCTTATAAATGCTTTTCCATTCAATTCTTGTTTTCTTCTCTGTTACTTGTGTAATTGCACTGGCGATAACCTTGTTCTCTCAAGAATCACATTGCAAGGCAAGATATATATGAGACACGCCATGCGATGTTTTACCTTCGGACATCTGCGTAATTTCATTAAATATGTTTACAAAATTTACAACATTTTTCATAAATAAAGTCAAAAGTTGACAAACTTTTCAGAATACATGCGGTAATTCCGCATGTACTCTGAAAATCTTATCAACTTTTGATGGCATTTATGGAAACTATTGTAAATTTTGTAAACGTATTTCATGAAATTATGCAGATGTCCTAAGGTACAAAATTGTATGGCGTGTTTCATATGTGGTTGTGACTGGAGAAATGGGGCTTATGGGATTTGTGACTAGTGTAGCTGCTGATCAAACAGCACACTCCTGTAGCCTGGTAACGAATAATACTTGTTAGCAGTATGACGTGTCTTTCATTGTTGGAATGGCGAATAGTGTACATCCTGATCTGCACAGTCTGATCTTGTTCTACACTGGTTCTAACGATCTACATGTATATTGCTTTAGAAGCAAGACGGGTGTTACATTGATGGAATGGCGAACAGTGCAGATCCTGATCAGACTGTGCGGATGCACAGTCTGATCTGGATCTACACTGGTCG
This sequence comes from Conchocele bisecta, assembly GCA_029237695.1. Lineage (NCBI taxonomy): Eukaryota > Metazoa > Mollusca > Bivalvia > Lucinida > Thyasiridae > Conchocele > Conchocele bisecta. The sequence continues at coordinate 18,666,990 of CM055267.1, read as the reverse complement.
CAAAACCCATAAACCCCATTTCTCCAGTCACCGTCACATATTTCTCTGCCCAGAAGTACACTTTATATATTTCTTATTAAAATATATATTCTGTGCCATGGATCCAGCATACTTATTATTGGGCAGTTCAAATAAATGATCACAATCTCCTCTAGAAATAACAAAAATATCACTAAAATATTGTTTTCAAATTTCCTCAATACCTGAAAGCATTTGTTTGTCTGAAGGTATTAATGGTTTACAATGTTAAATCCATTTATTTTAAATTTAATTTTATTCAAAACCACATATTGAATATCACAGACACCACCCGAGACACTGTGTCTCTCTCTGGTGATGTCTGTGATATTCAATATGTGGTTTTGAATAAAATTAAATTAGTTACCATCATTGTCACAGAAAGCTTGCATTTGCATCACTTGTTATTACTTTAATAGTTTTATAAATATTTTGGGTTATAAAATATGATGCAAATCTGGAAATAAAGTATTTCCTACTAATCTTTTTCATCACTTCCGATAGATGTCTGTGACACGGCGCCTTTAAGGAAATTACTAATTCTAAGTTAATGTATTTTAGTTACAGTCCTAATTTGTGGCAGTGACTGGAGAAATGTGGCTTATGTGTTTTTCGACCAGTGTAGATCCAGATCAGACTGTGCATCCGCACAATCTGATCAGGATCTGCACTGTTCGCCATTCCATCAATGAAACGCCCATCTTGCTTCTAAAGCAATATAGATCATTATCAGGCGACAAGAGTGTGCTATTTGATCAGGAGCTACACTGGTCACACATCCCGTAAACCCCATTTCTCCAGTCACAGTCGTGATTTACGTTCTCCATTATTTGTGCATGTATTCAGTTTTCTGTGCTGCATGTTTGCTTTCACTAAGTTGCCTCCCCTTGTCTTAGGTGCGGAAACGGTAGAAAACACTCGCAAGCTTATGGCGCTCAGTGGCAAAGTTCGCCTGCATGACCCCAAAGTTCCCCTACCTAACGTTACTAGTCCTAGTCTTTCCGGGCGACGTCAGCCCGCGTCTCCGCGACACGTGCGTCCGTCTGTTCACCTGTCGGCCGAGAGCTCGTCCGTGTTTAGTCTGAGTAACATAGCTCATCGTAAACCTAGTCGACAGGGTAAGGAACGTTGTACTTTTGTGTTACTTTTCTTCTTGTTTCTCTGTCTTTAAGTTCTACCCTGTGTGGTTCTTTGTGACTTGCCATGTCAAGAATGGTCTTATGGTGTGTGCTACCAGTGTTGACCCTAATCAGCCTGCACGTCCTGATCGTGGTCTACACAGTTTGCTATTCAACCAGTATTACCAATTCTTATAACATATATTCATATATATAGCTATTTATCAGGTGATATGAGCTTTGCCTTTGCCTAATACAGTACATACTTACTGATCGCAATTTGATTGATATTATCGTAAAAATATTGTTTCTGCATGGTTTATATAGCCGTAAAATTTGGACAGGTTTAGTGAAACAGACAGTAGATATGTCGGTCACAATGCATTCATGACTACTTTCACTGACGTTTCATTGATGTTACTGAATAAAGTCTGTAATGATGCAACGTAAACAAGTGGCATTCGTTTCAATGAAAACCAGGTTATGTTTGCTCCTGCAGTGGCCAATTTCGTGGTCAATTATCTCAGATGATAATGTTTGTTCATGCTCGCGTAGCACACAACTATCGCTCGGAATAATCAAATGCTTGGTTTACAGTGCAACCTCTCTAAGTCGGACACCTTGGGAACCTCCCAGAGTGTCCGGTTTAGAGAGGTTTCACTGCACTATTCTAGTTTCTTGTGGTATCAAGTTCATAATGATCAGCTTGGAAACGGCAGGAATTCCTTGGCGAGCCTCGAAATTCCTGCACGTTTCCTAGCCTTGCCTGATATGAAAAGATATGAACCTGGTATTTATTCTCGGTTTACAGTGATAGTTAATCAGGAGCTACACCGGTCTAGAATTCAATAAACCCGTTTTTGTCACATTTAAGACGAGCCATGTGAGTTTGTACCTGTGAAGATATGCAATATCTTCTTCAGAAAAATATTTACTGATTTTAGGATGACGTTGAAAGTTGACAAAATATTCAGAGCAAATGCGGAATAGAATTCTGCATTTGCTATGAAAGTTTTGTCAACTTTCGATTTCATTTACAGATAATATCACAGTTTCTGTAATGTTTTTCTTTAAAAATTGCACATCTTCTTAGGTACAAAATCACATGCCAGGTCACATGTGTGTAGTATACTAGCCTACGGATGCTGTAGCAGCCTTCGTTTCCTGTTGCTAATGTTCTTGTCTCGCAGACCTTTCTTTACTAAATCTGTAACATTTCCTGCCTCACATATTGCCATATGTGCAGTTGGATGGCAAATCTCCCCTTACAGTCTCTGGCTCTAGTCCGCTCAAGGTCAAGGTCAGATGACTTAGATATTTGCGTTAAAGTTTTTGATGGGTACATCCATCAGTGCGACTTCTTTTTTTTCATAGACTGTATCGTTACCTTAATCATGAAAAATACACTAGTTTTTCCATCACACTGGTTTTTTCGGTTCAGACTGTAAACTGAGGTCCCTTTTCTATATGTGGTTGTCACTGGAGATATGAGGCCTATGGGATTTGTAACCAGTCTAGCTATAGATAAAATAGCACACTCATCTAGCATGATGTACATGTATATTACTTGTTAGAAGCATGACAGGTGTTTCATTGGTGGAATGGCGAACAGTGCAGATCGCAAAACCAATAAGCACCATTTCTCCAGTCACAGCCATATAACGTTAGCTGTTACTGGTACGTTAAGCACATTCACTTGTTCGTTCAGTCCACGATTCCTGTAGCCGATTTCACCAAAATTGCAAAGTATACTTATCTAGCAAAGTATACTTTGAGGGAGAAATTTTATTAAATTTTTTGTTGTCATTATACTGCATTTATTACATTATCACAGCCATTTTGGCTGTGATAATGTAATACATTCAGTATAATAATTCTGCATACTTTTAATCATCAAATATATTCAGTCGTTAGTGCTATATGAAATAATGCATTTCGAGAAAAATAAATGATTACTCCCTCAAAGTATACTTTGTTAGATACGTATACTTTGCAATGTTGATGAAATCGGCTACAGGAGTCATACTTACTTGTCATTACCCGTGTTTCATTCTACATGAGGTCTTGGATTCAATCATCACCTTAAAGGTACATGTCCACTCAGTAGGCACAACATGTTCTTTATATCAGACACATCATCTGAGACATTTCCTGGCAACATAAATATTAATTCACCATTTCCCCACGTATTGATTGGCATTATTATACATTTTATATCAGACGTAAATGTTCACACTGATATCAGGGGCGATAATCGTGTTTCCTTAAAATGTTAACGGACATTACTATTTATTGTCTGTATTTATTTTTTAATGTACAATGATCATGCTATTTTTTCAGGTGACGCATTTAATTTGTGTCAATAATTAAAAAATATCATTCCTCTTGCATATGAAAATAGCCTGATACAACTGCATGTCATTATCAGTAAAATAAATATTACTAAATGGTTATATTTGTATAGCGGGCACTCGCAATTTTTAGAACCAGTGGAATAGTGACACAATTATACACTTATTTAATTCCTATAAAGAACATTTTGTGCCTATTGAGTGGGCATGTACCTTTAATTATGAAAACTACTTCAATAGTATTTATATCCCACTGGTTTTTCGGATCAGACTTATAGGAGGTGCTGTCTCTATATGACATTAACTGTTGCTTGGACGTTAAACCCCTTCACTTGCCCATCCCTCCAGGTTCCCTAGGGTCAGCTGAGTCAGCCAGCCCGACGGGCAGTGCCAAAAGCTTCACGGCCAACCCGCCGCCATTCGAATGTGACTCGACCTCAAAGTCTTCGAGCCACAGCAGCATCAACACGGCAAACTACGACAACCACAGCGCGTGTTCTGTCGGCTCATCGAACTCTCCACCCAACTCACGGAAATCCTCCTCATCCTCACTCACTCACCCTCCATCATCATCCTCATCATCACATCATCCATTACTACAACACCAGCCACAAACAGGTAGGTGCAGGCACTGAGCAACAACCATATACAAGGGTGGGAACTTTCAGGATACATGTATATCTTGAAATCAGAATTTGATGTTCCTGTAGCCTATTTCACCAACATTGCAAAGTATACTTTCCTAGCAAAGTATACTTTGAGGGAGAAATTTTCAATTTTAGGATAAATTTATTAATTTTTATTATACTGAATTTATTACATTATCACAGCCATTTTGGCTGTGATAATGTAATCAATTCAGTATAATAATTCTGCGTAGTTTTAATCATCAAATATATGCAATTGTTAGTTCTGTATGAAATAATGCATTTCGGAAAAATCAATGATTACTCCCTCAAAGTATACTTTGCTAGAAAGTATACTTTGCGATTTTGATGAATTCGGCTACTGATGGGGGATATGGCAATGGACTTCAATCCTGGAGTTTGTAAATTCAATCCTCACCCTTGGCATGAAAAATACTTGCAATGTATTTCCATCCCACTCGTCTGTGAGATTGGACTTTAAACTGTGGTCATATATGCTGGGATGTTAAACCTGTTGACTTTCACTCTTTATTTGTTTGTTTATTAGTTTTCATATTTGGTATGTGAAACATTTCCCACCCCTGCATATACTGAGATAATGCAGACATCTTTTTTCATGCCCCCTATGCGATAGGGGGAATATTGCTTTGCTCGTGAAGTTGCGTACCTCCGTCTATCCAGGCACATGTTCAGGGACACTGACACACCATTTGTTAAGAGTCAAGTATGCCAAGGGGGCATATCCATGTTTTGCAAACATGTCTAGTTCTCCCCTGATCCAGATACTTGTTATTCACAATATTTGTTTTACTCCGAGTCATTGGGACCAGATATAATACTACTTATAGATGCAACAGTAACTGGCTAAATGTTCGTACATTGGCCGGTCTGTATTTTCTCCGGTTGTAAATATGTTAACTTAAAAATAATTGTCATTGCTTAAATGCCACTGGCTGAGAGACACGCTATGTGATTTTGTACCTAAGAACATGTACGATTTTTCACGTAATATATTTACAGAAACTGTGATATTTTCTGTAAGTGACGTTGAAAGATGACTTTTCATAGCAAATGCGGAATAGAATTTTGTCAATTTTCAACGTCATTTACAGAAAATATTTTTCATGAGATATCGCACATGTTCTTAGGTACAAAATCACATGGTGTGTCTTATTAGTTTCGACAGATTAATTGTCCCGGTCATTCTGCACACATCTGCCTGAATCGGGGTGAAACATTTTGCTGATGGCAGCAAGCATATCTGAATGATTAATTAGCGAACAGCGTAGCCCCAGATCAGACTGCGCTTATGCGCAGTCTGATCTGGGGCTATGCTGGTCGCCAACGTCTTTAGGAACATTTTGTCAACCGGGTGCCCATAACTAAATGGCAAGCCTTGTAGATCTTGATCATAACATGCAGATGTACATACTGATCTGGAGCTATGCTGTTGATGAATGTCATACCATCTCCTTTGTCAACTGGTAGTCTTTGAGAGTGATAGGCCAAAGCTTAGGGGATAAGACAATGGACTTCAATACCGGAGGTTGTGAGTTCAATCCTCACCCTAGGCATGAAAAATACTTACATATTATTTTCATCCCACTGGTCTGTCGAATGAGACTTTAAACTGTGGTCCCGTCTTGGACCTTAGCTGTTGGTGGGACGTTGAACTCTTTCACTTTCACGTGTTTCCTTGTTTCTGACTATACATGCGATTGTTATATGGATTCACAATAGGTACGTGTATGTACATACAGCCAATATTTCAGTTGGGCCGCTGCTATATTTCTATCCGGGTAAGCCACTTGTCTTAGACTAGAAACCTGGATTTATCCAAGAACATAACCATAACATTGATAACATGAATTTATTCACCATTGAATATATATATAGGTGTCTAAACTGACCTTGAATACATTGCTTGAGACAGCTCTTATGATAGAGAGTTCCAGATAAGTTTTGTGTCAAAAGCGTATTATACCCCAAGATTTCAAATTCAATGTGTATTTTGCTTGAATTTCTTCCTTATTAAATAGGGAATAAATGATAAAAAATCCAAACAATCACTTATTTGAGCTGCAAAAAGCAGTCAATGTTATATTGACAGCTTATTTTCACATATTATATTGACTGAAAACTGATCTTTGTTATTAACTCTTTGCATGCTGGGAAACTTGTGGGCTATAAATAGTGCAAAAACAGCGGACAAAAAATCATCATATTTTCTTTTATTTCTCCTTGTAAATATCATGAATATGTCTTGGAATTTCATTAGAATTGAGTCCTGAGGACTTGATTCTAATGAAATTCCAAGACATATTTACAGAGAGAAATAAAAAATATACTCCTTATTTGTTTGGCGGATATTTTCACGGCTAGCATGCAAAAAGTTAATGAAGAACCAGATAGCAGATAACTACGTGTAGTATTTTTCTGGTTAGGTAAAACTTATTGGGACAGTTACTTCCCTTTGATTGTCTCGCTGTTTTGTTCACATAATATTATATAAGCAGTTTCTCTGGATTAACCATCCCATTAATGAATCAGAACTTTTTTGACAGCTGATTTGAGTTTGTAATGTTCGCAAATGTAAATTTATATTTATGGCTGTGACTAGAGAAATGGGGCTTACGGGTTTTACGAACAGTGTAGATCACAATCAGCCTGTGCATCGCACAGTCTGATCGGGATCTGCACTTTTCGCCATTCCATTAATGAAACTCCCATCTTGTTTCTAACAAGCAACATAGATTGTTTATAAGGCGACAGGAGTGTGCTATTTGATCAGGATCTACACTGTTCACAACTCCCATATGCCTTATATATCCAGTCACATTCACCTGTATACAATACCAACATCATAAGAGCTGTCTCCCATGTTATACATAAACCTTGTGTTTCTTGCAGCATTAGCTAATCTAGTCGCGTGGTCTATTGCAGTGTCTAATACTTATCCACCAGTGCCCCCATTGCCGCACCCCACCCAGCGGCCGCCACTGCCACCGTATCACGTCGTCATGCAAAACTCCCCAGGTGAGGCCCCACGAGGCCCCTCAATGCACGATGTGTTGCATATATATAATGTGTTATCTATATCTAATGCGTTATCTGTATCTAATATTTTAGCCCTTAACCCTTTCAACCCTAAGTAACTGGGATGGACTGTGATATTTTCCTGCCAATCCAATTGTCATTGATTTTCAGACTAGTCCATTTATAAAAAAGGTGGTGGTTTTTGTCTTTTAATAAATGTGAAAATTAAAAAAAAGTGCAGGTCCTGATGAGACGGCTCGTTACGAACCGGCTCATCTGGATCTACACTGTTTGCAAACGCTGCTATAGAGGTCTGTAGTGTTGAAAGGGTTACAATGCAGGAAATGAAAATTGTCATCTGCTGTTTGTTTCTTCATATTTTGGCTTTATTCAAGAAAACATTGGAAATGAATCTAAAGTGCAGCCAGACCATGTTTTATTGAGAAAACTGGAAATTACAAATATAAACAGCGGACAACAATAAATATGTGCGCATTGTAAGGGTTAACAGTGTCGTAACCAGAGAACAAACAAACAGTGAGGCAACCGTAGCAAACAGAAAAAAAACATAATTACCCTAAATATTCCGACACAAATTGCTATGGGAATCCCGTATTAAATATCTGAATACATTATCATTGTGATTAAACCAGTACTGCCATAAACTTAAATATTAGCATTCTCACTGTTGTGGGGAAACCATATATTTTTATGTTTCCACAAATAAATGGTGTCTGAGTATTTAGGGTTATTACGGTAAGCCTTTCTCTAAGCCTCGGTGTGACTCGCTGTGACTGTGGCCCTGGTTTGTTATTATTTAATGTCACTGTATGGTGTATGCTGGTGTGAAACGTAATGTCACGTGGCTCGATTTTCTTAGTAAAGTCGCCACTAAATATCTACTCACATTATTTAGAAAGGGTAATTAATTTAGTTAATCAAAATTAGAAACTTACAAACAGTTCATTAATTTTATATACATTTAGATATTTACAAACAATTATGATCCCTATGAGGCGACCTGGATGCTGTTTCAGTAGCCTATTTCACCAACATAGAGGGAGTAATCATTTATTGATCCTGAAATGCATTATGTCATATAGAACTAACGACTGCATAGATTTGATGATTAAAAGTATGCAGAATTATTCTACTGAATTTATTACATTATCACAGCCAAAATGGCTGTGATAATGTAATAAATTCAGTATACCGGTAATAACAATTAATAAATTTATCATAAAATTGAAAATTTCTCCCTCAAAGTATACTTTGCTAGAAATTGCAATATTGGTGAAATAGGCTACTGATATTCAATCCTGGGTAATGTTTTGCAATGTTGGTGAAATAGGCTACTGATATTCAATCATGGGTAATGTTTTGCAATGTTGGTGAAATAGGCTACTGATATTCAATCCTGGGTAATGTTTTTTCCCTCATGCACTGCAACTCTAGTTATATTTCAGTATTATTAACATCTGTTTTTACAAGTCCCTACATGTATGTGTTTACCAGATGACTCACGGAATTGCAAGTACAATTCGGTTCAAATATGACTCGAGGTTGGGTTCAGAAATACAATACAAATCTAAACCAGTTTATTTTTACAAAACTGCAATGTTGTCAATGAGCAGCCTGTTGACACTACGGTTCCCCATTCAATGTCACTTGTGTTTGTGTGACACTGACGTGGTGCATGCTTCATTGTATGTTTGTGGTTGAGGAGCACAGCACTAGTCTATTCATTACATTCTGTGTATATCTGAGACCATTTAAATGGTTAAATGTTTATGGGACACTCAAGATTAGAAAACCGCAATGTTATCAACGAGTAGCTTTTTGACACGACAGTTCCCCATTCAAGGCCATTGTGTTTGTGTGACACTGGCGTGGTGCATGCGTGATTGTATATCTGTGGTTGAGGTGCACGCTGGGCTCACTAGCATTGTGAACAGTGCAGAGCAAGTCAGCTGGGCTGCCGTTTCATTAAACTTTATACGACTAAAATGTTCGTAAGTGCAGAATTAAGATGGTCTGTAAATGTCACATTAACAACATTTTCTTGTAAACAGTTGTTGGATTTACATTTATTGAGCATATGCAGCCTATGCTCAATAAATGTAAATCCATGAATTGAAATTTCCAGACGATCCTATATTTGCACGTAGGAACATTTCAGTCGTACAGAGTTTTATAGTGAAACGGCCCCCATGTGCTTCCACTGTACCCGAGAAGATGTGGTATGAAAAATATTTACAATTATAGAATATTTTCTGTGATCACGTTGAAGGTTGATGACATATTCAGGGCAAATGCGGAATAGAATTCCTCATTGCTATGACAATTTTGTCAACACCATTTATAGTTTCTTTAAATATTTTTCGTGAAAAATCGCAGATCTTCTTAGGTACAAATTCACATGGCTTGTCTCATATAGACAGTGAAGCAAGCACAAGGTGGTATGCCGAACAGTTAGCTACTGTTCATGATGCAAAAACTGTACTGTACCGAAATACAGTAAGCCCAGTCTTGTCAGCTTTAACCCTTTGTATGCTTTCAGATAATTAAACTTCAAATTTAACAAGTACAGGCCACACTCACTTACTCGAATTCGAAGGGAGATAAAAAAATACTTTGAGTTAACCGTAGTTTGACGTATCCGTAGTACGCAACCTGTCGGACAACAAACTATTTTATTGACAGTTAGAACCAAATGATTACTTGCTGATGTAGCCTTGAGTAGTAAATATGATTTATTTTAGCAATTAAATGTACATGGATACATGCTAAATGCTGTTTCTAAGACAAATCATATTTAAACACTTTCGGTTTGTTTACAAATACACATATGCATGTCTGTGTGTAATTAATAGATAACCCGGATGTGGCACACGTGACATGTGCATGTAGCGATATGTACATATTCAGTTCACCAATGAAATAAATAATAACAAGAACATAATATTTTATTAATTATTTTAAGAAATTATACAGGGAAACAACACAAGACAACAAGAAATACTGATTTGTAACACTATTATAAATGATTATTTCTGACCAGACTTGATTGTACAAACTAACAATGTTTAGAACATAAAACTCGCCCATTCAATGTTTCGTCCCTATACTGATGCTGTCACATTCGGGAGATATATACACACGATCGAGTGTGAAATATTTCACTAATTTCTAATCGCGCAACTTGTGTTCATTTTAATTAACGTTCGAGTAAAAGCATTTAATGCCAGTCCAATTAAAATAGTTGCCATTCATTGCTCACCACTTAATGATCAGCGACGGTCATTTCGGGAGGCCTGTTTAATCAGTGTCAACGCAAACACCTTTAACTACTGTCTGAATACCCGACTTTGATCAGGTAAACTGCAGGTGACAAACTTCTACTTACCTCCGCAAATTGACATTTCGACTTAACGAGTGTGAAATACAGTAGATTTACGTTTTCGGGACCTAAATATACCTTCGAATAAACGGAAAATTTGAGTTATCGAAATTTGACTTAACCGAACTTAGTTATATGGAAAATAATAGGATTTTAAACGGGACCGTGCTAGTAATTCGACGTAACCGGTGATTTCGACGTAAGCGACTTTGAGTAAACGAGCGTAGCCTGTATAGCCATTATCTGTATGCAATTATACAATACTCCTAAGTGCATGCAATTCCTACTTATTCAGTTGTATACACAATTAATGATACACCCGCTATGCCACACAATATGTGGACTGGAGAAATGGGGTTTATGGGATTTGTGACCAGTGTCGCTCCTGATTAAATAACACACTCGTGTACGCTGTTAATCATCTGTGTTGCCTGTTTTTGGGATTTTCTTCTCAATGAAGCAGGTTAAATGCGGGATCTATCCCATGATCCCTAAATGACTGTTGCTCTTGATAGGCTGTTAAACACCAATTAATCAAATCAAATTTTCTCGCTTTGTCATGCCGTGCCACGTTCGAGTGATTTTGTTAACTGCATCTTGTCGTGCCTGTATGTTGTGGTGACTTTGTTGTCGTGCCTGGTATTGGTGATGTGTTCAGCTTTCAGGATACACAGCTTTTGCGAGAACAGCTTAAATCATTATCGCAGTATGAGATGCTTTATAATCAGTGGTGTGCTAACCGCAAATGGGCTCTTGAGTTTATTGTTTGAGAACATGTCACACATGTAGTTATACATGCTTTAACCAATTAAATGTCATACATGTAGTTATTATAGGAATGAATGGCCTTTTTGTGGAATTTATCGGGGTATAAACTTGGAAAAGTCGCGGGAATACTGGACGAAGGCCGGAAGGCCTCGTCCAGTATTCCCGCGACTTTTTCAAGTTTATATCTCCGATAAATTCCACAAAAAGGCCATTCATTCCTTATAATTCCAGCATTTGAAATAAATTCATCAGGAAAATGTGTTTATTTTCCGTTTTCTTAAGAATTATTTTAACTGCGCCTCCCGGTTATGGAAAGTAGTTCGGCATGGGAGTTTACTGGGATATAAATTTTGGACAGAGACTTGCTACGGGCCAATCAAATGTTAGGGAATTGTGTAAATATTTTTGTGCTGGAATTATACATGCTTTAACCAATTAAATGTCGATACATACGCACCCACCCTTGATTGGTATAAACAAATAAAAAAAATTTCTCCACAAACTTTTCTCATTTTTCATTCAAAGTATATGTTGTGACCACTCATTTCAACCATCTTGTCGAGACGGTCGAGACGGTTCAACTGATGGTCATAACATCTACTTCCGATATGAAATAAGAATAGAATTTTCCATGGTGTGTCTTCAGAATGTTAAAGGTTAACCCTATTCACCCCTATGTAACTGGAATGGATTTTGATATGTTAATTTTGCAACCAATCCAATAGTCACAAAATGGTTTTCAGACTAGTCCATTTATGAAAAGGAGGTGTTTCTCAAAAATGTGAAAATTACTTGCAAAAAGTGCAGATCAACTTGGGTGCATAATTTACTTAACCATTTCAACACCACAGGCCAGTATTTTGTTATTGGCAAACAGTGTAGATCCTTATGAGACGGCTCGTCACGAGCCGGCTCATCTGGATCTACACATTTCGCCAATACCACTATACAGGCCTGTGGTGTTGAAAGAGTTAAACAATTGTAATATGAAATAGCCCAAAAAACACAGATACACACTTTATGTGAACTTTTGTTAGAGTTACGGGTTCAAACACTGGGTGGACCGTGAACATTTATAATTACACCTCAGGACCCGATCCTTGAAATAGTTCTTTTGTTTATTGCTTACCTGTTGAATGTGTCACAATAGTATAATATTAGGTTTGCATCTAACGACGGCACACTTGGGAACATTCACTGTAGTTTGCCAGTATTCTGGGATACCTGGAAACACACACATGGCTGGGAATGAGGTGATGACCGAATTCGTTCTTAATAACTATTACTATATAGGTATATCGTTCAACCAGTCTTGTTTTATTTTATAAATTGTTAACAGCCAATCCTGTGTCCCATCGCACAGCACAATGGGGGAATCACCGCTTTATACAATACACATCCGACAATATAGTGGAATCCCAGTGATATCCATTGCAGGTTATTATTAGCTGTCACGACTGCGTTTGTCTTGAGAAAGTTTACATGTTTGTATTGGCCGACAGCGTAGGACCAGACTCATTGGAACAATAGGATTGCGGTTTATTAATCATCAGCCAACTAATTCCTTGATTAAATGTACATACCCACTGAACATGAACAGTGCAGACCCTGATCAGACTGCGCAGATGCGCAGGCTGATCTGGGGCGACACTGGTCGCATAACATATAAGCCCCATTTCTCCAGTCACAGCCACAAATAGGTTAAGAAAACTAGGGATGGTGATTTGTTGTGACTACAACCCACATCCGACTGACCAAGGTCTGATTTTGATAATATTTGGCCACAATTTGTGTCTAGGATGGTGATTTGTTTTGCCTACAACCCACATATCTGATTAGGATTTGCACTGTTCACCATTCCATCAATGAAACACCCGTTTCGCTTTTAACAACCTATATAGATCATTATTAAGCTACAAGAGTATGTTGTGTTTTTTTATCAGTACATCCGACCGCCCAAGTTACTGAAGACTTCACCTTGTTTGATAGGCCAAAATCATCGCTCCAGATAAGGAATTAGTAATTGAGTATTGTCACTCCATCATTTCTGAAGCAATTGGGTATTTCAAAATTTTAATTGGGTTAAAATAAAATCACACTACTGTTTACACATCAATAGACCGCAATTATTGAATAGTTTACATCGAAATGAAAAGATGTCTTGGTATTTCAAGATGTGTTTTATTGTTTTCTGCAGCACATTTTTTATTGTTTTTTGATACTCGCTACTTCTGATTTCAATTGGGTTTTTGGCAATTTTAATTGGGTATTTAAGCAAATACGCAGCTTATCTGGAGCTTATTATTATTATTATTATCAAGGCTGCCAGCGCGGGATTAGCTTAGTGATAATAATGTCTTTGTTGTGATACTGTCCGTACCTTGTAAGTCAGACATTTATTTTGTAGAACTTCAACCTGTTTATGTGTGAATTCATTTTCCTCTACAGTCTAACATGCATTTTGATATTTAACGTTGTTGTTCACTAATGTTTGTATAATTCTGTTGAGCCCCACGGCCCCACAGCCCATTCCCCTTTTCAAAAACAGACATTCAAACAAAACTATGTAGTTGGCATTCTCACAAGTAAGTAATTGATGCATGCAAAATTGTTCATGGAGAGGAGAGGAGAGGCTCAATGAGACGATTCTAAAGCACTCCCAACTTGCCATTTTTGGAGAAGAAATGACAAAATTTCACCCCAAATTGATAAAATTACGCATGTTAACCCTTTCCCTGATAGGGACGACTTTTCACGCCTCTGCAGAAGATGTCTTTTGAAAACATTGTGGGAAAAGGAGAAATTGCTTGTTACAAAATTGCTTGTAACAAGCAATTTCTCCTTTTCCCACAATGTTTTCTACTCTATCAGATAATTTAACCATCATTTGACCCAGCATTTGATTCTTTTATTCAGATGTTTTGGATTTGGAGGAGTCGAAATATCGCAAAACAGGGAAAGGGTTAACTGGAGCTCTGTATACGTGTTGATGTACTGCACAACTACTTTCACTGACGTTTCATTGACGTATATGCTCATGTACAAGGATTTAATTGGGTTTCCATAGGTAACATAAGCTACCGTGCCCGATACTGGCACGTACCTAATTGTTAGTGACATCACCTGGTGAATAGCAAGTAATATAATACCTGACAATGGCTGGTCTCCCATGGATATTTTGCATTCTTGTGGTTTTAAATTTGAAGCCTTGTTTCTGCACTATTTCACCCGAATGTTGTATGAACTGGGAAATAGGCCTGTGGTGTTGAAAGGGTTAAAGAAACTATTGTCTTTTAATACAAATTTGGTTGTTGTTCCTGTAATAATTGTACACGGTATATTTGATCTTTGAATGATGTGCAACAGTGGACAATGTCGTTCATCACCAGGCATGTTCATTGTCTGTGTTAAAGGACTCCGCCCCCACCCTCACCACCATGTCCCGCCACACCCATACACAGACCAGTATACCTGGATATTCCACCTATTTCATGCTGAAAACGCCTATATGGGGCATGACCAAATTTCCATAATTTTCGCTATTTTTCTTACTTCTTCTCCAAGCTATATGTTGTGACCACTCATTTGAACCGTCTCGATGAGACGGTTCAAATGAGTGGTAACGAACATATACTTCTGTACATAATCAAGAGAATTATTTTTATTATGCCCCACCACGATAGTGGAGGGGGCATTTAGTGTTACCCTTGTCCCGTCCATCCGTCCCGTCCGTCCATCCGTCCGTCTGTCCGTCACGAAACTTTAACGCTCGGGTAAATTTGGCCTCATTTATTATCAAAGCGATATGTGGGGCATCCGTGTTCTATGAACACATTTTCTAGTTTTCCGTGCAAATATTTTGTGACCTCCGCATGTATTGGGTTAAAATGATAACAACACGTTTACCTATTTCATTCTCGGTGTCATGTGAGCCTGGCTCTGCAATATTCTGCCTTTTCACATCACTTTATCGCCCCTCCGAGTACGGGCCTGCTGCAATGATATCCGGCCTATAATGGCCGCAGGATTGTGCTTGCAGATTTTAGCTATAATGACCACAATTGCCATACATTCCATTTCTTCAGCGACAGTCATATATTGAGACACGCCATGTGATTTTGTACCTTCGGACATCTGCGTAATTTCATTAAATATTTTTACAAAATTTACAACATTTTTCAGAAATAAAGTCAAAAGTTGACACAACTTTCAGAGTACATTTCGCATGTACCGGTAATTATGTCAACTTTTGGAAAATGTAAATTTTGTAAACGTATTTCATGAAATTACGCAGATGTCCAAAATCACACTTTTATGTGTATTCAAATATATTTTTTGTTCTGGTTTTCTTATTTCTCAGCCAAAGTATATGTTGTGACCACTCATTTGAACCGTCTCAATGAGACGGTTCAAATGGTGGTCACTACATATACTTCTGATGAAAAATAAAGAAAATTATTATTATTTTTCCGTCAGAAAAAATGTGTATCTTCAGAACGTACTGTGTTAAGGCTGGTTTTGTCAGATTCAGGCCCACATGCACTGTTTATCCTGTATGAAAAAGGTGTCACTGGTGCAAAGAAAATATGTTTGCCTCAATGGTGGATTTATATTTAGTTAATGATTTATTTTAACACTGTTTATGCACCCCGATTTGATAAATACATTATTATCAATATCTTAATTATGTTCATGTCACTTTGTTTCACATCAATATGTCGTGAAAATGTTTTTAACAAATAATGATAACTTTATTTTAACAGAAATATGAGTTAAACAGATTTCTATGATAGATTATGATGCTCTGGAAAATGTTTAAATATTGAACCATGACTTTATTTTAACCCTTTCAACACTACTGGTATTGGCAAACAGTGTAGATCCAGATGAGCCGGCTCATGAAGAGCCGTCTCATCAGGATCTGCACTTTTTGCAAGTAATTTTCATATTTTTGAGAACAAAAACACCTTCTTTTCATAAATAGACCAGTCTGAAAATTGGATTTGTTGCAAACAAAATTAACATATCAAAATCCATTCCAGTTACTGAGGGGTGAAAGGGTTAAAGGTCAATGTGGTTTCTAAAATGTTCATGATGTTATTTGTGTGCTTCAGTATGGGTAGAATTATCTATGCTCCATCTATCAGTGAATCATACTACACAGAGGCACAGGTTGAAGTAACGGACCGAGGTCTATAAATACATTAAATATGCCTAAAACTATTTTTTTTAGCTTATTTTTTTCCGTTTATTGATGTTTTTAGGCATATTTAATGTATTTATAGACCTCGGTCCGTTACTTCAACCTGTGTACAGAGGTGCACGTCTATCTATCATGTCAAACAATATTTTCTTTGCACCAACAGTGTTTTGTTGTTCTTAAATATAACATGATTTGTTAACTACGCATGCGTTGTGTTTGGCATGGCTTAACCGTATTGTAATTCCTTTATGTAGCCTAGCATTTTCTTTTTCCCTTTCCAACAGCTAACAGTCAGTTCATCCACAACACTTACACGAATGTCCGTCGGCCCCCGTTGCCTGATTATCAGTCTGCGACCCACATGGCCCAATTGGCTCGGCAGCGTGTCCAATGGCAGGGGGTCAATGGAGGCAGCAGTGTGGGCCGGGATTCCCTCCCCGGGGGTGGTATTTATTACGAGGACGAGCAATCCGATGGTAGGTCTTTACACGCTTGTAATCCTCTATGCTGCGCTGCTTGTTAATGGGTGTTTCATTGGCTGAATTAATGGCGAACCGTGCCCTCCCTGCACAGTCTGATGTGATTACTATCGGACACATCCATGCAGTCATTGTCTGATATGTTCATTCCATACCAGGGTATGTGATCACAAGGTTTCCGAACGGTTTCTGTAGCCTATTTCATCAATAGTGCAAAGTATACTTTAGTAGCAAAGTATACTTTGAGGGAGAAATTTTCAATTTTTTGAAAAATTTATTAATTTTTATTATACTGAATTTATTACATTATCACAGCCATTTAATGGCTGTGATAATGTAATAAATTCAGTATAATAATTCTGCATACTTTTAATCATGAAATATATGCATTTGTTAGTTCTATATGAAATAATGCATTTCAGGAAAAATAAATGATTACTCCCTCAAAGTATACTTTGCTAGAAAAGTATACTTTGCAATTTTGATGAAATCGGCTACAGATGTGACACAATTTTTAACAGTTGATTTTCTGTAAAATCTTTCAAGCGGCATGACATATTTTTTATGAAACAGTTCAAACAATGCACAGTTCACGTATTTTATAATCACATTAACCCTTTCAACCTTGGATTATTATCATACGTTGGCTTTTTTCATACTAATTTTGGGACTATTCCATTGATGACAAAATGCTGAATTTCTTTTGAGCTGAATAATAGTGACAAATGCTGCAGATCCTGATGAGACGGCTCGTTTCAAGCCGGCTCAACTGGATCTACAGTGTTTGCACAAATTGGCTTTCTGACCTCTGGGTTGAAAGGTTTAAAGGGGACATTGACCATAACTGGTTCCTCATCAGAATGACTACTGTCTGTTCCACGTTTTTCTGCCGACAAACTGTTGGCTATTAAACACATTAAATCTAAAAAATATCAAAATGTAGGTAGTTTTTCAGGAATAACAAAAAAGAGTAGTGAATGAAATTCCATCAAATATTGATTTTATTGTGAAAATACGATGTTCCTATGGGAATTTAACATGGGCGCTAAAAATATTTTTTTAATTTGTGGAGCGATTTTCAAAATCTAACTATTTCGCCAGGTTTCGGAGTCAATTTCCAAATTGTTTCGGTTTTCGACTCTCACAGTCACTCTTCACCTCCTTTTTGTCCAATGTTAAATTCCCATAGGAAAATCGTTTTGTTTTTTTGCAATAAAATTAATATTTGATGGAATTTAATCAAATAAAACAAATTGGGGAGGGTGACTGTTGTTATTGATTACATTTAAATAATTCTGAGGTTTAATAGTTTAATAGCCAAAAGTCTGTCAGCAGCAAAATGTGGAACAGACAGTAATATATGACTAAAATCATTGCTACAAACTGTACATTAAAAGGCTGCTGAATGTTTCATAAAAGTCTATCATTCTGTTGGAAAGATATTAAAGGAAATCTATTATAAAACAGTACGTCACATTGTTCGGAAACCACATGATCACACACCATGTTGGCTAAGTTTACTTCAGTGAACGTATTGCGAACTGTGAATGCTGGAGACACTGAGTGGAGTGATCTGGGTTTGCACTGGTTATATATGTCATACAGTGAAACCTCTCGAAACCGGACACCCTGGGAGGTCCCCAGGGTGTCCGGTTTAGAGATGTTCCACTGTAAATCGGGCATATGACCATTCTGATACGTATGTGCGTGGTTTGCAATCATGGACATATATTAACATCTGAGATAAATAGCGGTGAAACCCATCAAAAATAGGATCACAGATGTTGTATTGGTGTTCGGTTTAGAGTTTCCACTGTATTTGCATATTCCCTGCCAAGGACTTATTTATGCCAGCACGTATTTGGGCCACCAGCTGTTAAAAAGAACCTTATATTGTTTACAAACAGTGTAGCCCCAGATCAGCCTGATGATCTACACAGTCTGATCTGGGCCTACACTGTTAATTGTATAATCAATAGTGGTCTCAACATTTTATTAAAAAAAATTCTTGGCTGATTATTTTTTTTCTACATTTTTATGAATAAAAACTTAGTTTGGCACTCTTTAGAATCATTTCCAATGGAAATGATTCTAGAATAATACCAAACCATGTTTTTATTGGGAAAGAAAGACATACTATGACAATAACTTTCATTTCCCGCGGTCTAAGGGTTAAATCCTGATAAAACTGTGGGAATGTAAAACATGATCTAATACTGTTGCTATTGTTTTAAGGTTCTTTTTCGCAGTCAGCGGCGCTAGTAGATTCCCCACCACCTTCTGTTGCACATTCTACTGGCACCTTAACCCTTAGAAAGCGGGAAACGAAATTGTCGTCTGCTGTTGCTTTATATTTTGTATAAATAAAAACATGGTTTGACAGCACTTTAGAATCATTTCCAATGGAAATGATTTTAAAGTGCTGTCAAATCATATTTTTGATGACAAAAATGGAAAATAAAAAATAAACAGCTGACGACAAAAAATAATTCAGCATTGTAAGGGTTAACGTTTTCACATGATGCTAACTGGCACCTGTATTGTAAATCAGCCATATTGTCCATACATGATAACAGGTCAGAGCAAATGGGCGTCGTAGACTTAACTTAGGTTGACCAGTGTAAATGTACTGTTGTTTGTAAGCTAATGACCCAATATATTGTGTCAGTAACTTACATACAACAGTAGCCTATATTATATATATATAATATATCTTCGCTTTCAGTAGACAAGATACAATTTTATATGAAAGCTTTGATTAGGAACTGACATGGTCTGCCAAGTGACGAAACGTACCTTACGTCTTGGGCGACCAGCATAGCCCCAGATCAGCCTGCGCATCTGCACACTGTCAGTCTGATCAGCCTGCGCATCTGCACACTGTCAGTCTGATCAGCCTGCACATCTGCACACTGTCAGTCTGATCAGCCTGCACATCTGCACACTGTCAGTCTGATCAGCCTGCGCATCTGCACACTGTCAGTCTGATCAGCCTGCGCATCTACACACTGTCAGTCTGATCAGCCTGCACATCTGCACACTGTCAGACTGATCAGCCTACGCATCTGCACACTGCCAGTCTGATCAGCCTGCGCATCTACACACTCAGTCTGATCAGCCTGCACATCTGCACACTGTCAGTCTGATCAGCCTGCGCATCTGCACACTGTCAGTCTGATCAGCCTGCGCATCTACACACTCAGTCTGATCAGCCTGCACATCTGCACACTGTCAGTCTGATCAGCCTGCGCATCTGCACACTGCCAGTCTGATCAGCCTGCACATCTGCACACTGTCAGTCTGATCAGCCTGCGCATCTACACACTGTCTGTCTGATCAGCCTGCGCATCTGCACACTGTCAGTCTGATCAGCCTGTGCATCTACACACTGTCAGTCTGATCAGGGCCTACGCTGGTCACTATTCAGTCACAGAAGTAGCTTTACTGTCATCGGTGAAACATGTTGATCATAATATACACATGACCGTGCATGATGATCAGGATCTACAGCCTTGTAATGTTGTAAGATTTCTTTCTCGGCCTGTGGTCCATAGGACACTAGTCATGTGACTTTGTACCTATTTTGTGCAAAATTTACGATATTTTCGATAAATGATGTCGAAGTTGACAAACTTTTCATAGCAAATGCAGAATACAATTCTGCATTTGCTATGAAAAGTTTGTCAACTTCGATGTTGTCAACTTTCGACGTCGTTTACAGAAACTAACATAGTTTCTGTTGATATTTTTCATGAAAATTTGCACATTTTCTTATGTACAAAATCACATGGCCATCTCGTATGTGCTCGTATGTGCTATGTGCGTTAACTGCAACAATTCCCCACCAATTGCAGCTTACACAGTGTTCATTTGAGTAAGGTAAAACCATTTGTGTTATCGGTGCGGGACCAAATAGGGGACCAGGGTGGCTTTTCTTGTAAATAACAATTATCTGCTACATTTTGTAATCAGATGCAATATGTCATTGAATATAGCTGTTAACAGTTACAGACTATTTAACATAATAATCAGATGCAATATGTCATTGAATATAGCTGTTAACAGCTACAGACTATTTAACATAATAATCAGATGCAATATGTCATTGAATACAGACTATTTAACATAATATTTACCTAACATGTATTATTAAGTCTTTGCTTTTGCAAGGTGTATGATCACGTGGTACTAACAACAACAACAAGTACTGAAATTTCCAGAATCCATCTGATTCAAAGTACGTACTCTTTTATAGCGTCCTTATTACGTAACAGATTTTTATGAAATATGGTGCATCAAACGCGTCTTGTTAAGCTGCATTTTGTGGTCTCTGTATTTTCACCCAAACCTATGTCGTTTTTGCGAAGAATCGATTTCCGTGTCTCTGACACGGAAATCGATTCTTCGCAAAAATGACATATGCCTGTGCCAAACTCCCTAGACCACCAACTGCAGCTCATGAAGACGCGTTTGCTGCGCCATATATCATCAAAATCCGTTTCATATTAAGGAAAATATCAAATAATACTTTTAAGATTTCAACACTTTCAGCCACTGTTGTTGTTGTTATAATCACGTGATCATACACCTTGTTTTGGTGCTGGAGTTTTTCCGCAGTAGGTTTTAAACGCTTCATGATATGTGGCTGTGGCGGGAGAAATGGGTCTTCTGGGATTTGTTACCAGTGTAGCTCCTGATCAAAATAGCACTCTCATGTAGCATAGCAATGATCTGTCCGGGATGGTAATTTTCAGGATATATCCTGAAATCAGGATTTGATGTTCCTGAATCCTGAATGTTTCTGCATGGGAAACATACTTTTACGCATTTGTGGTTGCAAAAATATGTTCAGCCATTTTCATGATTTGGCATAGCAGTTGTATCTGTTCCCGCCCCTGCCTGTACTGCTTGTTAGAAGTAAAACATGATCTAATACTGTTGCTATTGTTTTAAGGTCCTTTTTCGCAGTCAGCGGCCCTTGTAGATTCCCCACCACCTTCTGTTGCACATTCTACTGGCACCTTAACCCTTAGAAAGCGGGAAACGAAATTGTCGTCTGCTGTTGCTTTATATTTTGTCTTCTGTATAAATAAAAACATGGTTTGACAGCACTTTAGAATCATTTCCAATGGAAATGATTCTAAAGTGCTGTCAAATAATGTTTTTGATGATAAAAATGGAAAACATACTTTTACGCATTTGTGGTTGCAAAAATATGTTTGTTCAGCCATTTTCAGGATTTGGCATTGCAATTGGATCTGTTCCCGCCCCTGTCTGTACTGCTTGTTAGAAGTATGACTGGTGTTTCATTGATGGAATGGCGAAAAGTACAGATTCTGATCAGATACTACATGAAAATGCGTATGCAAAAGCTGATCTGTATCTACACTGGTCACAAAATACTAAGCCCCATTTCTTCAATCCCAAGCGCATATTTCTGATACGTGTATGCATTGAGAATACAATTATATTATATTTTTGACATGATTTGTAATATATTATTTATATGTTGATAGCTATATAAGGTATATACCTGGGAAAACAGAGTTACATGTAGCTTCCCAATTCCAGTTCCTCTTGTCACATGAATATGACTCCGCGTATACATGTAGGACTCCAGATAAGGAATTAATTGAGTATTTTCACTCCATCATATCTGAAGCAATTGGGTATTTCAATATTTTAATTGGGTAAAATAAAATCACACTACTGTTTACACATCAACAGACAGCAATTATTGAATAGTTTGCTTTGAAATGAAAACATGTCTTGGCATTTCAAGGAGACAATTCTAATGAAATACCAAGATGTGTTTTCATGGAAAATAAGAAAAATATGTATATTTGTGGTCTGTTTATTGTTTTCTGTAGCATGATAAAGGTACCACAAATTTATTATTGCTTTTTGATACTCGCTACTTCTCGCTACCGTCCTGTCCGTTCGTCCCGTCCGTCCGTCCGTCCGGGCACACATTAGGGTACTTATGTGGCTAGCCCCACAGGGTTATGGACTTGTTAAAGGATAGGGTTGGTTATAATTAGCCACCTAAAAAATCGTTTTATGTGGCTAAAAATCGTTTTATGTGGCTAATATTTAACATGTGATAAGCCACATAAGTACCCTAATGTAAGAACGTCCGTCAGTCCGTCCGTCCCGTCCCGTCCGTCTGTCCCGTCACGAAACTTTAACACTCGGGTAAATGTCTCATCATTTCTTCATCCTTTGACCGATCTGCTTCATATTTCATATACACATTGCTCTAATGGTCCTCTACCGCCCTGTACCAAATCCACGTTCGTCCTGCCCCCGCCAAGCCCAGGGTCAAGGTCACATACTTGATGCTTCAAAATTTTTAACGCTCACGTAAAAAAAATTTGACTTGGAATTTGGCCTCATTTATTATCAAAGCGATATGTGGGGCATCCGTGTTCTATGAACACATTTTCTAGTTGTTCATTCCTTAGATGAATCATTAATCGCTGGTAATTATTTGCATCAAATTGCATTGTATATGGAACGTGAATTGTCATTCATGAGTTTAATTTCCATAGATGTGCATTCTTAAAACTGCAATGGCTGAATGAATATTTATTCACTCAATTTAAAAGTAATTTGCTGTGACACTTGATAATAGGTTGACATATGCATTCAAAAGAGCCTTTTAAACTATTTAAAAATGGACTACCTCATTAGCATATCTCCCGTGATGTGTGCTAGTCCTAACTCGATTGATATATTAATGAAAAGTCATGCAGAGCATGATGTTATTAGCCGATCAAATCAGGGTAAAGTGCATCGAACATATGTAGGTGTCTCTGGTAACATTGTCAATGGTAAACTATTTTCGACCACAGTTCTGTACCCAGCGTTGACATTTTTCTCGATTTTGTGCAGGTTTTGGGAACCCGTTCCCAAATCCATCCAATAGCAGCAATGCCATAAGCAGCAATGTTTTGTTGTCACCATTATGTTGCGAAATATTCCAGCGTAACACCTGTACTGTATGCTCTATTTATCTACAACTTACACTCCGCAATACACAAAGTTGTAGTCACTGTGTGTTTGTCCGAATTATGTGGCAGCACGCGAGTGGGCGGAGCTACCAGGGCTATATATATCTAGCGGTTACAGTGTCATCTAAAAATAGACGCAAGCTCCTGCGTATTCAGGCACATGCCCAGATTGGCCTAATGTGCCCCATCCGTGATTTTTTGCGCGATGTCGGGCGCAAGACAATCAATAATTTGCGGCATTGACAATAATTAAGGGGGATTGCCGCAATCGCGCGTGCTGGATGCATCCCTGCCATCCCTGCATGATACGTAAACAAATCAAAGTTGGCTAAGAAGGGCAATTCTTCGTTTTGATTGGTGGAATATTTTGTGAATATTAACTAGCGTATACGCGATCCAATGGGATAAACCCGAAAATGCTGGGGTTGCTAGTAAGGAGATTTTGAGCAGAGGTCGATTATAAATTAGCCGAATAAACACATTTTACGCGATTATACGTGGCTGAAACTTGTTCTGTTTAATAAATAAAAGCTTTAAATTAGCCCAATAATCGGCGTATGTTGGCGTATATGGCCATTAGAGCCAACTATGGACTTCAACAACAATAACTTCCTGGTTAAATCTCTTCCGGCGTTCAGCTCATTACGTATTCAAAATTGTGTTATTTGGCTATAAGTAAAGTTTTAAACAGAGATAATTACCAAAAATGCAAACTTTATCGGTTGATGCAATTTGGAAGTGATACAGAAAAATTCGCGTTCGTAGATTACCGAATAGCGGAGAAAAGGGTTGCTACAAACTTTTTCAGAATTCGATGGATAACCAATATATTAGCCGATCTATAAATAGATCGGCTAATAATTAGCCGATCTATAAATAGATCGGCTAATAATAAGTGATAATATGTAGACAGTGAGAGCCTCGTGAAGCCTGGTAGCATATAGTGTTTGGAGTGTATGTCCGTCCACGGGTGTGGTTAACAAGTTTTCTTGTTATTCCTTACACCGCTATCTTAATTTGTTGTCATCTGCTGTTTATTTTCTATTTTCCATTTTTATCATCAAAACATGCTTTGACAGCACTTTAGAATAATTTACAACATGCTTTGACAGCACTTCGTAAATTATTCTGAAGTGCTGTCAAACCATGTTTTTATTGAGAAATAAGGCAAGATATAAAAGCAACAGCAGACGAGAATTGTTGTGTGTAGCGGTCTAAGGGCTGCTCTATTCTGTCTCATCTCGTATATTCTCCGCCATCTTGCATATGTAGCTACATGTACGTATTCTTCTCCCATATGGACCACCGGCTGAGAAAAGGAACCTTATGGCATTTACACAACAAATATAGGCCAGTCTTGCGCCTTACCAAACTTGCAAAATCACGAGTAGCTTCCCTTGATCTACTTCCAGGGTATTGTCGTCCGTATTAAAATTGGCAGACTTTGGTCGGTTTTGACCGAGAAACCGAGAAATTCTGACAATTCGCATGTCAAGGAAGTACATGTAGTTCTAAGGGAAAGTACTCCTGATTTTCAAAGTTTAGTAACCTGTTTATACGACTGGTCATGCCGGGTCATGCTGCACATTTTTACAGCTGCAACAGTGTCAAATTCTTTTACTCGTGCAGTCTGATCAGGGGCTATGCTGATCGTGTGGGTGGCAGGTGGGAGCATGCGTTGGGTAATTTAACGATCGGGGTTCATCCTTACCGGTCCCGACTGGAGACCTGGTTTGGCCCTCACATACGTCTTTGGAATTTTGTATGTGACAGTTGAATCTGGTTATACTATACCCGTTATGCGAGTATTACGATTATTTAGGGGAAGGTGCCAAATGACTTTGGTGTGGTATGAACCTGGCACCAGGTCCGTTTATTCTAATTTCAAGGCTGAATATATTTTTTCTCGATGTAAATATTCCGTTTTGATTTTGGGATGTTCCCGCCAATGCAGCACGTTAAAACGGGATCGAACCCGTTTGCCCGGCCTTACATCACCTTAGCTGTTGATAGGCCATTAAACACCAATAAACAAACAAATTATGCTGGTCGCACACGTTATTAGGTCCCATTTCCCAGCCTGTGGCCCATATATGTTGCCTATATACATGTACTACAAACTGCGTTGCATATTCATGCCTTTGCTTATACATTTTAATGGGCGTACTAAGGTGTAAACATGTGTCGGTGTAGATCTTGATGTTGAGAGAGTGAGATTATAAAATCGAGAATCAAACCAATATGTGCTCAGTATTTACATGCTGTGTGCTGAATACATTAATATTGATATTTTATTATTTATGATTGTTAATGGGATGATATGCATATCTTAGCAATGAATGCATACTGAGGGATTCATATGTCAACTGTCAATCCATCCTTATAGATTCATATCTCAACTATCAATCCATCCTGAGGGATTCATATCTCAACTGTTGATCCATCTTTACGGATTCATATCTCAACATCCAGCCGTATGGATTCATATCTCAACTGTCGATCCATCCTTATGGATTCATATCTCAACTGTCAATATATCCTGAGGGATTCATATCTCAACTGTCAATCCAGCCTTATGGATTCATATCTCAACTGTCGATCCATCCTTATGGCATCCACTGATGATCATCTAACTGTGGATTCATATCTCAACTGTCAATAATTGAGGGATTCATATCAACTGATGATCATCCTTATGGATCATCTCACTGTCATATATCATGCGTTTCATCTCAACTGTCAAAATCACCTTATGGATTCATATCTCAACTGTCATTATATCTGAGGGATTATATCTCAACTGTCACCAGCCTTATGGATTCATTCATTCATATCCTCATTATATCTAACTGTCAATATCCTGAGGGATTTCATATCTAAACTGTCAATCCAGCCTTAGGTTTCATATCTCAATTGCGATCCATCCTTAGGATTCATATCTCAAACTGTTTGTGTACCTCCTTTATGGTTTCATATCTCAAATTGTCAATATATCCTGAGGATTCCATATCTCCAACTGTTGATCATCTTATGGGATTCCATATCTCAAATGTCAATATATATGAGCGATTCAAATAGCTCAACTGGTCAATCCATCCTTATGGAGGGTCATAGTCTCCACTGTCCAATTATATCCTGGAGGATTCATATCTCAACTGTCAATACCAGCCTTAATGGATTCATATCTCAACTGTCAATCCATCTATGGATTCATATTATATAGATCAACTGTCAATATATCCTGAGGGATTCATATCTCAACTGTCAATCGGCCAGCCTTATGGATTCATATCTCAACTGTCAATTTTTTCCAGCAATATGATCATATATCAACTGTCAATCCATCCTTTATGGATTCCATATCCTTCAACTGTCAATCCAGCCTTATGGATTCATCTACTGTCAATCCAATCCTTTATGATTTCAATATCTCAACTACAATATACCTATGGATTCATATCTCACTGTCGATCC
The DNA here is from genome assembly GCA_029237695.1 of Conchocele bisecta. NCBI lineage: Eukaryota > Metazoa > Mollusca > Bivalvia > Lucinida > Thyasiridae > Conchocele > Conchocele bisecta. Next base: position 18,639,483 of record CM055267.1, on the reverse strand, counting down.
CTCCTTATGGAATTAATATCTCAACTGTCAATATATCCATGAAGGATTCATATCTCAACTGTCAATCCAGCCTTATTGGCTTCATATCTCAAGGTCGATCCATCCTTATGGATTCATATCTCAACTGTCAATCCTCCTGGATAAGCAATATCCTTCAACTGTCAATCCACCTTATGGATTCATATCTCAAACTGTCCAATCCATCCTTATTGGATTCATATCTCACTTATCAATTATATCGAATGGATGGTCATAACTCACCTGTCGATCCATCCTATGTATAATATCTCAACCTGTCAATATATCCGAAGGATTCATATATCACTGTCAATCCAAGCCTTATGGCTTCATATCTCAACTGTCGATCCATCCTTATGGTAATTCATACTCACTGGTCAATCAATCCTTATGGATTCATATCTCAACCTGTATCCATCCTTATGATTCAATCACAACTGTCAATCCATCCTTATGGATTCATATCTCAACTGTCAATCCATCCTTATGATTCATAATCTCAACTGTCCAATATATCCTGAGGATTCATATTCTCTAACTGTCAATCCAGCCTTATGGATTCATACTCAACTGTCAATCCCAGCCATATGATTCATATCAACTGTCAATCATCCTTATGGAATCATACTCAACTGTCAATCCACCGACCGTATGGAGGTTCATATCTTACTTTGGTTCAATCTTAATATGTATTCATCAATCTCAACCTATCAATATTAAATCCGTGAGGGAATTCATATCTCAACTGCAACCGTTGATCCATCCTTATGGATTAATATCTCAACTGTCAATATCCTGAGGGTATTCATATCACAACTTGTTTCAATCCAGGCCTTATGGATTCATATCTCAACTGTCGATCCATCCTTGATTCATATCTCAACTGTCAATCATCCGTATGATTCATATCACTGTCATCATCTTAAGATTTCATAATCAACTATCATATTCCTGATTCATATCTCAACTGTCAATCCCAGCCTTATGGAAATTTATATCTCAACTGATCAATCCATCCTGAGGAATCATTAATCTCAATGGTCACTACCGTGTATGGATTTCATATCTCAACTGTAATCCATCCGTATGGATTCATATCTCAACTGTCAATCCATCCTTATGGATTCATATCTCAACGTCAATCAGCCTTTATGGATTCATATCTCAAACTGTCAATCCAATCCGTATGATTCATATCTCATACTGCCAATATACCTGAGGGTATTCATATCTTCAACTGTCATCCAGCCTTATGGATTCATATCTCAACTGTCAATCTCAGCCATATGTTCATATATCACATGTCAATCCTTCCTTATGGATTCATATCTCAACTGTCCAATCATCCTTAGGGTTCCAATTTCATGTCAATCCATTCCTGGATGATCATTAGGATCTTCAACCTGTTCATCATCTGCCTTATGATTTCATTTCTAACCTGGTCAATCCAGCCTTATGACAATAATACTACTCTCAACTGTCAATCCATCCTGAGGATTCATATCTCAACTGTCAATCCAGCTGTATGGATTCATATCTCAACTGTATCTCAACTGTCAATATATCCTGAGGGATTCATATCTCAACTGTCAATACATCCTTATGGATTCATATCTCAACTGTCAATCCATCCTTATGGATTCATATCTCAACTGTCAATCCATCCTTATGGATTCATATCTCAACTGTCAATCCATTCTGATGATTCATATCTCAACTGTCAATCCAGCCTTATGAATTTATATCTCAACTGTCAATCCATCCTGAGGATTCATATCTCAACTGTCAATCCAGCTGTATGGATTCATATCTCAACTGTCAATCCATCCTTATGTATTCATATCTCAACTATCAATATATATTCATATCTCAACTGTCAATACATCATTATGGATTCATATCTCAACTGTCAATATATCCTGAGGGATTCATATCTCAACTGTCAATCCAGCCTTATGGATTCATATCTCAACTGTCAATACATCCTTATGGATTCATATCTCAACTGTCAATATATCCTGAGGGATTCATATCTCAACTGTCAATACATCCTTATGGATTCATATCTCAACTGTCAATTCATCCTTATGGCTTCATATCTCAACTGTCGATCCATCCTTAATGATTCATATCTCAACTGTCAATCCAGCCTTATGGATTCCTATCTCAACTGTCAGTACATCCTTATGGATTCATATCTCAACTGTCAATATATCCTGAGGGATTCATATCTCAACTGTCAATACATCCTTATGGATTCATATCTCAACTGTCTATTCATCCTTATGGCTTCATATCTCAACTGTCGATCCATCCTTAATGATTCATATCTCAACTGTCAATCCATCCTTATGGATTCCTATCTCAACTGTCAATCCATCCTTATGGATTCATATCTCAACTGTCAATCCATCCTGAGGATTCATATCTCAACTGTCAATCCAGCCTTATGGATTTATATCTCAACTGTCAATCCATCCTTATGGATTTATATCTCGACTGTCAATCCATACTGAGGGATTTATATCTCAACTGTCGATCCATCCTGAGGGATTCATATTTCAACTGTCAATGCATCCTGAGAGATTCATATCTCAACTGTCAATCCATCTTGAGGGATTCATATCTCATCTGTCAATCCATCCTTCACACCTGAGGCCACGTGATCTGATGTAATAAGGGTGCCTGGCACCAAATCAGGACACTTCTTTTTAGTGCTGAAATATTGCATGGTAATTCATTTGTGTACTGTATGTTTAGTACTCCTGCCATGTTTGCGGAGACAAATCTTCTAATGTAGTTTGTGGTAGGTGGGTGTGAGGGGCGGGGGTGGGCTTTACCGCCTTCAAGTAGCAGTAGTACATGTGCATGGCTGTTTGTGCTGGATAACAGTTGCTGCATGTGTTATCATAGTGCTGTCGTCGATAATTATGTAGATCATTTATATTATTATATGACTAAGTATTTCAGTCATTCTCATTGGTCGAAACACGGCCATGTGATTATCTACAAAATGAATGTAGACATTTGAACGGTTTGTTTACACGAATACACACTCTTGGACCGCGATACTGGTCCGAGATGTGTTTATTCACGTAAACAAACATATTGTTCACCTTAGAGCGCATGCGTAAATCTGACACATGTAATTGTTATTGTGTTTACACTGTTAGTGACTATTCCTGATTTTATGAATATTTGTGGTAAGGGTCATATAATAAAACAATTATAGTGTCTTGAGTCGGTGTACATGAGATTTACGGACCTGAGAAAAGTGATGTTCCCCTCCGCCTTCGTCGTTGGTGAACATCACTTTTCTGAGGTCCGTAAATCTCATGTACACCGACTCAAAAGACTATTTTTGTATAATAGATTACCTCAATTTGGACACTTGATGCGTGTGAGAATGTCACATATGACTCCATGAGTGTGACCTTGACATTGTGTATCTCTAAAGGATTGTTGAAATGCCATTTTTCATATAAAAAAGTCTGTACAAGCCTAATTACACTGGTGCTACACTCCGCGCCGGCGCAAGATGTTTCGAGTAAAATAATGTACCAGTTTCCTGACGAGATGCCACTCATCTCTACCTAAAGTTGTCTCATAAACACATTTTTCATCCAGTAACAGGTGAACATTTCTTATGCCAGTTACTAGATGTTATGCAGTATCTTGAATGGGAATTGGTCAGGAATCCAGCACCTATTTGTGAAACATTTTATGCCGGTGTGGAGTTCAGCACCAGTGAGTTAGCATTTATTTGGTTATCTTGGCTGCCACTACTGGAATGTGTACACATATCATACTGTTTAACCCTTACACACCGCTATCTTGATTTTTTGTTGTCTGCTGTTTATTTTTCATTTTTATCATCAAAAACATGCTTTGACATCATTTTAGAATAATTTACAACATGCTTTGACAGCACTTCAGAATCATTTCCATTGGAAATGATTCTGAAGTGCTGTCAAACCATGTTTTTATTGAGAAATAAGGCAAGATATAAAAGCAACAGCAGACGACAATTGTTGTGTATAGCGTCTAAGGGTTAATAGAGCTTATGTGAACGAGTCATTTTCTGAAAAAACTAAGTGAACAAGTCCGTATAATGTTACCACATTTTGACCTTGTTGTCATGGCAACTCTCATGGTGTCCGTTATCTCCTGCAGGGCCAGACGAGGAGGATGAGGAGCAGGTGTCCGCAGTGTGAAGGTTCTCGTTGTCATGGTAACAGTCTCCATGTGGTGTCCGGGTTACCACGATGCCATGGATGCGAGTGGTTGTAGATATCGCCGAGAGCTGGCCTCCAACAAGGCTTTATCTGTGATAGCTGGTAGACAGCAACGCGCCAGTAGCGGCATGCAGGTGGCGCTAGATCCGTATGTACTTGTGGTAGCGGTAGTCGCCAATTGTCGCGCTTTCAGTTGACCAGGAGCCGGTTGATAAAAACCTGTCACGCTTCTAGTTGATCTAGGACCGGTGGCTCAACACCTTGTTAGATTAACTGACTGATAACCATTAGAATGCAGGAAACGAAAATTGTTGTCTGCTGTTTTAAATTTTGTCTTCTCTCTCAATAAAACATGGTTTGGCAGCACTTTAGAATCATTTCCATTGGAATTGATTCTAAAGTTATTCCAAACCATGTTTTTTATGTGAAATATGGAAATTAAAAAGTAAACAGGAGACAACAAAATTTAATTCAACATTGTAAGGGTTACATTCTTAACAATGTTTACTCTTTGAACCGGAAAGCCCGCTATAACGGTTTATGCAAACAATGCAGATCCAGATGAGCCGGCTCGTAACGAGCCGTCTCATCAAGATCTGCACTTTTTGAAAGAAAATTTCATAATTTTGAGAACAAAAAATAACCCCTTTTCATTAATGAACTAGTCTGAAAATCATTTTGTGACAGTTGGATTGGTTGCAAAATTAACGTATAAAAAACCATTCCAGTTACTTAGGGGTGAAAGGGTTAAAGGATTCAATAGTTTGTCAAGCTAACAGAGGTTTTGAGGAACTGGGCCCAGGTGGGCAAGTTCGGAGTATTGTGTCGGTCTGACGCGGGAATGGAGTGTGACGCGGCACAATTGTAGTGCTTACTCGGGAAGGCGGTAGTGCGTTACACTTTAACTGGACAACAGCCGTCATTGGTGCGAACATTGGCGCAGAATGGAATATGGATGACAGCGAAGCCCTGTCTCTGAATCTCAAAGGTGAAGATCACCTGGGCTACAGTTGTGTTCCCGGGGATTGGAGTAGTATGATACAGTGTATTGGTGGCGACCAGTAATGGTGAGTCGTGATACAGTAAGAAATTACAAAGAACTAGAGACAAATATTCTTTGTAACAGACGATGACGAGCGAAGTGCCATATTTATATGTTTTTAAGTTCAAATTCTTAAATTCATGTTAGTAGTTGCATAACGCTTGAAGAGATTATGATTGCATACAAATGCAATTTTGTTTATATTAAAGCTTTTATGAGCTAACAGCTAAATGAAGCGATTTAATTTGTGTGTTCTGTGGTCAGTTGCAACAGTGGCACTGTTCTCTCAGTGTTGGTGCTGGAGATTTCAGTATTTTCAGGGATGTTTCAAACGTGGCTGTGACTGGCGAAATGTGGCTTATGGGATTTGTGACCAGTGCAGCCCCAGATGAAATAGTAGACTTCTGTATTTTGATAATGATTTATATTGCCTGTTAGAAGCATGTCTTTCTTTGATGGAATGGAGAACAGAGCAGATCCTGTTCATACTGTGCGGATACACAGGCTGATCTGGATATCAGCACTGGTTGCAAAACCCATAAGCCCCATTTCTCCAGTCACAGCCACAACTGTGGCCCCACAGTGGTATAATATGCCGTATGACATACACACAGAGATTACCAGGATCGTCTCTTTTGATATCAAGTTTGTCAGGCAATGCTTGGAAACAAGTGAAATTAAGAGGCTTGTCGAGGAATTCCTACAGTACAGTGAAACCAATATCTATTCGCCAATATCTATTAAATGTATTCACTTAATGTTCCAATATGTAGAAAGTTATACATTTGATCATTCTGAGCCATAGTTGTGTACTATGCGATCACGAACAGACATTATCACCTGAGATAAATGACCAACTCATCAAAAATAAGATCATATGTGTTTCCTTGGTGTCCGGTTTAGAGAGGTTTCACTACTGTTTCCGAGTTGAGCCTGGTGAACTTTATGTCCAAGGACACTAGCATTGTAATCTATTTATCAGGTAATGTTTTATGTTAAAAAATGTACACGTATAACATTGTTTTTGTTGAAAGAAATGTGGACTTATTACATTGTGCTATTCGGTAATTACGTGACTCCATTCGACCAATGAAACATCAATGAAACTGGTTTTAAATCTGGATTGACCATAATACATTATAAGTTTGTAAGTGAAAAATTATGATACTCTGTAAATTTCACATTAACCCTTAGACCACTACTCACAACCCTTAGACCGCTGCTTTTATATCTTGCATTATTTCTCAATAAAAACATGGTTTGACAGCACTTCAGAATCATTTCAATGGAAATGATTCTATTCTGAAGTGCTGTCAAAGCATGTTGTAAATTATTCTAAAGTGCTGTCAAAGCATGTTTTTATGATAAAAATGGAAAATAGAAAATAAACAGCGGACGACAAAAAGATTAAAATAGCAGTCTAAGGGTTAACAATGATTTCTGACCAGATTTACGTTGGATATACATTTATTGAACATAGCTGTTGAACATGGGTTGCATATGCAGCCTATGTTCAATAAATGTAAATCCATCAATTGGAGGTTCTAGACGATCCTAAATTTGCACTTATGAACATTTTAGTCGTACAAAGTTTAGTGAAACGGCCCGCAGATAAATTGTTGGTATATATTTCAAATAACTGTTACTGTAAATGGCCGCAAGGTTCAGAGCCAATAGTGAAGTATTTGTTCACATTGCCTCTGACATTTTGATGAACCTGTAAATTATGGAAAGTGTCACGGATTGTTTCAATCATGGTAAAATATAGTTCATGTGATAAAGCACATTATCTGATAGGCGAGCCCATGTTAAATATGAGGTTTGATATTGCCTAGCCGTGAGTAAACGTTTGCCGTGGCACGAGGGAACTGTTTGAACCCCAAGGCAGTAGGCTGCGGATTTAAACAGTTCCCAAGTGCCATGACAAACGTTTACCCACAGCTGGACATGGTAGAACGTTATTGTTACATTTCCGTCGGAAATATCATGCAATTTCAGCATATATGCAGTACTTTCGGTACTTTGATTACCCGTTTCATTCAAACAGCTGATTTACACGTACATATGCCGGGGCCGCAGTACACGTGGCGTGATGCTGATGCCCCATCCTCCGCATCAATTCCTGATCTGGTGACATAATTTCGCATTATAGTAACGTAAGGAGACATATGCATTACGTAGGTTTTGGCTTGCCCCCGGAATGAGCATTGTCTACAGCCATGGTCAAACAGCACGTGGAGACAAACAACAGCAGTCATGTAACAATTTAACCCTTCCTACGCTGTTGACGGAAATTGCCGTCTGCTGTTTTTCATTTTTGCTTTAATTCTTAACAAAAAACTGGTTTTGTCAGCACATGAGAATCGTGTCCACTGGACACGATTCTCATGTGCTGTCAAAACCAGGTTTTTGTCGAGAAATATTGAAAATAAAACATTTCCAGCAGACGACAACATGTAATTCAGCGTAGTAAGGGTTAAGTTTATATGTTCCCTGCCATGTGTACTTGCAATATGCCTTTTAACACATTTGTAGTTCATTCATATATGGCATAATTTCAATAGCTGATTTAGAAATTCATGAAAGGCTCTTGATTTTTTCAACATCATGACCTGGCACCAGTCGGGTTATTCTAATTTCAGGGCTGAATATATTTGTTCTCGATGTAAATATTCTGTTCTGATTTTGGGATTTTTCCCCCAATGCAGCATTTTAAAATGGGATCGAACCCGTTTGCCCGGCCTTACATGACCGTAGCTGTTGATAGGCCGTTAAACACTAATAAACAAACATCAACATCATGATTTGTGGCTGTGACGGGAGAATGGCGCTTATGGGTTTTGCGAGGAGTGCAGATCCAGATCGGCCTGCACATCCGCACAGTCTGGTCAGGATCTGCACTGCTGAAACATGAAGACCACTGGTCTACACTGGTCACAGAGATGATAAATCTGATTTTGTCAAATTGTGTTTAAAGTCAATGACAACTTTTAACATCTTTTAACCCTTAGAATGCGGGAACCGAAAATAGTCGTCTGCTGATAATTCATATTTTGTCTTTTCTCTGGAAATGATTCTAAAGTGCTGCCAAACCAAGTTTGTGATGAGAAAAATGGAAAAATAAAAAATATTCAGCAGACGACACAAATTAATTCAGCACTGTAAGGGTTAACCTTGCACACATCTCCTTATAAATGTATCTAATATAGCTATTAAAATACACCAGCTATGATAAATCACTATGAAAACCGACTTATTTTGTGCTAGGCTAGCATTCCATTAAAACGATAAATTTTAGATTACATCTGCAGTACCGGTATTGTATTTTACTGACACGATTATGTGACACTTCCTGGTTTCACAGGCTTGTGTACATCCTGAATGAAGCAAAGTTAATGGACCTGTAAAATTTTCTTCTTTTTTTTGTTGATAATACTGAATTTTATCAAAATTTAAGAATGAGTCGTCAAATATTGATTTGATTACGAAAAATAATTTCTCTATGGGAATGTAACAGTGGGGGAAAAAGAGGGGAGAACTTGGAGGAGTCGGAAAAAAAAATACTTTGAAACCTGGCTAGATAGCTTGGAAATGATCGAACTAAGAAAACAAAAGATAGATTTTGAAATTCGGTCCACTATTTCTAAAATTAGAAAAATGTTAAATCCTGTGAAGATGTCTATGTGTATTTAACATGTGGAATTTGCTTTTTCACAATAAAATCAATATTGCACCAAATTTCACGAAATAAAAAGAAGGCTCATTCTTAAATTTTGCTATAATTTAATATTATCGAAAACAATATCGTTTTAGCATTGTTTATATGGCTGTAAAATCAACTGAAATCACATATAACCCATTACATGCCAAGGCTACACAAATTCTCGTACCAGAATAGAGATAATTCCCTTAATTCTGCATGGAAGTATATGTTATTACCACTCAAGACTGTTCAGATGAGTAGTAACAACATATACTTTTGAATATTAATTAAACATAGCAAATATGATTTCAATTTGTTCATACCCTGTTTATTTGTATTCAGCACTAAGTGGGATAAAGATGTAAAAAATGTGCTTGTTACTGAACACACACAGATTCGGCCTGGATGTATATTGTGTGACCACTCGTTTGAACCGTTTCGTCAAGACGGTTCAAATGAGTGGTCGTGGGTGGCAGGTGGGAGCACGCGATGGGTAATTTAACGATTGGGGTTCATCCTTACCTGAATTCCGACTGCAGACCTGGTTTGGCCCTCACATACGTCTTTGGCATTTTGTATGTGACAGTTGAATCTGGTTATACCCCTTATGTGAGTATTACGATTATTCGTAATCCTAGTTTAGGGCAAGGTGCCAAGTGACTTTGGTGTGATATGGACCTGGCACCAGGTCAGGTTCTTCTAATTTCAGGGCTGAATATATTTTTTCTCGATGTAAATATTCCGTTCTGATTTTGGGATTTCCCCCCGCAATACAGCAGGTTAAAATGGGATTGAACCCGTTTGCCCGGCCTTACATGACCATAGCTGTTGATAGGCCGTTAAACACCAATAAACAAAAAATCAAACGAGTGGTCACACCATATACTTTGGAATAGAAATAAATGAAAAATAAATAAATTATTTCAAGTTGTTCATCCTCTGTACATGTGTATTCAGCATCCAGTGGGATAAATGGGTAGAAATGTGCTTGATACTGAACACCCGCAATCACGAGTTTACCGTGTGCAATATTATGTGTATTGGAGTTGCATCATGTACATGTTTCATGGAACCTTCGTGTGTGGGAACAAGGTGGGAACAAGGTACCATTTACAGCCATGCACAGTGTCCACTCGTCTCTTCATATTCCTCGGGCACCGACCTGTGGCCGATTTCACCAAAATTGCAAAGTATACTTAACTTGCTAAGTACACTTTGAGGGAGAAATTTTCAATTCAAACCAAATCTTTTTCTGACCAAATTATTATACTATATTTATTACATTATCACAACCATTTTGGCTTTGATATTATAATATATTCAGTATAATAATTCTGCATACTTTTAATCATGAAATATATGCAGTCGTTACGGTAGTTCTATATGAAATAATGCATTGCAGTAAAAATAAATGATTACTCCCTCAAAGTATACTTAGCTAGATAAGTATGCTTAACAATTTAGGGGAAGGGGCCAAGTGACTGGTGTGGTATGGACCTTGGGTTCTAGATCAGGTTATTCTAATTTCTGGGCTGAATATATTTTTTCTCGATGTAAATATTCCGTTCTGATTTTGGGATTTCCCCCCGCAATACAGCAGGTTAAAATGGGATCGAACCCGTTTGCCCGGCCTTACATGACCTTAACAGTTGATAGGCCGTTAAACACCAATAAACAAACAAACAAATAAACACCAACAAATAATACATTTTTGGCTTTCTTGTATATGATGTTGAATCCAATTTTTATACCCATTATAAGAGTAGTAGGATTAGGATTCTAATTCAGAGCTGAATATTATATTTTATGTAAATATTCAGATCTGATTTTGGAATTCTACCCACCACGAATCCGTGTATCCACTCTGAATTGAGCAGCATGTTTAGGTGTCATTGTGAGTTTCAAACTTGGTGGCAAAAATATCAGATAGACCATATACATGTAATGTGATGATGACCTGGCCTTTACATGTATTCTCATTTATCCTTACACTGCTGAATTAACTTTAGTCATCTGCTATTTATTTTTTTCCTTCTCTCTATTTTTCTCATCAAAAACATGGTTTGACAGCACTCTAGAATCATTTCCAATGGAAATGATTCTCAAGTGCTGCCAAACCATGTTTTCTTGAGAAGGAAGACAAACTTAAAAATAAAAACGGACAACAATGTCTGTGTCCGCATTCTAAGGGTTAAGGAGGTTACATGTTTTCTGGGCCGTGATTGGATAGTTTTGTCACATGACTCGATCCAAGATGTAACTATTATGTGAAAGAATGCTATTTCTGCCAATGGCTGCTGTTTGTTTTGTTAACTGTTGTGTCAATAGCTATTGGTCTACTGGTATATAACAGCACTACTATTCAATCTGTCTACTCAAATACATTGTTTAACCCTTTCACCTCTACATAACTGGCATAGGTCTCTTCCTGGTGCGTGGGTGGCAGGTGGGAGCATGTGATGGGTAATTTAACGATCGGGGTTGAGACTTGGTTTGGCCCTCACATACGTCTTTGGCATTTTGTATGTGACAGTTGAATCTGGTTGTATCCCGTATGTGAGTATTGCGATTATTCGTAATCTTATTCTAGGGGAAGGGGCCAAGTGACTTGGTGTGGTATGGACCTGGCACCAGGTCAGGTTATTCTAATTTCAGGACTGAATATATTGTTTCTCGATGTAAATATTCAGTTCTGATTTTGGAATTTTCCCCCCAATGCAGCAGGTTAAAACGGGATCGAACCAGTTTGCCCGGCCTTACATGACCGTAGCTGTTGATAGGCCGTTAAACACCAATAAACAAACAAAACCAGGTTAGGTTATTCTAATTTCAGGGCTGAATATATGTACATTGTATTCTCGATGTAAATATTCCGTTCTGATTTTGGGATTTTCCCCCCAATGCAGCAGGTTAAAATGGGATCAAACCCGTTTGCCCGGCCTTACATGACCTTAGCTGTTGATAGACCGTTAAACACCAATAAACAAACAAACAAACTCTTCCTGGTGCATGTTCGGATTATTCCATTTATTAGAGAAGGGACAACTTTGTACACAAACTGAAAACATTCACAAATAGTGCAAATCCTGATGAGACGGCTCGTTTTGAGACATCTTATCTGAGTCTTCACTGTTTGCAAACATTTGAATTGATGTCTGTAGAGTTGAAAGGGTTAACCATTATCATGCTAGTTATCAAATTATTTGTTCAAAATGTGAAGTATTTTATTCCTTGTTCATGGCAGTTTCATAACATTATGCTAATTTCAGGGCTGAATATATTTTTTCTCGATGTAAATATTCCATTCTGATTTTGGGCTGTTGATAGGCCGTTAAACACCAATAAACAAACAAACAAACAAACATAACATTATGTATTTTGACTTGTTTGAACCATTGTGTTACGACAGTTCAGAAAAGTTGGCATAGCATAAATGTGTTCTTAATTAACCCTTTCAACACCACAGGACTGCATAATGGTATTGGCTAACAGTGTAGATCCTGATGAGCCGGCTCGTGACGAGCCGTCTCATCAGGATCTGCACTTGTTGCAAGTAATTTTCATATTTCATTTTGTGACTATTGGATTGGTTGCAAAATGAACATATCAAAATCCATTTCAGTTAAGATACAAAGAAAACAGTTTTGGACCAGTGAAATTGTATCCGACATGAAATATGTTTGCTATTTTATGATGAAACCTTCCTTGCCCTAAGACCAGTAGGTGACTGGTTGGGAACATGCAAAGGGTAAATTAATGATGTGATTCATCCTTACGGTATCCCGATACCCCTAGTTTGGCACTCAAGTACGTTTTTGGCTGTCTTGTACTTTAGAGTTGAATCCGGTTATACCCACTATAAAAGTAGTAAGATTAGTACTAATCATATTACTTTTACGGGAGGGCTAAGTGACTGGTGTGGTGAAGAAGACCTGGAACCAGATCAGGTTATTCTAATTTCAGGTTATTCTGTAAATATTCAGTTCTGATTTTGGGATATGCCCTCATCAGTATACCGGTAGGTGAAATATGGGATTCTACACCGTTAACCCAGCCTAAATTGAGCTTAGCTGTTGCAGTCTCCGTGAAACTCGTCAGACCAATGGACATATCCAGTAAAATCGTCGCCGGTCCCATGATAAACCGGAAGTGGCCGGATCGAATGTCCGACTGTAAACTATATCCTACTATTCTAAATTTCAAAACACCTTCCTGTGGTGTGGTATGCCCATTTCTGGTTTTATGATGCTAGCTAGCCTTACTTACATGACTGATATACATAACTCATAAATATCACACACAATCTATTTTATTTTTATAAATGTTTTTTTTTTTTCGGTTTAGTAAATTTTTGTCTGGCCTTGTAAAAAATTCAAGTTTACCAGACCGATTGTCCTGTGAAATTTTGGCATTTTCGCGGAGACTGCTGTCGACAGGCCGTTAAACACAATTAAATAAATAAATTGACTATTATTGGTATTGTTTCAAAATCTTGAAAATGATTTAATACAAAAACTGCAGATCCAGATGTGACGGCTCGTAACGAGCCGTCTCGTCTGGATCTGCAATTTTTGTATTAAATCATTTTCAAGATTTTGAAACAATCTCATCTGGATCTACAGTGTTTGTTAATGTTGGCTTCATTATCTGCGGGGTTGAACGGCTTAACCCTTATTTTTTTTTTGTCTGCTGTTTATTTGCTATTTTCCATTTTTATCATCAAAAACATGATTAGACAGCACTTAAGAATCATTTCCATTTGAAAGTGCTGTCAAACCATGTTTTTATCGAGAAATAAGGCAAGATATAAAAGCAACAGCAGACAACAATTGTGTGTAGCGGTCTAAGGGTTAATGAAAGAAATCATGTGGTTCACACATGCTTGCATACATTACATAAATATATATGTATAGTTTGATAAATATGAACACATCCAATATAAAGTATTACCAATTCTTGTCTACAAAATTTTATTTTGCATTTTCAAAAAAAAAAATACTTCAGCTTAGAAACTGGGCCTCGGATCAATGTGTTGAAGGCCAAGGTCGTTCGTTCAAACTGTTCAACGTGTACATTTATACCTTCATTTCATGTCCGTCAATGTTTTGTTTGTTATGTTGAAGCACATGGCTGTACTGAACTATGTGTTAAAATGCAGGTCATTTATACTTAACATAGATTTCATGTTCATATTATGTACTGATAACCTGTACTATACAGATCCTATGAAAACATACAAATAAACTAAACTCATTAATATGCAATACATGTCATATTGTCTGTTAGTTTCCTGTGGTGGCCTTCAGGGTGGTATGGACCCGGCACCAGTAGCCTATTCCACCAACATTGCAAAGTATACTTTCCTAGCAAAGTATACTTTGAGGGAGAAATTTTCAATTTTAGGATAAATTTATTATTTTTTATTATACTGAATTTATTACATTATCACAGCCAATTTTGGCTGTGATAATGTAATACATTCAGTATAATAATTCTGCATACTTTTAATCATCAAATATATGCAGTCGTTAGTTCTATATGACATGATGCATTTTGGAAAAAATGAATGATTACTCCCTGAAAGTATACTTTGCTAGATAAGTATACTTTGCAATTTTGATGAAATCGGCTACAGGTCCGGTTATTCTAATTTCAGGGCTGAATATATTTTTTCGATGTAAACATTCCGTTCTGATTTTGGGATTTTCCCCCAATGCAGCAGATGTAGTTACATGCGGGATCAAACCTGTTGTCCTGGTTTTAAATGACCTTAGCTGTTGATAGGCCGTTAAACACCATTCAATCCGAATCCTCTGGTGGATATAGATAAAGGGAATGACTGGAACAAGGAGACGTATGACCTTTGCCACCAGGGTAAACTGATCATCGTTAACACGGCCTAAAATGACCTTAGCTGTTGACAGTCCATTAAACAGTCTGATCAGGGTCTGCACTGTTCGCTGTTTGGACAGACCATATATGTGGCTGTGACTGAAGAAATGGGGCTTATGTTTTTCTTGCGAACAGTGTAGATCCAGATCAGCACAGTCTGATCAGGATCTGCACTGTTCGTCATTCCATCAATGAAGCACTTATGCTTCCAACAAGCAATATAGATCGTTATCAGGCGACATGAGTGTGCTACTTGATCAGGAGCTACACTGGTCAGAAATCCAATAAGCCCCATTTCTCCAGTGACGGCCACCTATAGATCCATACGAGACTGCAGTGCACTAGGAGACCAGGGGACCGCTTCACTAAACTTCATATGACTAAAATGTTCGTAAGTGCAAAATTAGGATTGATGGCTTTACATGTATTGAGCATAGGCTGCATATGCAGCCTATGCTCAATAAATGTGAATCCAATAATTGTTTACAAGAAAACATTGCTAATGTGTAATTTACAGACTATCATAATTTTGCACTTGCAAACATTTTAGTCGTATGAAGTAACGGCCCCCAATATCTACACTTGCGACACATGTCGTGAGTCCCATTTCTCCAGTCATAGCCAGCCGTAGCCACGTGTGGTGTACAATGTTAGCTCCGAACAGGAAGTATTTTCATACCTTTAACTTCCTGTACCTATATTTCTGTATAGAAATAAGATCACCGTGTGGTAATATTAGATCAGGCTACCTATGCATGTGGGTGTGAATTTCGGTTACAGCCAACTTTGGTTTAACCCATTCATGCCGAGGATACAACATTTTGTTTGTGGAAAATCCTAAATATTTTCTTCATATGAGCTCAGCAATATATGTCGTGACCACCATTTGAACCGTCTCGTCGAGACGGTTCAAATGCGTGGTCACAACATATATTTTCAATGAGAAATAACAAAAATAAAAATAAAATATTTTAAAAAATTTGTACCGTAATGTGCATTTCGCATGTAATGGGGTAAACCATTCACCCCTATATATCTTATACTGTTAGTTCAATGTTCATTTTGGTGGTGTTTGGGAGCATTGGATGCGTAATTTAACGATTGGGACCGGGAGACCTGGTTTGGCCCTCGGGTACATCTTTGGCATTCTTGTATGTGAGAGTTGAATCTGGTTATACCCCTTTATAAGAGTAATGTGATTATTCCTAATCCTATTACTTTTATGGGAAGAGGCTAAGTGACTTTGGTGTGGTATGGACCTGGCACCAGGTCAGGTTATTCTAATTTCAGGGCTGAATATATATTCTGTTTAGATTTTGGGATTTTCCCACCAAATGCAACAGGTTAATTGCGGGTAATTTACTCAATGTTCATTTCTGGGCTATTCCATTAACCCTTTCATCCCTAACTAACTGGAATGTACTGTGATATGTGAATTTTCCGGCCAGTCCAATTGTCAAAACATTCCTTTCAGACAAGTCCATTTATGAAAATGGGGCGTTTTTTTTCTTTAAAAAATATTAAAATACCTCGCATCCGCCCATCACAGCAGGTAACATATGGGATTCGACCCCATTAACCCGGCCTAAACTGAGTATAGCTGTTGACAGGCCATTAAACACCATTAAATCAAATAAATCCTTACCGGGAGTCAAACCTAAATGGTGAATCCGTCTTTACCAGGATTCACACCTGAATGGGGAACCCATCCTTTACCGGGATTCATGCCTGAATGGTGAATCCATCTTTACTGGGATTCACACCTCGAATGGGGAATCCTGCCTTACCGGGATTCACGCCTGAATGGTGAATCCATCCTTTACTGGGATTCACACCTCAAATGGGGAATCCTGCCTTACCGGGATTCACGCCTGAATGGTGAATCCATCTTTACTGGGATTCAAACCTCGAATGGGGAATCCTGCCTTACCGGGATTCACACCTGAATGGTGAATCCATCCTTTACTGGGATTCACACCTCAAATGGGGAATCCTGCCTTACCGGGATTCACACCTGAATGGTGAATCCATCCTTTACTGGGATTCAAACCTCGAATGGGGAATCCTGCCTTACCGGGATTCACACCTGAATGGTGAATCCATCCTTTACTGGGATTCACACCTCAAATGGGGAATCCTGCCTTACCGGGATTCACACCTGAATGGTGAATCCATCCTTTACTGGGATTCACACCTCAAATGGGAAATCCTGCCTTACCGGGATTCACCCCTGAATGGTGAATCCAAATCTTTACTGGGATTCACACCTCGAATGGGGAATCCTGTCTTACCGGGATTCACACCTGAATGGTGAATCCATCCAGTCAAGCAGTTCGTGCAACATATGCCACAATGCACCAACGTTCTCTATTGTATACAGGGGGCAATACCTTATTTACTAGTCCGTCCGTCCGTGTCTTATCTTCCCGTAGATATTATCTAGTAGGTATGTCCTTAATAGATACAGTTGCTTTTAACCATTACACCGCTATCTTAATTTTTTAGCTTCACTATTCGAAGAATAAGTAGAGCTTATGTTGTCACCCCGGCGTCGGCGTCACCGTCACCGTCACGCCTTGGTTAAGGTTTTTAGTCAAGCTTGTATATGGAATACTACTGGCCCTACACCCACCATACTTGGACAACTTCATCTCCTAGTGATGTACATCAATAACCCCTGATCTATATTTGACCTTGACCTACATTTCCTCTTGATTTACTTGGTTAATTCCCCTTGGTTAAGGTTTTTAGTCAACCTTGGTTAAGGTTTTTAGTCAAGCTTGTATATGCAATACTACTGGACCTACACCCACCATACTTGGACAACTTCATCTCCTAGTGATGCACATCAATAACCCCTCATCTATATTTGACCTTGACCTACATTTCCTCTTGAATTACTTACTTAATTCCCCATTCCCCTTGGTTAACGTTTTTAGTCAAGCTTGTAGATGGAATACTCCTGGCCCTACACCAACCATACTTGGACAACTTCATCTACTAGTGATGTACATCAACAACCCCTGACCTATATTTTACCTTGACCTACATTTAACCTTGAATTACTTAATTAATTCCCCTTGGTTAAGGTTTTTACTCGACCTTGGTTAAGCTTTTTACTCAAGCTTGTACATGGAATACTATTGTGCATACAGACACCATACTTGGACAACCTTTTGTCATAGTGATGTACATCAATAACCCCTGATCTATATTTGACCTTGACCTACATTTCCTCTTGAATTACTTACTTAATTCTCTTTGCTTAAGGTTTTTAGTCAAGCTTGTAGATGGAATACTCATGGCCCTACACCAAACATACTTGGACAACTTCATCTCCTAGTCATGTACATCAATAATCCCTGACCTATATTTGACCTTGACCTACTTTTAACCTTGAATTACTTAGTTATTTCCCCTTGGGTAAGGTTTTTAGTCAAGCTTGTATATGGAATACTCCTGGCCCTACACCAACCATACTTGGACAACTTCATCTCCTAGTGATGTACATCAACAACCCCTGACCTATATTTGACCTTGACCTACATTTAACCTTGAATTACTTAGTTAATTCCCCTTGGTTAAGGTTTTTACTCGACCTTGGTTAAGCTTTTTACTCAAGCTTGTACATGGAATACTATTGTGCATACAGACACCATACTTGGACAACCTTTTGTCATAGTGATGTACATCAATAACCCCTGATCTATATTTGACCTTGATCTACATTTCCTCTTGAATTACTTACTTAATTCTCTTTGGTTAAGGTTTTTAGTCAAGCTTGTAGATGGAATTCCCCTTGGTTAAGGTTTTTGTCGCGCCCGCTTGCGGAAAGCGCGATATAGTCGTCACTTTGGCGTATGTTCGTACGTACGTACGTACGTGTGTCCGGTTAAAGTTTTTGGTTTTGTACGTACGTACGTATGTTCGTACGTACGTACGTGTGTCCGGTTAAAGTTTTTGGTTAAGTTGTTTGGTTAAGTTTTTTGGTTAAAGTTTTTTGGTTAAAGTTTTTGGTTAATTTTTTTGGGTAAAGTTTTTGGTTAAAGTTTTTCGTTATACTATATCTCTGCAACTGCTTTGCCCATTACCTTGAAACTTCACATGGGTGTTTATCATCGTCTATATTTTCATTCTACCCCCCTCCCGTGCGGCCCCTGTGCCCAATGTCAAGGTCAAATTACTTTGAAGTTTTTGGTTAAGTTCTTTGGTTAAAGTTTTTGGTTAAGTTTTTTGTTTAAGTTTTTTGGTTAAAGTTTTTGGTTAAGTTTTTTGTTTTTTAGGTTAAAGTTAAAGTTTTTTGTTATACTATACCTCTGCAACTGCTTTGCCCATTACCTTGAAACTTCACATGGGTGTTTATCATCGTCTATATTTTCATTCTACCCCCCTCCCGTGCGGCCCCTGTGCCCAATGTCAAGGTCAAATTACTTTGAAGTTTTTGGTTAAGTTCTTTGGTTAAAGTTTTTGGTTAAGTTTTTAGTTAAGTTTTTTGGTTAAAGTTTTTGGTTAAGTTTTTTGGTTAAAGTTTTTCGTTATACTACATCTCTGCAACTGCTTTGCCCATTACCTTGAAACTTCATATGGGTGTTTATCATCATCTATATTTTCATTCTACCCCCCACCCGTGCGGACCCGTGGCCCATGTCAAAGTCAAATTACTTTGAAGTTTTTGGTTAAGTTCTTTGGTTAAAGTTTTTGGTTAAGTTTTTTGGTTAAAGTTTTTGGTTAAGTTTTTTGGTTAAAGTTTTTCGTTATACTATATCTCTGCAACTGCTTTGCCCATTACCTTGAAACTTCACATGGGTGTTTATCATCATCTATATTTTCATTCTACCCCCCTCCCATGCGGCCCATGTGCCCAATGTCAAGGTCAAATTACTTTGAAGTTTTTGGTTATGTTTTTTGGTTAAAGTTTTTGGTTAAGTTTTTTGGTTAAAGTTTTTCGTTATACTATATCTCTGCAACTGCTTTGCCCATTACCTTGAAAACTTCACATGGGTGTTTATCATCATCTATATTTTCATTCTACCCCCCTCCCGTGCGGCCCCTGTGCCCAATGTCAAGGTCAAATTACTTTGAAGTTTTTGGTTAAGTTTTTTGGTTAAAAGTTTTTGGTTAAGTTTTTTGGTTAAGTTTTTTGGTTAAAGTTTTTGGTTAAAGTTTTTGGTTAAGTTTTTAGGTTAAAGTTTTTCGTTATACTATATCTCTGCAACTGCTTTGCCCATTACCTTGAAAACTTCACATGGGTGTTTATCATCATCTACATTTTCATTCTACCCCCCTCCCGTGCGGCCCCTGTGCCCAATGTCAAGGTCAAATTACTTTGAAGTTTTTGGTTAAGTTTTTTGGTTAAAAGTTTTTGGTTAAGTTTTTTGGTTAAGTTTTTTGGTTAAAGTTTTTGGTTAAGTTTTTTGGTTAAATTTTTTCGTTATACTATATCTCTGCAACTGCTTTGCCCATTACCTTGAAACTTCACATGGGTGTTTATCATCATCTATATGTTCATTCTACCACCCTCCCGTGTGGCCCCTGTGCCCAATGTCAAGGTCAAATTACTTTGAAGTTTTTGCTTAAAGTTTTTTTCGCGACCTCTTGCGGATAGCGCGATATAGTCGGCACTTTGTCGTACGTATGTACGTACGTGTGTCCGGTTAAAGTTTTTGCTTAAGTTTTTTGGTTAAAGTTTTTCGTTATACTATATCTTTTTTTTTAGTGTCCATGCCTCGCCACAAGGCGCGACATGCAGGCTGCGGCCATCTAGTTACTCAACCTTGGTTAAGGTTTTTAGTCAAGCTTGTAGATGGAATACTATTGTGCATACAGACACCATACTTGGATAACTTTTTCTCATAGGGATGTACATCAATAACCCCTGACCTTTATTTTACCTTCACCTACATTTAACCTTCAATTACTTGGTTAATGTTTATAGTCAAGCTTGTATATGGAATACTTCTGGGCCTACATCAACCATACTTGGACAACTTCATCTCCTAATGATGTACATCAATAATCCCTGACCTATATTTGACCTTGACCTACTTTTATCCTTGGATTACTTAGTTATCTCCCATTGGTTACGGTTTTTAGTCAAGCTTGTATATGGAATACTCCTGGGCCTACAGCAACCATACTTGGAAAACTTTATCTCCTAGTGACGTACATCAATAATCCCTTGGTTAATGTTTTTAGTCAACCTTGGTTAAGGTTTTTATGCAGGCCGCAGCCACCTTCTTTGTCAAGCTATGTGTACATCGACAACCCTCGTAGTCGAGCTATGCTGTTCTCCTACAGCTCTTGTTATCGGCTGCTGTTTATTTTCTATTTTCCATTTTTATCCTCAAAAACATGCTTTGACAGCACTTTGGAATAATTTACAACATGGTTTGACAGCACTTCAGAATCATTTCCATTGGAAATTATTCTGAAGTGCTGTCAAACCATGTTTTTACTGAGAAATAAGGCAAGATATAAAAGCAACAGCAGACGACAATTGTTGTGTGTACCGGCGTAAGGGTTAATAAAAATGCGGGTCATGACCGAATTTGGTCTGTGGTTTATTTATAGCCAAATTGTGTTATTTCGCTATATTTAAAGTTTTCGACAGAGATAATGGCCAAAAATGAAACATTATCCGGTTGATGTAATTTGGAAGTGATACAACAAATTTTGCGTTTGTAGATTACAGAATATAGGAGAAAAGGTTGGTTACAATCTTTTTCACAAATCGCGGATAACCAATATATTAGCCGATCTATAAATAGATCGGCTAATAACTATACGTCCCCTGCCGGGGCTCGGCAGGATGGTACACAAACTTCCAAATTTAAATACATTTGCTAAAATTATACGAATAACCTGTAGGACAAAATTCTCAAAATATGACTTTATCGGACTACTTTTTAATGTGTATAGTAACCCTTAGACCGCTATCTTATTTTTTTGTCGTCTGCTGTTTATTTTATATTTTCCATTTTTATCATCAAAAACATGCTTTAACAGCACTGTAGAATAATTTACAACATACTTTGACAGCACTTAATAATAATTTCATTGGAAATGATTTTGAAGTGCTGTCAAACCATGTTTTATTGAGAAATAAGGCAAGGTATAAAAGCAACAGCAGAAGACACATGTTGTGAGTAGCAGTCTAAGGGTTAATACATGTACATGGTTTCTCAAAAGAAAATGTCCAGATACTGGCAACAATAACGATGTATTTGGATAAGGGTTAAAACGGCCACAGTGTTGATTTCCTTATTTCATTATCTTGTTTTCTAGCATACACATAATTAAATGATCAATACAATGAATGTGTCCCCGTTATCTTCTTTTCACTGACATATAGCCTCCATTTTGAATTTGAAAATATTCAGTTCTGATTGTGGGACCCCCCCCCCCCCCCCCTCCCACCCCCATACAGCAGGTTGAATACGGGATCGAATCCATTTGTTTAACACCGACAAATAAACCATATGTCATGGCGGCAGAAACCACATGATCCCATACCTTGTAATAACAATGAATAGGAGGGCACACAACAGTTTTATCTACTCTCGTATTTATTCGGAGACAATGAAAACATAAAACGAGGAAGCCTATCACCAGGCAGCGGGTGTATGGAACGCCAAATATACATACAGTCAAATAATTAATATCAGAGCTAGCATTGACTATTTAGAGCTTGCTCAAAATAATTTGAAGAGCTCTATAAATCATTTGGAGATAACTCTAAATATTAAATAATTTAGAGCTAGCAATAATTATTTGAGTTTATGTATACATAAACTCAAATATTTTTTGCTACCTCTAAATAATTAGAGCTGGAATTAGATATTTAGAGCTAACTCCAAATGATTTAGAGAGCTCTTCAACTGATTTGTACCTATCTCTAAATACTTAATGTTAGCTCTAATTATTTACAGTTAGCAATAATAATTTGAGTTTATGTAGATTTGGCGCTAAGTTCCATACGGGTGGACTAGGAGTGTAGGACTGTGATAAAAACCTCTCCACTACTAGTCATATGCTTGTGTAGTTTAGGAAAGGTTTGTCATTTACTGCAAACCAGCAACAGTCCCAGGCCAGCTCCATGTATATCCACGGTAACCAAATCTTTTGACAGAAAATTCGGGTTACATTCACGGTTACCCAGCATCCTATCATTCCGACATCCTAATCACCATGACTATGAATATAAGTCGATAGAATCATTAATGACACTATATAACTACTCAATACAATAGCTTATCCAATGTACAGCTTTTATAGATAAACATCAACTTCGATAGTTTTCACCCATCTGTATATACATTCATGTAAATCCAGTAATTGTTCACCAGAAAACATTGTTAATGTGAAATTTACAGACTATCATAATTGTGTACTTACGAACATTTGAGTCGTACAAAGTTTAGTGAAACGGACCCAGCCTATTTGAACACGAACCGTTTTGGTGGCCATCTTGAAAACGTGACTGCAATTGATTGTCAAAACTAAAGGTTTTCCTCAAGTAACCTGTAGAATACATATTAGCTTCATTCTCTGATTATACCGATATCAGGTCAATGAGAACAACATGTTATTATGGGGCCCCGCAGGGGACGTAGAATTCTTTTTTTTATTAATTCGTTCCCACGAAATAACAATTCGTTCCCTGAATTTAACAATTCGTTCCCACGAATTAACAATTCGTTCCCTCAATTTAACAATTCGTTCCCACGAAATAACAATTCGTTCCCACGGGAACAAATTGTTAATTCGTGGGAGATTAATTGTTATATCGTGGGAACGAATTATTAATTCGATGGAACGAGTTGTTAAATTGAGGGAACGAATTGTAAATTCGTGGGAACGAATTGTTAATTCGAGAGAACAAGTTAAATTGAGGGAACGAATTGTTATTTCGTGGGAACGAATTAATAAAAAAAATCCCTGTCCCCTGCGTTTCTCCGTAGGTTATCCTATTCATATCGCTATTTTGACTCCAGACATGAAGTTCAATGACCTTGAACATGTTTTTAAAATTTAACACCCGGATTGTTTGGGAACGTTATATATTCCCGTTTATAAAATCATCGGGTGACAAAAATTAGGCAAACTTATGTGACTTCTGCTCCACACCTATTGTTATACCCACTGTTTAAAAAATGGTTTTGCCACTGGAATCAGTCCATCTGACCGTCCGTCCGTCCAGGCTGACCGTCTGTCGAAGTTGATGTTTAGTTTTGGTCTGGGCCCGTTTCACTAAACTTCGTACAACTAAAATGTTCGTAAGTGCAAATTTAGGATCGTCTGGAAATTTCAACTGACGTATTTACATTTATCGAGCATATGCTGCATATGCAGCCTATGCTCAATACATGTAAATCCAATAATTGTTTGCAAGAAAAAAAAAGTGTTAATGTGAAATTTACAGACTATCATAATTTTGCACTTACGAACATTGATTCGTACGAAGTTTACTAAAACGGCCCCCATCTATGGCTGAACTGTGGATTAACGATCGTATTGTACGTTTATATATGTGGCTGTGAATGGAGAACTGGGCTTATAACATTTGAGACCAGTGTAGCTCCTGATCAAACACACTCATGTAGCCTGATAACGATCTATATTGCTTATTGGGAGCATGACGGGTGTTTCATTGATGAAATGGCGAACAGTGCAGATCCTGATCAGACTGTGCAGATGCACAGGCTGATCTGGATCTACACTGGTAGTAAAAACCATAAGCCCCATTTCTCCAGACAAAGCCACATATATAAACAACAGCCCGGCGATTTGGAGTAGCATGAAGTGCATACCACAAGACGTGGGCGTCGCCACACGGGGTTTTTCGGTTGCGAACTTTGTCATAACTTATTATGAATACCATTAATCATGTGTTGAGAAGATAGACAACCTTATTGTAAAATGCACTATTGTAAGCACTGGAAGTTGTCAATGCATGGGTTTAAAGGTATATGCCCACTCAGTAGGCATCAAATGCTCTTTAATAGGAAGTAAATAAGTGTATATTTACGTCACTATTCTACCAATTCTGAAAATTACGAGTGCCCGCTGTTTATCTATAATCATTTAGTAATATTTATTTTACTGATAGTGACCTGCGGCGATATCAGGCTATTTTCATATGCAAATGAGGCATGATATTTTTTTAAACTATTTATACTAATTAAATGCGTCAACTGAAAACATTATAAAGTATGATCATTGCACATCAACAATTAAATACATAGAATAAATAGTAATGTCCGTTAACATTTTAAGGAAACGCGGCTATCGCCCCTGATATTAGTGTGGACATTTACGTCGGATATAAAATGTATAATAATGCCAATCAATACGTGGGGTAATGGTGAATGAACGTTTATTTTGCCAGAACATGTCTCAGATGATGTCTCTGATATAAAGAACATGTTGTGCCTACTGAGTGGGCATGTGCCTTTACGTCCATAATGGACTTAGCCCGATTTGTCCACTAACCCATTCAATTATTTTCCTGTCCAACGTTGATTG
>CM055267.1:18564544-18613569 GCA_029237695.1 Conchocele bisecta | reverse complement strand
AGGAGCTGTGGGAGGAGTCAAAATAAATAATTGGAAATTGACTCCGAAACTTGGATAGGTAGCTTGGAAATGATCTAACTCAGAAAACAAATGTTAACTTTTTAAAATCAGTCCAGTATTTCTGAAATTCTAAAAATGTCGCCATGTTAAATACCCATACAGTAGACATAGATGTCTATGGGGATTTAACATGGGGAATTTATTTTTTCTCAATAAAATAAATAATTGACCAAATTTCACGAAATAAAAAGAAGGCTTGTAGAGCCGACGGTTCTTCATCGACGACTATCGTTCACGTGTACGATAAAGCCTGGAAAAAATACTTAGCTATTTCTGTCGTTGTTTTAACTTTACTGTAGACCGCTGAACAACTTGGGAACTGACGACTATCGTTCACGTGTATGATTAAGCCGGGAAAACCGGCTTAATCATACACGTGAACGATAGTCGTCGATGAACAATAGTCGGCTCTACAAGGCTAATTCTTAAATTTTGATACAATTATCGAAAAAAATATTGGTTTTGCATTGCTTATATGGCCGTACAATTTGGGCAGGTTTCGTGAAACGCAGTACATTGGAACCTCTCTAAACCGGACACCAAGGCAACCTCTGCGATCATATTTTAATGGGCTTCTTGACCATGTATCTCAGATGTTCATGTATTTTCATGATTGCAAAGCACGCCAATACATTTCAGAATGGTCATATGCCTTATTTACATTGGAACCTCTTTAAATCGGACACCCTGGGGACCTCCCAGGGTGTCCGATTTAGAGAGGTTTCGCTGTTATATGTGATAACACGGGATATGCAATTAATTAATTAATTAATTAAACGGGGGGGGGGGGGATATTCTTGTCGCCGATACCGGTAATGACCTAACTAAGAAAACAAAAGTTAAATGTCGAACACCGGTCCACTATTTCCGAAATTAGAAAACAATCTATTCACATTTGCTCATGTTAAATAAATACCCTTGACATCTGCATGTGGAGTTGTCTACGGGGATTTAATATGGGAAATTGAATTTTCGGAATGAAATAAATATTTGACAAAAATAATTCTAAAATGTTCCTAAATGTGGACCACCATCATTGATTTTTCCTATTTACCCTAACCGTCATATATGACTATTTTTGGCCACTTTCAGTTTTAGTATTGATGCTGTCGGACCTATTTTTCCATAGTCTGCACTCATCCTGTTCTGGATGTTCACTAATTAAAATATAGGTTTAATTATTTTTAAGACAAATACATTAAATCTCCTGTGACCACCCTGGTGGCGGTCCTACTACAAAAAAGAAAAAACGGAATTTTAATTCTTAATTTGTGGGAACAAATTGTTATATCGTGGGAACGAATTGTTAATTTGAGGGAACGAATTGTTAAATTGAGGGAACGAATTGTCATTTCGTGGCAACGAATTAATAAAATAAAATCCATGTCCCCTGCGGGGCTCCGCATCATATAGCTGTACAATAGACCATAGTTCGTTCTTCTAAATGACCTCAGTGTTTTTTATCAACATCAAATAGTTGGGAAAATGGTCAGTCGGCACTCTTTGTCCTGCACCTCATAAATAGTTATGGGGCATTCGGACAAACCTGTAGCCGATTTCACCAACATTGCAAAGTATACTTTGAGGGAGAAAATTTCAATTTTAGGATTAATTAATATTTTTTTATTATACTGAATTTATTACATTATCACAGCCATTTTGGCTGTGATAATGTAATACATTCAGTATAATAATTCTTCATACTTTTAATCATCAAATATATGCAGTCGTTAGTTCTATATGAAATAATGCATTTCGGGAAAAATAAATGATTACTCCCTCAAAGTATACTTTGCTAAAAAAGTATACTTTGCAATGTTGGTGAAATAGGCTACAGGGCCGATCGGTATGACTGGGAAAAACGCATGGAATGATACTGTACCTCTACGAGTAAATATGAACATGAATTACGGGCCTCCGGCATTTTTTAACTCACCTATGTCACTGTGAAACATTTGGATTTTCAAATATTCGTTTCCTTGTAACCCACATTTTCTGTTTGCAACGCAGGGCGGCTTACGCATTGCGTTACATAATGAAAATTCGGGTTAGTTTCATGCGATAACTTAATTTTCATTCACCGATTTGCTGCACATATGGCTTTATCTAGAGACAATACAAGTTCGAAAATTGGTAGGGCCCTTCTTTCTAGTAAACTTTTCTTTTCTGGGCGATAACCCTTGGGAGAATTTGTCATTTTATGACATTTACTTGTTTTGTTGTTTTTTTAGCGCTCCATATATAAGGTAGAGTATATTTAGAAGTATGTGCATGTGTGTCGTTTAGTGTGATGGTCACGGTTTTGTGTAGCCTACTTAATTGTTGGTGCTTTATGTTGTATTGAAGTACAGAAGGACTCACGTATATGCACGGAGGGGAATCTCCGTGCGTTCCCTCGAATTAACAATTCGTTCCCACGATATAACAATTCGTTCCCTCGAATGAATTAACAATTCGTTCCCACGATATAACAATTCGTTCCCTCGAATGAATTAACAATTCGTTCCCACGAAGCTACAATTCGTTGTTCCCCAATTTAACAATTCGTTCCTTCGAATTAACAAGTCGTTCCCTCGATATAACAATTCGTTAAATTTAGGGAACGAAGTGTTAATTCGTGTGAACGAATTGTTAATTCGTGGGAACAAATAGTTAATTCGTAGGAACGAATTGTTAAATTGAGGGAACGAATTGCTATTTCGTGGGAACGAGTTAATCAAAAAAAATAATTCTACGTCCCTTGCGGGGCTCCGTAGAATAGAATGAGTTAGAAACCTCCAAATAGCTTTACTATATAACTTAACCGAATCACCCACTACTCCTACTTTCACCATTCGTATGGAGGCTGTGGGACCTACCTGTACATGACCTGCAGCCGGTCTGTACTGGTCCTGCATGAATTAAATAATAGGTTCACTTACTCTTAAGAAAGAAAAATCCAACCTCGTCATGTGCCCCAATATTGTTTACATTTTTTTCGCCACGGAAATCTGTTTACATCACGTGACAAACAGGTTCAGTTTTTTATTGTAAATGTTAAAAATATGCTGAAAACTGGTGTTAAAAACATCCCGGCATGTTCCTCAAGTGAAACTTGGTAGTAATGGATCAAGATTAACAAGCAAACTGTGTCTGTGACCTCAAACCACACGAACTATGTTCTATACCGAACTACTTTTGTATATCCCCTGGGCGATTTTGGACCATTTAGCATTATCTAACCTATAAGGGACCAGTCTCACTACAGATCTGTCGACACTATTCACTATTTCAAAACTAGAGCACAGTCGATGGTGCGCCATCGCAATATACCCACTTGTTCTAAATGCCAAGCAGAAAAGGGGGAGATAATCCATGACAGGTTGTTGAATCAAAAATCGAAATTCACTCTGCGCATATACACACCATAAAGAAGGCACACACCACGTTTTAAGTCCCTGGCTATTACGGTTAAAATGTTTTATTTCTTACAAGGCAAAATTGAGAGATTGTAAGTAAAAAAGGAGGAGATAATCCATGATCGGGGGTCGAATCAAACAGCTCATCTACATACCATATGAAGAACACACCAAGGCAATCTTGGGAAATTCCAAGATAATCCATGACTGAGGGTCGAATCAAAAATCGAAATTCCCTTTGCGCATCTACACACCATAAGAAAGGCACACACCAAGTTTCAAGTCTCTAGCTATTACAGTTAAAACGTTTATATATGATGGATACCATACAGCACTGGGTAAATTGTACGGAACCCCACAGGGCAATTCGTTCCCACGAAATAACAATTCGTTCCCTCAATTTAACAATTGCTTCACACGAATTAACAATTCGTTCCCACGAATTAACAATTCGTTCCCTCAATTTAGCAATTCGTTCCCAATGAAATAACAATTCGTTCCCACGGGAACGAATTGTTTATTCGTGGGAACGAATTGTTATATCG
Organism: Conchocele bisecta; assembly: GCA_029237695.1. Lineage (NCBI taxonomy): Eukaryota > Metazoa > Mollusca > Bivalvia > Lucinida > Thyasiridae > Conchocele > Conchocele bisecta. The sequence continues at coordinate 18,609,566 of CM055267.1, read as the reverse complement.
TGGGAACGAATTGTTAATTCGAGGGAACGAATTGTTAAATTGAGGGAACAAATTGTCATTTCGTGGGAACGAATTGTTAATTCGAGGGAACGAATTGTTATATCGTGGGAGCGAATTGTTAATTAGGGGGAACGAATTGTTAAATTGAGCGAGCGAATTGTTATTTCGTGGGAACGAAATTAATAAAAAAATATGTCCCCTGCAGGGCTCCGTAAAAATGCGCATCGATTCACGTTTCAATGTTAGTATGTCTTCTTTATTAGTTCACCGATTTTAATGAAATAAAACTCACTGAAGGAGAAAACTTATGTAAAATCCGTGATTGCTGTCTGGTCAATATCAATCCAGTTCGCAACTGGTTTGAAAAGTTAATTAGGCCAATTTTCTTCAAATATTTTCCGAAAATGGCTGAAAAGTTCAGGAAATGACCAGCAGACACAGTATTACACACTTTTCCGTGCGCTTTGTTTCATAGAAATCGGTGGAATAATAAGTATGTTATGACAAAAATAAAATTCGAGGCGAAATGGACCGGGGGGGAGGGGGGGGGGGCGTTCACAAAACTTCGTACGACTAAAATGTTCGTAAGTGAAATTTAGAATCGTCTGACAATTGCAATGGATGGATATGTATTCACATAGGCTGTATATGCTCAATACATTTAAATCCAGTAATACAGTGTTCATGTGAAATTTACAGAATATCATAATTTTGTACTTACGATTTTAGTCGTCCAAAGCTTAGTGAAACACGCCTCAGTTCTGACGTACCCAAAACGCGCACCTGTGTTCGGCTTGATTCCCCTCTTTTTTTCTTTTTTTTTTACGTTCTGTTTATTTTTTCTTGTTCATTTTTGTTATTTTATTTTGTTATTTTATTTGTTTGTGTATGGATAGTTTTCCTTTATTTATTTCCCTTTGTTATCATTTTATTTTTTATCATACCCACATTTGCACATAATACATATACATGTAATAAACAAAGACATACCTTGTACAATTGTCTGTAAGTTGTATGTAAAAACTTATTATACAAACATTAATCTCTAAATCTCACATTAGTAAACTGATTAATTCTCGAATTAGCCAAATGATGATCTCTTGTACTGTGTGTGTTGGCTGACATTTCCTCAACACTGATGCATAAAACTAATTATTAAAAAAAAACACAAAATAAACTGTTGTCTGTTCATCACTTTTCTATTTATATCGTCCTCCATCCTCTATAGTTTTCATCAGTTAATTTCTGTAGTGAGATGTTAAAAGTATAATATTCGCAACTTGCCATCTGTTTTCCCCAAATTATTAATAGTATTAGAACAGAGATGACCTTTTGTATTGTGTTTTGGCCGAAATTTACATAACATTACATAATAGATTTGCTCAATTACATGAAATGTGCTCCGTGTGTAATGAAATTAGGTACACCTGAAATAAAGTATATATAGGCTACACTTCCCTGGACACTATCGAAATAAATGAATTAGACACGCCTACAATTACCAATGATTGTCAATCAGGTGGTAATTCAGCACAGCATATGAACGTTTGTGAAATTACGCGACATGTCAAAACATGCGGTAACAATATAGTGATAATGTTTCTACAAATACATTACGCTCGCCATCGTATATACAAAACAACAAGGAAAATGAATCCACAAATGTAGTTAATCTAAATTTAAGCAAGAAAGGGTTTAACATTGGTTATTTAAATATACAGGGTATATGTGCGCGGAATCTTAGCAAATTTGAAGAATTGAAATATATGTTAAAATCAAACGAAAATGAAAATCTGCATATTTTCGGCTTAAGTGAGACTAAACTGAAATATCACAAATCTACAGGTTTATTTAAGATAGACGGATTTCAAACTCCGTTTCGACAATATTGACAATGCAGGTGGGGGGTTAATGGTCTATGTTCGTGATGGTGTAATTGTAAAGCGTAGGGATGACTTAGAAATGTTTAATATATCATGTATCTGGCTGGAAATTACTCCAGAAAAAAGCAAGTCATTTTTAGTAGGATGTCTATACAGACCCCCGCACTCCAAAGTAGAATGGACTGACAGGTTTGAACAATTAATGGACAATACAATGAACGTAGGAAAGGAAATAATTTTATTAGGAGATGTAAATAAAAAATTGTTATGCGATACCACTAATAGAGAATGGTCAAATTACATTCACGCGTTGGGCCTTAGCCAGTTAATTAGTGAGGCTACTCGTGTAACAGATATCTCACGCACGATAATTGATCACATCTACGTAACCCATGAAGAACATATTTCGCAAATTAGCGTTAAAGAATTAAATATCAGTGACCACCGTGCAATTTTCTGTAATCGGAAGCTAAATTACATACCTAGAAAACACGCGCATAATGAAATCAAGTATAGATCATTTAAGCATATTGATCAAATAGCATTTGTTAGTGATTTAAACGCCGTTGAATGGGAAACTGTACATTATTTTAATCATATTGATGACATTCTTGACGCATGGACGACACTGTTTGTTAACGTGGTTAACACTCACGCTCCTTTGCGGACACACAGGATTAAAACTAAAATACAACCTGATTGGCTATCATCCGAAATTTTAGATTGCATAAAAGATCGAAATAAGTGTAAAATTAACTGTAATTATGAACAATACAAATTATTACGAAATAAAGTATCAGCTTTAATAGAAAAATCTAAAACGGATTCGTATAAATCTAAAATTGAAGAAGGCAAGGATGACCCTCGTACTATCTGGACATTATTCAAAGAATTTGGTGCATCAAAACATGATGGTAAATCGGAACAGTTATTAGGTATAAACAGTCTAACTGGTCATCTATGCACAGAAAATATACATATGGCGAATATTTGTAACGAATATTTTTCCACTATTGCATCAAATCTTAAAGGTCCCATTCCAGAATCAAATTTTGATCATATTAAAAATTTCGTAAACGAACATACACCGCAAAATTATAATTTTAACATTCCTTTGATTAATGAAATATTCGTAAAAAGGTATTTAACATCATTAGATATATCAAAATCTACTGGACTAGATTTAATAGGTCCACGATTGTTAAAATTATCTGCCACCGCTATCTCGAAAAGTATTACATATGTAGTAAATGTGAGTTTCACTAGTTCGATCTTCCCCAGTGCATGGAAACAAGCAAAAGTATGTATCCCCTGTATAAAAGCGGTGCAAACGACGAAGTAAATAATTATCGTCCGATATCAATTTTGCCGACGCTTTCAAAATTAATTTAAAATGGGTTCAGAAACATTTTATGGAATATTTAACAACGTTTAAACTATTGCATAAAACACAGAGTGGATTTCGTACAGGTCACTCGACAGAATCAGCGTTAATTGTTCTTCTTGAAAACTTTCTACAAGCAATAAATCGGGGTAAATTAGTAGGGTGTATTTTAGTCGACTTTCGTAAAGCCTTTGATCTTGTTGATCACAAAATTCTCCTGGATAAACTTCGACTATACAAGTGCAGTAACGTAAGCCTGGGTTGGTTCAAATCATACCTGGAACAAAGGCAACAACTTGTTTCTGTAAATGGAGAAACATCTGAATCTCTACCTATCAACTGTGGAGTACCCCAGGGGTCAATTCTTGGACCGACACTTTTTCTTTTGTTTATAAATGATTTGCCACTTATTCTCCGTCATCACGTAACAGGAACCGATCTGTATGCAGATGATACAACAATTTATGACATGCAATCAACTGCAGGGGACTTAAAACACCGTTTACAACAAGCACTTGACAGCCTCGATATCACTACCCGTAATAAAATTTTGGGTATACATGTAGATGAAAATCTCCAGTGGAATGACCAATTTAACGGTATCTCAAAACAGATGTCATCATATCTCTGGCTATTATATCAAATCAGACATTATTTATCTACTGAGCACCGAATATTATTCTATAAGGCCTATATTCAGCCACATTTTACATATTGCAATATAGTATGGGGAAAATCGTCAAATCGAAATATGTACATAATAACCAAACTTCAACGGCGAGCATGTAAAATCATTCTGGGAAACGAATATATTGATTTGCAAAACTCATTAGAATTACTCAACATTTTGACCTTTGGCGAAAGCGTATTTCTCCAAAAAGCGAAAACTATGTACAAAATAACTAATAAAATGGCCCCCCAATATTTATGTGAATTATTTGAAATGCGCACTAATCACTTGCAAGATACGAGTATGGTATTAAGGTCTGAAACAGATATGAATTACGAATTACGAAGTTCCCAAACCTAAAAGTAATCTCTTTAAAAACAGCTTTTCATACTCAGGCGCGCTAATCTGGAATAGTATTCCAATTGACATAAGACGTTCCACGTCGTTAAATACATTTTCCCGTAATTGTCTTAACTGGATGAAGGGTCGATAGCGGCTGAAGTAGCGGTATTATCAATTAATATAAACTTGTAAATTGTGCCCCCCGCCAGCGTCACTAATCACGAAATTACGATGTATGGTATATAGTTTACAATGGCCGCGTGTTTGATTTGCCATGATAAAATTGGTCTTGTGGAGCTTAGCGACCGTGTAACCCTATATCAGGCGCACGAGAACGAATTTAGCGTCTTATAGCAAAAACAAAAACTGAAACTATCACTGAGAAATAAACGTGTTAAACCCAGTTCAAGCTGCGTCGATGCGCAGTCTGATATGGGACTGTCGGGACACATATACCACTTTTCGCTATGGCTCATCATTATTATTTCTTCATGTTAAATTCACGTATGCATACATCATGTAATCATTTCAATATGTATTGTATATTTATGTATGTACATGTATATGCACTTCTTAAGAGGGCCTCGGGGAAGATTGGTTCCGACCAACCGAGTCACCCTCTATAAATAAAGAATATCTATCTATCTATCTATCCCATTATTATCTTTAAAGTTCAGTGCCATTGTTTTATCCATATTCAAGAGATCTAATATCATGTCATCTGTATTCTTCTTGACGGCTTTACACTCCCAAAACAAGTGCATTTTAGTTTGCCTATTGTGATTGCGCAATGGACACATAGGTATTTTCTTAATAATTGTTCTTGTATAGTAAAATACTGGTGTTCTCAGAGCTTTATGCATATATTTGTAAATTGTTTCTTTCACATTTAGATCTTTTATCGCGTTTAGATTTTCCCATATTTCTTTAAAATTCATTTGCGGCATTCTCTTTTCGATTGTCGTTCTGAATTGTTTATTCTCATTTATTTCCATATATATTTGTTTTGTTGTTAGAAACTGCCATACCGGAGTGTTATTTCTATATTGTGTAATAATATCATGAATTTCCTTCATGCCTGCAGGAAGTGTTAATGTATGAACATTTGTGTTTGCTGCCAGTTTTGGATTTAAAAATCCCAGTCTCAATCCAAAATAATATATTAGCAGCTTCTCCCATATTAGTGCACATTCCCCCCTTTTTAATCGTATTAAGTCCTGTAAATACAAATGCTACCCTCTTATTTCCTATATTTATGAAGTCCATTCCCCTCTGTGAACTGTCTTTAGCTATGAAAACTACGGAAGTCCTGGAAGAACATTTAAATATTATATATTATTACTTACTATTTAAATATTAGTAATGGACATTTAAATATTATATATTATTACTTACTATTTAAATATTATTAATTAATATTTAAATATTATATATTATTACTTACTATTTAAATATTATTAACAATATTTAAATAGTAAGTAATAATATATAATACTTAAATGTCCATTACTAATATTTAAATAGTAAGTAAAAAATTATTAATATTTAAATGTCCCTCCAGGGCTTCCGTATTCCGTATTAAGTAATAATATATAATATTTAAATATTAATTAACAATATTTAAATAGTAAGTAATAATATATCATATGTAAATGCCCATTACTAATATTTAAATAGTACGTAATTATATATATTTAAATGCCCATTATTAATATGTAAATAGTACGTACTAATATATAATATTTAAATGCCCATTACTAATATTTAATATTTAAATGTCCCTCCAGGGCTTCCGTACACGGAAATCGATTCTTCGCAAAAACTACATAAGTGTATACCAACATAAAGCTGCGCACACATGGTCTAATGACACGAAGCCCCGCAACTGACATGGATTTGTTTCATTAATTCGTTCCCACGAACTAACAATTCGTTCCCTGAATTTAACAATTCGTTCCCTCGAATTAACAATTCGTTCCCACGATATAACAATTCGTTCCCACAAATTAACAATTCGTTCCATCGAATTAACAATTCGTATTATTTCTGCATTATTAAATTGAGGAACGAATTATTAATTTGTGGGAACGAATTGTTAAATTGAGGGAACGAATTGTTATTTCGTGGGAACGAATTAATAAAAAAAAGAATTATACGTCCCCTGCAATCATGATTTACGCTGTTTTTCACTTTATTGGCCAACCTTTTTGTATTTTTATCTGGAGCAATGGCGCTGCTTGCTGTTCGGTAGATTGGTAAACAAAGTCAAGTTTGTTTATTATTATAGTGTCACCCCCTATTGAAGGGTCAGTCATATTTGGCATATAAGACACTCAATCGAACAAGCAGTACATCCCAATTCCTATCTGTTATACCAAGCAAGAGGCATTCAATTTAACTACCTGGGCCCAGTTGCTCAAAGCCTCTGTTAGCTTAACAGACTGTTAAATCCTTAACAATGTTAAGGATTTAACAGTCTGTTAAGCTAACAGAGGTTTTGAGCAACCGGGTCCTGGCTACTCACCAACCGGCCACATCAGTCCAAACGGTCCCTCGAACGTTCGACCTCTCAGTTGTGGGGCGAGTACCTTATCAACTTGGTTACAGCGACTGGGTTGTACACAGCTTAATAACGCAATCGGCCAGTCTTCCATAGCGGGTTACAATGGGTGCATGGGGAAATGTGCGAGTAGGTCCGCGTGAGCGAATATGTCCGCGGACATATTCGCTCAAGCCGACATATTCGCACCTTTATCATGTTACGCATGGCTATATTTGCTGGAATTGGGTAACGTGTGCATGCTGTAAATATAAATTGGGCGTTGTGCGGTCTTTTTTCTCGAACAATGTATTAGCTATATAACGAAACATATATTATTTGATTCTATGTTTCTGCTATATACGCTGACCAAAAATGTCTCTATATGCTTTGGTTGGGAGCAATGTGAAGGGTAACATATACAATGGGATTCATCCTTTACGGTTCCCGAGTTATTTGTTGTTCATGCATATACAACTGCATCATCTGAACAGCATTTTCTCTACATAACGAACACATTAACCATACAGGCAATCACATTCACACTGACGCATGTCGATGTCGTAGGGCATGTCTTGTTACTAGCAAATGCGCTACTGTCATTGCTTGCACCATAAACAACACCTACTGCGACAACGATTCTAAACATACATTGGCGATATCAACTCGCAATCAAGCAGTTTGATTGGTTGTGCTTGAGCTGTAGCACAGCTCAGGCTCAGCCAATCAACCTGTTTACTTTCAAACACAATATAATATTCAATTTTATTTGTTTTGCAAGTTTGAACATATTGATTTTCCCCGTGATAGGTTTGTGGTGGGTCGGTATTTTCAAGTATTTTGTAACAAGTAGTTGGCAATATTAGCGCAGGTGGCAATGTATTACGATTGCTGCTGGTATTCATAGCTATATAGCAGGCCTGTTTTTAGTTTGGCAAGCATGTCAAAGTTTCTTTGCCTATAACATGTACAGTGAAACCTCTTTAAACCGGACACTGAGATGTACAGTGCAACCTCTCTCTCTCTAAACCGGACACTGAGATGTACAGTGCAACCTCTCTCTCTCTAAACCGGACACTGAGATGTACAGTGCAACCTCTCTAAACCGGACACCGAGGACGCATTTATTTGATTAATTTGATTGGTTTCACTGATATTTATGTCTGATGTTAACGTCTGTTCATGATTAAAAGCATGCAAATATATTTTAGGGCGGTCATATTCAATAATTACAGCGGAACCTGTCGAAACCGGACACCCTGGAGGTCACCAGGGTGTCGGGTTTAGAGAGGTTCCACTGTATATATTTCATGTCATATTTAGGACTTTTAAAATGTTCGAAGATTCCAATATATCATATGTACCTTTTGTATTGTGAAAAACAATAATTCCAAACTTGGTCAAATTCGTAGTTTAAATAGAGGATCTTACATGAGTGATGATTTAATACGATATATATTAAAGGTAGATGTCCACTCAGTAGGAATTAAATAAGTGTATAATTGTGTCAATATTCCACCAGTTCTTGAAATTACGAGTGCCCGCTATGCATATATAATCATTTAGTAATCATGATTTATTTACAGATAGTGACTAGCGGTGGTATTAAGCTATTTTCATATGCAAATGAGGCATTCTTGCTATTTTCATATGCAAATGAGGCATGCTATTTTTTATTATTTGTACTAATTATATGTGTCACCTGAACAAATAATATTTGTGTCAGATTATAAAGTATGATCATTGCACACCAAAACATAAATACAGAGAATAAATAGTAATGTCTGTTAACATGTTAAGGAAACACGGCTATCGCCCCTGATATCAGTGTGTAAATACGTCTGATATAAAATGTATAATAATGCCCATAAATACGTGGGGTAATGTTGAATGAATGTTTATTTTGCTCGAAAATGTCTCACATGATGTCTCTGATATAACGAACATTTTGTGTCTACTGAGTGGGCATGTACCTTTAATACACCGTGTTATTACATTACGAACGGTCATTTCCAGAGGTTTTTGAACGGATGGTCAGTATGTTGGTGTCACATGGGTATTTTGGTGAATTTTGGATAGATTTGGGTGGATTTCGTTGGTTTTGGCTAATTTACATAGTTTTGTGCAACTACTAATGCTCAATCATTACACACGACGGAACTCGTCTGTTATCTACACATTCACCGTTCCGAACTTTCGGGGCCCTTTCTTACTGTCAAAATACCCAGTAACTGTCAAAATACCCAGTAATTCGTACGTATACGTGCAACTCGCGGGAGGTAACGTAAATTGTATGTTGGTAACAATCAGGGCCGTAGCCACGTTGAGGCGAACGCCTCGGTAGACATTTTGCCGATTATTTGTTTACGATGCGGGTCGCGCTACGCGTTCCCACTGGATACACGTTTCATAAGATTTGCCTCGGTAGATTTTTACCTCTGGCTACGGCCCTATATTGTGCAATATATTTCTCACCGCACCATGTCCTATGCACCATAGTCGATAAGGAAGAGAAGTGTGATATCATATCACCCTCCAATAAATATAGCACAGTCACCGAAATATGAGCGTTTATCCTGTGTCAATCATTGTATAGAATTAACCCGAATTCTCCATCTGTAACGCAGACAGAGACTTCCGGTTTTGTATAGAATCTGCATATGATTATGCCCCTTATGCGATAGCAATGTGGAATATTCAAGGTGTATGATCACGTGGTACTAGCAATAACAACAAGTACTGAAATTTCCAGAATCCATCCGAATCAAAGTACGTATTATTTTATAGTGTCCTTATTACGTAACTGATTTTGATGAAATATGGCGCATCAAACGCGTCTTGTTAAGCTGCATTTGGTGGTCTCTGTATTGTCGCCCACATTTCTGTCGTTTTTGCGAAGAATCGATTTCCGTGTCAAGTCTGTGCCAAACTCCCTGGAACACCAAATGCAGCTCATGAAGACGCGTTAGTTGCGGCATATTTCATCAAAATCCGTTTCATATTAAGGAAAATATCAAATAATACTTTCAAGATTTCAACACTTTCAGCCGCTGTTGTTGTTGTTATAAGCACGTGATCATGCACCTTGCTATTGCGTTGCTCTTGATGTTCCATACGTCCGTCTGTACATCCGTCCGTACGTCCGTCCGTGTACATTTACAAAGAAAATTCGAAAAGTGTGTAAGAGTTTCTCCAGTTAAAGTAAAGCATGCCACGGGGGAATATTCATGTTTTACAAACGTAATGTCTTGTTTACTTATCGCGATGGGGCATCCGTTAATTAACCCCTACAATGCTGAATACAATTTTATTGTCTGTTGTTTGTGTTCTATTTGCCATGTTTCGTCTCAAAAACATGGTTTGACAGCACTTTAGAATCATTTCCAATGGAAATGATTATAATGTGCTGTCAAAATGTTTGTTTCCCGTATTCTAAGCAACAAACAACAATTGAATACAAATGTAAACACATAAATCATTTTAAGTTCTAAAGTGCATGATCACTTATGCAATCATTTCAAGTACAAGTACCTGTGAACGGTAAATAATAATCATAAATTAAATGATATAGAGAATAGTAGGTTAGTGCCGTGAATGGGAAAACATATCTGGCAAGGCTCAGGAAACGGGATGGGCGAGGCTCTGCCGAGCACTTCCCGTTTCCGTGCCGCGCCAGATATTTTTCCCATTCACGGTACTAACCTACTATTCTATTTATCTCGTCAACACCTTCAAATGACTGTAAAATGCAAAAATAGTATTGACTGGATATCAAAAATGTTTCACGGCACCGTGTTTCACGGCACATACGCACTGTGTTGACGGGATAAATCTCTAATCCAAACACTTTATGTTCCGCATTCCGTGAATTATTTAAAGATTGTCACACCGTTGACGTGTACATATACATGTAGTAGTAAACATTATTATTCTAAAAATAGTATTGGAAATGTTGGTTTTATTATTACAACACTACATAATATGGTTTAATAACACATTGCATTAAGGACTGATTTCATAGAATTTGACCTTCTGTTTCAAATGTAGTGGAATCATACATGTCACTGAATATCTATATAAAGTATATCTGACCCTGTTCTTCTTAGAATATATTATACAGTGCATTGAGTTACCATCTCCGCCGTTTTAGTTTGTACATGTTATCGGATAGATTCACCCCTTGAGCGTTTGACACGTACAGTCAATAATATTGTTGCAAATATAATGAAATTCAGTGCAATACGCCCCAGTAGCCGATTTCACCAACATTGCAAAGCATAATTTTCTAGCAAAGTATATTTTGAGGGAGAAATCATTTATTTTTCCTGAACTGCATTATGTCATATAGATATAATTACTGCATATATTTGATGATTAAAAGAATGCAGAATTATTATACTGAATTTATTAAATTATCACAGCCAATATGGCTGTGATAATGTAATAAATTCAGTATAATAAAAATTAATACATTTATCCTAAAATTGAAAATTTCTCCCTGAAAGTATACTTTGCTAGAAAAGTATACTTTGCAATGTTGGTGAAATGGGCTACAGATATATAGGACAACAACGTCATATAAATATTATTTCAGCAGACTACACAAAAAAGCTAGATATCTCAGCTTTTCTACCATGAATCACACATTATACAATGGATACTTTTTCAACGTGTAAAATGTCAAACTGATGCACTGTCTATTATTAGAAGTACACCTGCCACAGGTACAGGCCGTATTTAATCACATAGCAGGCACGTATACAGTAGTGACAATACACTTAGATAACTGCTTACAAGTCACTGGATTCAATACAGTATGGCAATACAGGTATATATCTACAGCACTGTGTATTGTTCTTACTGTTACACAGTCTTTACTGAATTTTAACAAAGGGTCAACAAACCCTTCAGATATCAGACAGTATATATCAATTTGATGAAAACAACACATATCACGCTGTAGTCTGATGTCTGATGTCTCCCATCATGTTGCACCAAATGTTATTCATGTGTTTGCCAAACTCAATAAGAGGTAAAACTGGTCGATGGCTTGTACACACTAAGATGGCCGACATGGCATCTCCATGCACTGTGTAGGATATAGTAAGAAGAGAATGTTTAGATGTATGTTATGCATTTATCCCATCATATTTACGAAGCAATAATTCCAGCACAAAAATATTTACACAATTCCCTAACATTTGATTGGTCCGTTGCAAGTCTCCGTCCAAAATTTATATCCCAGTAAACTCCATGCCGAACTACTTTCCGTAACCGTCAGGCGCAGTTAAAATAATTCTTAAGAAAACGGAAAATAAACACATTTTCTTGATTAATTTATTTAAAATGCTGGAATTATAAGGAATGAATGGCATTTTTGTGGAATTTATCGGGGATATAAACTTGGAAAAGTCGCGGGAATACTGGACGAGGCCTTCCGGCCTTCGTCCAGTATTCCCGCGACTTTCCAAGTTTATACCCCGATAAATTCCACAAAAAGGCCATTCATTCCTATAATAATGCATGAATCATTGGATGATCAGGGGCCGGCGCCACGGGTCCTTAAGAATCATATGACACTTGTATAATAACTTTGTAAATAAGACAGCGACAGAAAAACATAGTTCAAGGTGTATGATAACGTGGTACATTTACTAACAACAACAACAAGTACTGAAACTTCCAGAATCCATCCGATTCAACGTACGTATTATTTTATATTGTCCTTATTACGTAACGGATTTTGATGAAATATTGCGCATCAAGTTTATTCAGTCATGGCTCACCAGCATCGATTCATCTTCACGTGGAATTACGTATAGAATCTTTAAAACAGAGTTTGGATTAGAAACATATTTAATTAATCTCACGGAAAGGTTAAGAAAAACATTGACCAGATTTCGAACTTGTAATCATAGACTGGCGGTCGAAACTGGTAGATGGACAGGTGTGCCGAGAGCAAGCAGGGTCTGCAACAAATGTGGCGCTGGTGCTCTCGGTGACGAGTTTCATTTCCTTTTCGAGTGCCGCTTCTATGATGAAGTTCGAAAACGGTATATCAAGCCATTTTATTTTAGAAGACCAAATATTTTAAAATTCGCACAGCTATTTGAGAAAAAATCTGGAAAGCAATTAAGAAATGTAGCTATTTTTATAAGAAATGCTTTATGGTTATAATGACTAGTGAGCTTATACATATGCATTTTGTATTTTTACCCATCGTTGTATTATGTAATCTATTGTATACCTCGTGTGTCACGTATGTGGCTTAGAGTGAATAAAATGTATTGTATTGTATTATAAACGCGTCTTGTTAAGCTGCATTTGGTGGTCTCTGTTCTTTGGCCCAAACTTTTGTCGTTTTTGCGAAGAATCAATTCTGTGCCAAACTTATTGGACGACCAAATGCAGCCCATGAAGATGTACAAGTACTGAAATTTCCAGAATCCATCAGATTCAAAGTACGTATTCTTTTATAGCGTCCTTATTACATAACAGAGTTTTATGAAATATGGTGCATCAAACGCGTCTTGTTAAGCTGCATTTTGTGGTCTCTGTATTTTCACCCAAACCTATGTCGTTTTTGCGAAGAATCGATTTCCGTGTCTCTGACACGGAAATCGATTCTTCGCAAAAATGACATATGTCTGTGCCAAACTCATGAAGACGCGTTTGCTGCGCCATATTTCATCAAAATCCGTTTCATATTACGGAAACTATCAAATAATACTTACTTTGGAGTGGGCGACGTTGCTGTTGTTGTAACCACGTGAGTATACACCTTGTAGTTGTTAGGTGCAACTTCGCTGTGTACTGATCTGCTTTTGTAATAAACTGAACCTACCAGTCTTCGTTTCTCATGAAGTCAATAGACAAGGTGTATGATCACGTGGTACTAACAACAACAACAAGTACCGATTCAAAGTTCGTATTCTTTTATATTGTCCTTATTACGTAACTGATTTTGATGAAATATTACGCATCAAACCCGTCATGTTAAGCTGCATTTTGGTGGTCTCTGTTCTTTGGCCCAAACTTCTGTCGTTCTGTCAATATACCGACACGGAAATCGATTCTTCGCAAAAACGACATAGGTCTGTGCCAAACTCAACACCAAATGCAGCTCACGAAGACGCGTTTGCTGCGCCATATTTCATCAAAATGCGTTGCATATTAAGGAAAATATCCAATAATACTTACTTTGGTATGGGCGACGTTGTTGTTGTTGTAAACACGTGAACATGCACATTGAACATATATACTGAAAAGTTTACAATACGTAGTGACTAATAGCATGGTGAAACTATAATCTAAAGTATAACCTGCGATAAATGATCAAGACACTCATCAACAATGTTTTTTTCTTCAGAATCGGAGGAACTTAAATCTACTGTTTCATCCAGCATCAACTCTACTCTAAACGAGGTATAGTATATAACAATATACATTAACTCATTAACTCTAACTACATACTCATTAACTATAATACATTATCATTAACTATTAATTAACATATTCATTAACTTATAATCACATACTCCATTAACTATAACTAACTTATATCATTAACTATAATTTACATACTCAATTAACTATAATAATTAACTCATTAAACTAATAATAATTAACTAATTAACTATTTCTACAAACTCATTAACTATTATATTAATCTTTAACTAATACTACATTCACATTAACTATAATACATTAATCATTAACTATAATTAACATATATCAATTAACTTTATAATACATTAACTAATTATACTATAATACATACTCAGTTAACTATAATACATTACTCATTAACTATTAACTAACATACTCAGATTAACTATAAATTATCTACTCATTAACATTAATTCTACATACTTCAATTAACTATAATACATAAACTCATTTAAACTAATACTACATACTCATTAAACTTTTAATACAGACTCTTTTCTATTAATTACATTAAACTCATGTAACTATAATACATACTCATTTAACTTACTACATATTCATTAAATATACTACATTAACTCATTACTATATCTATTACTCATTAACTATATAATACTCATTAACTAATTACTACATACTAATTAACATTAAATACATTAACTCATTAACATTTCAAACTTTTCAGAACAAATCATATTTAATCATTCACTTTGGCTTCTTTCTTCAGGCTATGCAACTTCGCAGGTACGTAAGATCCTCTATATATCAAAGGGGCGGATTTGGAGGTGGGGGGGTTCCGTTCCGGGGTTGCAACCCCCCACCCCCTCCCCGTTCAGCCACGGAGTTTACATATATCACAGTTTACCACCAGTTGGAGTCTGAATTTACGGGAGTAGATTGCAAGAGTTATATTCGCAACTAGACACCACCCCCCCCGTTCCCAAATGTTGGATCCGCCCCTGATATGTACATCAGATAGGATATATAAAATGATAGTGGCTGTGATGGGATAAATGGGGCGTATTGTGCTTTTCTACCAGTGTAGACGCAGATTAGCATGTGCTACCGCACAGTCTGATCAGGATCTGCACTGTTCGACATTCCACCCGTTATGCTTCTAACAAGCAATACAGATTGTTTTCAAGGGCCCGTTTCACTAAACTTCCAATAAAATGATCGTAAGTGCAAATTTAGGATCGTCTGTAAATTTCAATTTATGGATTTACATTTATTGAGCATAGGCTGCATATGCAGCCTATGCTCAATAAATGTAAATCCAATACTTATTTACAAGAAAACAATGCTAATGTGAAATTTACAGACTATCATAATTTTGCACTTACAAACATTTTAGTCGTACGAAGTTTAGTGAAACGGGCCCCAGGCTACCGGGGTGTGGTATCTGAACTGATCGCAAATCACATAAGCCCAAGGTACAACGTTACATAGCGAGTCTCATATATGGAGTATCACTCATGTATGGTGTATCATGCAGAGCTCCAGATAAGGTGCGTATTGATGTATTTCACACACTTATTTTAGCAGAATATGCATTGATTATCGAAAGTGGGAGTACAAAATACTTACAGCAATGCGAATGCAAATATACGCATTGATTTTTAAATTGAGTTGTGAAAATAATGTAATAAAGTTGACAATTTACTTATTTGAGCGGCAACAAGCAAACAGTGTTTGATTTTTGCAGCTCAATAAGCGAATTTTTAAATCTGTTTTATTTTTTATCAGTTGTTCCCATTTAATAAGGACGAAAATCCATAAGGCATTTGTAAAAGTAAACATTGAATTTGATATATGGGGATATAATACTCTTTAGATACAAAACTTATCTGGAGCTCTGTGTATGCATAATCCGGCCCCATAGGTAGTTTCCTCGTCAGACCAGGAAGTCATGTGATGTGTCACCCTGTATACTAATATGGCTACAGTGAACATCTCTAAACCGGTAACCAATAAACACCTGTGATCTCATTTTGATGGGTTTCTTGATAACGCATCTCAAATATTACTGCATGTTCATGATTGCAAATACACAGACATGTCCCAGAATGGTCATATACAATGTACCTGATTTGCTGTGTAACATCTCTAAACCGGACACCCTGGGGCCCTCCCAGGGTATCCGGATTAGAGAGGTTTCACGGTACTAAAATGTCACATTGTATTAATACGGCTAAAGTGGAACCTCTCTAAACCGGACACCAAGAAAGCACCTGTGATATTATTTTTCATGAGTTTCTTGGTCCTTTATCGCAGGTGATGCTGTCTGTTCATGATCGCATTTCACAAAATTATGTCTCAGAATGATCAAACACCTGATTTACAGTGAAACCTCTCTAAGCCGGACACCCTGGGGACCTCCCAGGGTGTCCGGTTTAGAGAGGTTTCACTGTAATAAGCCATCCTCCTGTGCAGTACTAATATGGGTAATATGCATGTTGACATGTGAGGCTATTGTTGTTGGTAAATACGTGATCTTAAAGTGACTTACTGTCTGTTTCACGAAACCTGCCCAAATTTTACGGCTATATATATCTGATAAAAACAATATATTTTTCGATAATATTAAATTATAGCAAAATTTAAGAATGAACCTACTTTTAATTTCGTGAAATTTGGTCCAATATTGATTTTATTGCGAAAAAACAATTTATACATGTTAAATCCCCTTAGACATCTGCACAGAGTGAAGATGTCTATGGGGATTTAACATGTGGAAATTTTACTAATTTTAGAAATAGTGGACCGATTTTCAAAATGTAACTTTTGTTTTCTCAGTTAGATCATTTCAAAGCTATCTAGCTAGGTTTCAGAATCAATTTCCAAAATATTTTCTTTTTTAACTCCGGTTCTCCACCGCTTTGTTCCCCATGTTAAACTAATTTTTCGTCATAAAATCAATATTTGACAAAATTACACGAAATCTAAAGAAGGCTCATTCTTAAATTTTCTTAAATTTTAATAAAATTTAATATTATCGAAAAAAAATGTTGTTTTTGCATTGTTGATATGGCCGTAAAATTTAGGCAGGTTTCGTGAAACAGACAGTAGTTGAAGATGATTCATATATCCAGTATGTGGTTTATCGCTTAATGCGCATTAAATGACATATATCCATAAATCACACCATTTTACTTACATCCATATTCCTCTAAACATGCTTTATATTCAAATATAGGTACATTATATTAGAAACTGTGACAAATTTAATTTATATAAATAATAAAAAATGCACTTAGTCATTTGCATATCAAAATAGCCTGATACAACCGCGTGTCTCTATCAGTAATTTAAAAATAAATGATTATACATGTATCTGCATAGCAGACAGTCGTAACTGGTGGAATAGTTACACAAGTATACACTTATTTAATTCATATATAAAGAACATTTTATACCTAATAGATGTGACCCCAAATTTAAATCATCACTCATGTAAGTTCTATTTCTATTTCGTTTTAATTTCTCCTATAGTTGAGCACTTTGTCTGAGCCGTCAGAACACGACGAGAGCGTAGAGAACCTGACTGACCGACACGATGACCAAAGCTCTGAAGACAACAAGTATGTCTCCGCGGCGCCAACCACGGATGGCGGTTTACCACGGCCGATCCACAACATACCATCTGACAAGAAAATCTGTGATTCCGAACCGTCCGATAACTTCAATAATCCACGGGACGAGTTCACCAACAAACCGTACAAGGAGAAGGCGCTAGACGAACATCTAGCGGAGTCTAGTGATCGCCAAGACGTCTGTAGACCGGAGAATGAATGTGCGTGTCGTATTGAAGATGAAGATTCTGTACGCTTACCTCCAGTCGACAATGATACACACCATCTTGTCAGGTAACGAGCTATGTATTGGCAAAATACGCACTGACTGATAACATAATGTCGTATCACGCATTGACCTCATACGAACATCCGGGTTATAATGTAATAAATTTAAAACTGACATTTCATTGGTTGAACGGCATGACATGGCGCTAACGAGTAACGTCAGTGTAAAGACGCAATCAAGCCCGCGTTCTATTCAACGAAAACTAGTTTATGTTCGATCATCGGCATTCATAAACCGTTACTTGATAAATAGAATACCATACTAGTGTCTTCTGATATCAAGTTTATCAGGCTGGGCTGGGAAACGGTAGGAATTCCTCGGCTCGCCGAGGAATTCCTAAGTGTTTCCTAGCCTTGCCAGAAATACAATAAACTTGATATCAAAAAACACCAACCTGCCATTTTCTATATCACAGTTCAGTACAAGGCAACCTCGTGACTGAGAGGGCCAATGACGTGACGGTGGATGGTGGAGCCTGTGCTATGCCGCCAATAACACTGTGTGCGACGACAGATCCAAACCAGTGTGTGAAACAAAATACAAAGGTATGTCACATTTGTTTGTGTCACAGGTCTGAGTCTTCCACCTGTGCATGTACCCACACATGTGTTAGTCTTGCCGAGGTGTCAACGTTTCTTAGCATCTATTGGCCAAATCGACTCACAATCAAGCAGTTCGATTGGCTGTGCCTGAGCTGTAGCAAAGCTCCGCCTCAGCCATTCAGCGGCTACTTGACTTCAAGTACAATATTCAAGTATTTTGAAATAAACAAAATAATAATTACTGACAAGATTAGCGTAGGCAACGGTAGTGTACACTTCTGGAATATGCCACACAGGAATTTTGCGAAGTGCATTGTTAATAGAGAATAGTAGGTTAGTGCCGTGAATGGGAAAAAATATCTGGCAAGGCTTAGGAAACGGGATGGGCGAGGCTCTGCCGAGCACATCCCGTTTCCGTGCCGCGCCAGATATTTTTTCCCATTCACGGCACTAACCTACTATTCTATTTATCCCGTCAACACCTACAAATGGCTGTAAAATGCAAACATTGTATTGACTGGATATCAAAAATGTTTCACGGCACCGTGTTTCACGGCACATACGCACTGTGTTGACGGGATAAATTATTGTTTACCCCCAGTTTCTCGACCAGTTTCTCAACGGCATTCCGTCTCAAGTAATGGCATATTCACCAATATGTCTTAAATTAATCATTAAATGTTCAGTGTTATATTTAGAACTGATTTTATGCCTTCTTGTCATCAGTTCACGAGACGCAGAGCATATTACCACACACACACGCGCTGACTTCGTGTCACACTGTCAATCACATATATACTAATATAGCGATTCGATATCACGTTTAGGGGCGGAGCTGGATAAACAATATTATAAGTAAGTTATAGTTCACAAATTGAATTTTTAATAAATTAATTTATTAAAAATTCAATATGTGAACTATAACTATTACTTATACTACAAACTGCATACATATGCGCGATAAGTATGGCTTCAGAATGACATGGTGAATATTGCAGGAAACCGGCATAGTTAACTTGCAGAGTCACAGTACTGAAACATGAATGGCTATATTGGCTATGTCGTTGCCATAAAGAAATACAGTGAAACCTCTCTAAACCGGACACCCAGAGTGCCCGGTTTAGAGATATTCCACTGTAAATCAGACATATTACCATTCTGGGACATATTTATGTACTTTACAATCATGAACGTGCATTATTATCTGTGATACATTACCAAGGAACCTCTCAAAATGAGATCACATACATTTTCTCTGTGTCGGGTTTAGTGAGGTTCGTTCCATTGTATGAGCAATAAAACCGCACTAGTTTATGTACATGTATATATTCTTAATAATCGTGTTCGGTGATTATCGGTGACAATTTAATTTAATTCAATGAAGAACTGGGTTGTGGCCTATGGGGTATGGCATTGGACTTCAATACCGGGGGTTGTGAGTTCAATCATCACAGTGGCGTGATAATTCGTATATAATATTTCCAACCCCCTGGTCTGTCGGATGAGCTTTTTAACTGTGGTCAGTTTTCTATATGACCTTAGCTGTTGCTGGAACGTTCATCCCATTCCCTTTCATTTTTCAATTTAATAAAGTTTCAGCTCGAGAAGATGAAACAAATACAATTATGCCACGTTACGCGTATTCCCGACTTTTGTCCTCGAGTCAAAGTCGAACCTCTCTAAACCAGACACAAATAAAAGTTAGTTATACACAATTGTAATCGGGTTCATTGCCATTTATCTCCGCTAAGTATGTCTGTCCGTGATCACTAAGCTCCCATACGTGTCATGGAGTAGTTGTCTGTCCGTTTTACAGTGGAACCTCTCTAATCCGGACAACCTGGGAAAGGGTGTCCGGGTTAGAGAGCTTCCACTGTATTATGAAACATGGGCATGGTAGAATATGTGTGTGATAAATAATTTGCAGGTTGTCCGCCTGTACGCCTACAGGTCGAGTATTTTTATCCTCCCGTACAGACTAACGTATTCTGCTCTTCATTTGTGGCTGAGACTAGAGAAATAGGGCTTATGGGTTTAACGACCAGTGTAGATCCTGATCAGCCTGTGCGTCCGCACAGTCTGATCAGGATATGCACTGTTCGCCATTCCATCAATACAACACCCTTGATGTTTCTAACAAGAAATATAGATCGTTATCAGGCTACAGGCGTTTGCTCTTTCATCAGAAGTTAAACTGGTCACAAATCCCAGAAGTCACATTTCTCCAGTCACATCCACAAGTGAGACAGACCATGTGGTTTTGTACCTACGAACTGGTAAAATATCTCATGAAAAATATTTACAAAATGTACGATTTATTGCGTAAATGCCATCGAAAGTTGATGAAATGTTCAGTGTCGAGTCAATGCGGAATAGAATTTCGCATTTCTTATGAAAACTTCGTCAACTATTGACGTCATTGACAGAAAATATCACAGTTTCTGTAGATATTTTTTTATGACAGATTGCACATCTTGTTAGGTACAGGAGCACATGCTTGGTCTCAAATGTGTTATCTTCTTCATTTCAGAAGTCATCACCGCGTGACTCGGATGACTTTACAAACAGTATTGACAAGGACGATCGCAAGTTCCTGGAAGACCAATCCAACTCAGTGAAGCCCCGCCCATCCCAGGAGCACTTGGAAATGGTCGTCATCAACATCGACAACGATCACATTGGAGGTGAGATGAAAGACGATACGGACGCTTGACGGACGGACGGTGTGGACGCACAGTCCGTGTTGCGGACTTTAATATATCTATACAGACATACATCGTAGACTTGGCCAGTTCATAACTAACATAGTTATATGTTCAGGTAGTATATTCCTGTGACTGGAGACATTGAGCTTATTGCTTTTCATATTGCTCACTGCAGTTCAGGGGCCCGTTTCACTAAACTTCGTACGACTAAGATGTTCGTAAGTGCAAATTTAGGATAGTCTGGAAATTTCAATTGATGGATTCATATGCAGCCTATGCTCAATAAATGTAAATCCAATAATTGTTTACAACAAAACACTGTTAATGTGAAATGTATAGACTATCATAATTTTGCACTTACGAACAGTTTAGTCATACGATGTTTAGTGAAACGGCCCCCAGGACAGTTATGGACAGTCTACTTCATTCGTATCTAGATCAATCAAGCGGCATGATAAGGACACGTATTGTTTGTTATAAGTGTGTGTTCACCGACTAAATAGAGAATAGTAGGTTAGTGCCGTGAATGCGAAAAAATATCTGGCAAGGCTCAGGAAACGTGATGGGCGAGGCTCTGCCGAGCACACCCCGTTTCCGTGCCGCGCCAGATATTTGTTCCCATTCACAGCACTAACCTACTATTCTATTTATCCCGTCAACACCTACAAATGGCTGTAAAATGCAAAAATTGTATTGATTGGATATCAAAAATGTTTCACGGCACCGTGTTTCACGGCACATACGCACTGTGTTGACGGGATAAATGGCGATCAGTGCAGATCCAAATCAGACTGCGCAGGTAGGTGTGCAGGCTGGTTTGAATCTCCGTTGGTCGCCGATGTCATAAGCCCTATTAGTACTACAGCCACATATATGGTGCAATATCAACGCTTTAAATTGCCGCTGAAATATTACAGGCATTCGGCGTGTTTCGGCTTTCATCGGTATAACTACATATGAATAACAAGGCTTATAACTTTGGTCGGACACGGCCTCGTATCATAACAAAATAACATGTTTAAAATTGTAATTGCCTATGCATTCTATGTATTTCTGCAGGATAACGATAATTCTCAAATGAACATATGAACTTTCCACCACAATGTTGACATTAGAGCCCTAAGCACATTATTTCATTTGTTATGATACGAGGTCGTGTCCGACCTAGGATAACCAGCTGTAATTCGATATTCTTTGCATAATTATGTTCCAACTATGCTATATCAGCAGGATAGCACTAATTCTAAATGAACTTATGCACTTTCCGCCAACATATTTGCATCAATGTTAATAAAATCGCGGAAGTTGTTATGATACGAGGTCGTGTCCGACCAAAGTTATAAGCCTTGTTATTCATATGTACTTATACCGATGAAAGCCGAAACACGCCGAATGCCTGTGTGAAATATATGTTAATAGGTGTGAACGTTCAAAATGTAGTTCGCTAATTTCACTAGATCCATAAGTAAAATGATATGGCGGTTTCATAAAGAAAGGGCTTGCTTAAGGTATTAAAGTCTGTTTCACGAAACCTGTCAACATTTTACGGCCATATTAACAATGAAAAAACCATATTCTTTTCGATAAAATTAACTTTTATCAAAATTTAAGAATGAATCTTCGTTTCATTTCGTGAAATTGTTTCAAATGTTGATTTTATTACGAAAAATGAGTTGTCTATGGGAATTTAACATGGGTAAAAAAGAGGTGGAGAACCTGGAGGAGGAGTAGAAAAACGAAAAATAAATGGCAATTGATTCTGAAATCTAGCTAGATAGCTTGGAAATGATCTAACTAAGAAAACAAAAGTTGCATTTTGAAAATCGGTCCACTATTTCTGAAATTCGACAAAATGTCCACATGTTAAATCCCCGTAGACATCTTCACTATGTGGAAATAGTTTTGTTTTTTTCGCAATAAAAACAATATTGGATCAAATTTCACGAAATAAAAAGTAAGCTCATTCTTAAATTTGTCTATAATTCAATATCATCGAAAAATATATTGTTTTTGCATTATTTATATAGCCGTACAATTTGGGCAGGTTTCGTGAAACAGACAGACTTCAATGATAATTGCTTTATTAGAGTGATATGATGTATGAATATAACATGTGAATATTCTCTTGCTATGCATACTATATGGTACATTTAGTTAACATCTCCGTCATCTGTGTATGGACAAGCCATCGTACAGTGTCACCACAGATATGATAACGGCGTGCTATACATATTATGCCAGCAAACTTTACAAAAGACGAAATATCTGAGCATTTCTCCCATCATTCTCAAAATAAATTGTGATATGTACATATTTCAATCTGATGCGCAGTATAGTGTTAGTGTACACGTTAGTCATAGGTAAAGCATTGTTGAACCCTATATGTCACACAAACGAATATATCACACATGTGATATATTCGTGCAAATATGTCACACATGTCGGTGAATACTGGCCGTATTCTGCCGAATACATCACAAACCGAAAATATTTCTCGTTTTGGTATAAACGTATATGTCACACAATCGCAAATTTCAAACTTGACCGAATATGGTCATATCATTATCAAATCGAATGTATCGACAAGACGATCACTTTGGAGCATTTATTGTCGAAATCTGATCATTACGTAATCCAAGATGACCGCCAAAAGGTCATTAATTTATTAGAGATTGCAAACGTCTTATTTTCATGAACCGCCGGGCTGTTATTGGACAAACTTCGGTATGGTCCGTGGGTGAAGACTTTTCATATTTGTTAAAATGGAGATCATCGCATAAACCAAAACTCTTCTCACGAACCGCCAGACGGATTTCGATGACTGGTAGGAATGATCGATAGTTAACGCTGTTTCAGATTTGTTCAAATGGTGGCCCCTGTGTCAAGAAAGGGCGGGCCGGAGGGGTCAAGTAGGGGTCAAAATTCATATTTTACCGTTTATGGTCATGTCATATATCAACTCTAACGTATCGTGAAGACGATCGCTCTGGAGGATTTTTGGTCGACATCGGATGATTACATAATTTAAGATGACCGCCGGCCGAATATTTATTAGTGATTTTAAGCGTCTTTTCCTCGTGCATCAGACTGTCTGTTATACCGTTTATCAATTATTCATATTTGTTCTGCATCACATTTGTTAATGCTGTTTTATAAGCATTATACTGTTTACATTGTTCTCAATTTGTATGTTTCAAGCCAACTATTACTATGGTGGACAGAACAATTTTGATGGTATATATGCATGTAATAGACAGTCTGGACCATTTCTGACTTACTTTATAATTTAGATAATAATTTCAGGTGAGCGAAGCAGGCACATTTGGGCCTCTTGATATATTACTTTTTAATATCCATGTCTGTGATATAGAGTCTATCGCATGAAATGTAAACTTCTATGATAATAGTAACTAAATAATGTATGGTACAAATTGTTAACAAATGGTCAGTTTCGCCTGTTCAATATTTACATGTACAATACACTTTACATTTATATATATAATAATGTCCCAATCATTGGGTGTTCTATTTAAATGACTAAAATGAGATCAGCTTTTGATTTGAAAAGCATATTTTATCATCAGTCAATGTATATCCCCTCCAGGGAAGTAGTGGGGCTTTATCTGGGCATGTTGGGCATACACCGGGGCTTTAACCGCCGATGACGTCCCGCACTGCGGTGACATTACAGGTTCTTTAACTGTTGCTAAAATGTGCTGCGACGTTCACCAACCAAATGGCCCTGCACTGCGGGGCATTTTACCGGGGCATTTTACCGGGACATTTACTGGATTTAACAGCATAATTATTTAAAGCCCCTCTATTTCTCGGGGGGTGGTGGTGGCGATGCGGAGGAGGGTGTTGGAGCGGGTATTTAGTACTATTTACACAGATATTATGGCATCATTTTCAGACATATATATTATTTTACCTTCGACTGCATGCATGCCCCTTTAAACTGTGACCTTGCGGAATGCATCATCACTATCATAAGCTGGGTGTCATTTAAAAGTTACATATGCTTATTCGGCTTTATGTAAATATATAAATACAAAAGGCATGACTTAATGTATTTATGTAAGACCGTGAAAAGTGCACTCACACTCAGCCTTTTTCACGGTCTTACATACCGGCTTCGTGCAATAGGAGAATGAACTAGCTAGGTTAAATTAACCGCCTAATTGCCTCCTTCATTTAGTGCACACATTTCGACTTATGGCAGATATTAGTAAATTCGGAAACAAACTGGCCAAAGGTCGTTGGCCTGCCATTTTTGGGCTCAAATTCCCGGGTTTGGAAGGAAGGTCCTCGAGCCAGTTCCTACCCTTAAATATGAGATAATAAAAGCACTCGTATTTTTTAGAACTGGTGGAATAGTGACACAATGTTATACTTATTTAATTCATATAAAGAATAGTTTGTGCCTACTGAGTGGTCATGTATCTACTGAGTGGTCATGTATCTATGTATCTACTGAGTGGTCATGTATCTACTGAGTGGTCATGTATCTACTGAGTGGTCATGTATCTACTGTGTGGTTACTGAGTGGTCATGTATCTACTGTGTGGTCATGTATCTACTGTGTGGTCATGTATCTACTGAGTGGTCATGTATCTACTGAGTGGTCATGTATTTAACAAACAACACACACTTCTTAGCATCACTTATGTTTTGATCTATAATAAGTAACTTTAATCTTAAGATACGCAAAGTGCATGCTACGAAGCGTGCCGCCATTTGTACACCAATACATCGCGCGATAGTCAAGTAGGCTTAATGTGCCATTATGTTGAATCCCGATCGCTAAATAGTAATGTCCGTTAACATTTTAAGGAAACACGGTTATCGCCCCTGATATTTACGTCTGATATAAAATGTATAATAATGTCAATCAATACGTGGGGTAATGGTGAATGAATGTTTATTTTGCCTTTAAATTACCCAACGCACACTTCGAATTAATGGTGACGACAAAATTATTACGAGACGATATTATTTTGAACAGTATAGTTCTGTTGGTGTGAGTGTGTCACACATGTTCAGGAGAATGGCCTGTCCAAATATTAAAGTAGTCCTTCAAGTAATATTGAAGATATGACATGATGGAGAAACTGGGACCAACTTTTCGACGTAAACAAATGGCTAAGTATTTAATCTGCATTTCAAAGGTCACAAAGGTCAAAGTCGTGTTACTGGTGGCGCGAGTGTGTCACAGATGTCCAAGTAAAGCAAGTGTCCAAGTATTGAAGGAATCCTTCAAGTAATATTGAAGATATGACATGATGGAGAAACTGGGACAAAGTTTTAGACGCAAATGTACACGGACGGACGTACGGACGGACGGACGGACGTTCCTACAAATGGATACTTATGTGGCTAACCCTAACCTTTTCCTTTGTTCATCCATATTTTTCTGTAGCCACATAAACTCATTTTTAGCCACATAAACTCACGGAACAATAGAATATTACATAACCTACTGTTCTCCTAGCCACATATGTATCCATTTGTAAGCTCGGACGTACGGACGGAACTTCAGGAGCAAAGCAATATGCCACCCTTGCTATCGCAGAGGGGGCATAAAAACGTTTAACACATTTTTATGTAAAATGTAAACCCGACCCTACCTAGCAAAACACCCCCGACCCTATACTTTTTTGGCCTTTTTAAAAAAAAATTCATTCCTTATAATGCTTAAAAACGGGTTTTGTGACAGTCTTTTGCGTACTTTTTGAGCGCGTTTCAGAGTGCAACTGTTGCTTTTTGTACTTTATCGCTACGTTTCGTACTTTAAATAAATAAGCGTGGAGATGTATCAGGAAACAACAACAACAACAACAACAGAAAACAAGCTGAGAATCTTCTGCACGTTCTAGGCGTAAACAAAGCTTAAAGACTGCACAACAAAAACATGTCGAATCGTTTTGTGCTTAAAATCAACAGAGAAAAATTTTCACATGCGACCGGACGCCGCACTTTCGACGTATGTACGGAGACTACGACATTTGGAAGTCTGCAGACGGATTATGGCGGTCCATGTGGCAGGTTACTAGAAGTGGCACTGGGGAATAACGAAGAAGGACCGTGGTCCGTAGTAAACACAAACCTGCTAAACAATCGGATTAGTGATTTACTGCTGGAGGTATTACAATTAAAGTAACCCGAAACCTCTGTCTGTAACGCTTGGCGGCTTACAGCCAGGGCCCGGTTGTTCAAAACATCAGTTAGCTTAACGGACTGTTAAATCCTTAACTGAATGGTTAAAATCTCTGTTTTAACAGAGATTTTAACCATTCAGTTAAGGATTTAACAGTCCGTTAAGCTAACGGATGTTTTGAGCAACCGGGCCCAGAACGCAAAGGCATCATCTTTCTGTCAATTCTTCCTGCGCCCGCTAGCGCAGGCACTTGTGCGGTCAAAAACCAGTCAAATCTGGAAAATATCATAATTTCCTTCTTGATACATGTTACTGGAACATTTATCTCTCCAAATCAATAATTACCAGCAGAAATTAGTGTCCAATACATATTTAATCGCTTCTTTTCCAACACTATGTGAATATTCACAGGTTCGTGTTTACAAACATTCACGCTATGACCTTGTGATGCACGCACCACCTCGACTTGCAAAAAATGCAATTCATAAAGCGAAAGTGAAAAATCCTGTGGGGAGTTATATTATGTGAATATAAAAAAAATATTAAAACATTATGATCAATTTGTAGCTATTCCAAAGTCAAACCAGGTATGAAATAGTATGCACAAATTAGCATGGAACCGAATATTTCGTTGGTCCATTCACATGTTCACAGACTAGTCCTTTCTTAAGAAAGGGCATATTTTTAAATTTAAAAATTGTTGACAAACAGTGCAGATCCTGATGAGACAACTTGTTATGAGCCGCCTGATCTGGATCTGCACTGTTTGCAAATGTTGGCATTATAGAGGTATGTAGTGTTTAATAGGTACATGTAATTACTAATTAGGTGCTTAATTTAGACAATACAAATTGTAGACCTAAAGTATGACCATGTACATGTGGCTTTAAAGTTAGCTTTTCACACGTGCTGTCTAAACTTGTTATACATATGTAAATGCTCATGGAAGAAACTGTTTAGGGGAGCATGTTGTTGCCGCTTTGTGCATCCGCCGTCTGCCGTCCGTCCGGATCTGAGTTGAAGTTTTTGTTGACTTATATTTCCGAAACCACTTTACGGATTGACTCGAAACTTTGTATGCATGTTCTCTGGCCTGTTTCACAAAACATTGTACCTTTACCACAAAGTATTATCGTACAACAATCGCAGAGATATTCTACAGCATGCGATCACATGCATTCCTTATGTGATCATATGTCGTAGACAATATCTGCAAGTGTCATTCAAAATGTTTGTGGTACAATGTTTTTTAAAACAGGCCCCAGGGGCCTATTTCATCAACATTGCAAAGTATACTTATCTAGCAAAGTATACTTTGAGGGAGTAATCATTTATTTTTCCTGAAATGCATTATTTCATATAGAACTAACAAATGCATATATTTCATGATTAAAAGTATGCAGAATTATTATACTGAATTTATTACATTATCACAGCCATTAAATGGCTGTGATAATGTAATAAATTCAGTATAATAAAAATTGAAAATTTCTCCCTCAAAGTATACTTTGCTACTAAAGTATACTTTGCAATGTTGATGAAATAGGCTACAGATGTCACTTCAGTAGCTAAATAGATGTACATGTATTATGCCACTTGCTTTAATCTGAATACATTGTATGTGCCTATTAATGTTGTGAATTTTCCTATTCTACTATATTAACACATACTGCTGTATGCTAATATTAAAAAAAAAAAAAAAAAAAAAAAAAAAAAAAAAAGATTTCCCTACCCTCCCTACCTAGCTTTTTCTGGACCGTTCCCCGCACCGCAAGACTTTTTTTGTTTAGGCCTAATAATATTCCAGATGAGCCGGCTCGTAACGAGCCGTCTTATCACTGCACTGTTTGTGACAACATTTCTATTTTTACTGCCAATATCTGAAAACAAAATGTAATATGTTTTAAATTGATAATGATCATCTCGTGGTTAATGGAATAGTCTGAACTATAACATGGAAGATTCCATCTCAGTTACTTGGTGTTATAAGGGTTATTGGGTTCAACAAAGCATAGTTGGTGAGTGACACCAGGAACAATACACTCAGGTAACAAACAGTTTACATGACACTGTATTTCATACCTGATAACAGAGTACAGTATTGCGTATGTATGGTATATGTTGTGTGGTTTGTTTTGTAAAAGTGCACATACCGTTTACTTCCCGCTTCAGCTCGGTTGTATATCTACTGCTAACCAGTTCATTTCATGCGAATATGAGGCTGATTGACATATATCCACAAGCGGCCCGTGTCACAAACCTATTATAGCATGGCATCGCAGGTAATATCGATCATGTGAAATGTGTCGATGGGGCGCATCAGTTGTGTGACATGGGATGACTGCGTTCAAGGTGTATGATCACGTGGTTACAACAACAACAACGTCGACCACTCCAAAGAAAGTATTATTTGATATTTTCCTTAATATGTAACGGATTTTGATGAACTATGGCGCAGCAAACGCGTCTTCATGAGCTGCATTTGGTGGTCCCGGGAGTTGGGAGTCCATGGAAATCGATTCTTCGCACAACCGACAGAAGTGTGGGCGAAAATACAGAGACCACCAAATGCAGCTTAACAAGACGCGCTTGATGCTCCATATTTCATCAAAATCCGTTACGTAATACAGACAATATAAAAGAATACGTACTTTGAATCAGATGGATTCTGTATGTTTCAGTACTTGTTGTTATTGTTAGTATCACGTGATGATACACCTTGGTGTTTATCATATAACACGAGTATATATGCATGTGCATGCATAAACATGCATATTTGTACATATAGTCCGGAGGGTATATACACGCAGCACAATCCTATGCAACAATTATAGGTAATGTTGTGTATATGTTGAAATGTATTACTACATGTATTTGTTCAACGTTTTAGTGAGCCGTCTCTTGTAATTCATTTAGAATGGAAATGTTACGTGTGCCTGTGTTGTATTATTGTTCTGTGATTTATGATGTACAGTTGATGAGACGTAAATAACAATTTTAACTAGTGATACACTGTGCGATTTTCTGTGTATGAGGCTATTTACAATGGTTATTCATAGTGTTGAAAACACAGGTACAACCCTGTCCAGAAAACTGACATATTTTACTGTTTGGTGTAATATAACTGATACATGTCACTTACTTGTCACTGGATTTGATCGCTAATAACAGAGTACAGTAGTGCCTCCTCTACTATCAACGCGATATGTGGGGCATCCGTGTTCTATTAACACATTTTCTAGTTTTTAGAATATTTTTCTTATCTTCAGATTTAAAGTATACGTGAATATAATGTGTAAATACAGAATTTGCATGTACCTTCCCTGTCCGTATTGCCGTACACTGTAGTGATTCATAGACAGCCAATGAAAACAAATCAACCAAACAACTATACGTCTTTGCAAAACCGCAATGGGGGATCGTAGCTAGTTATCTACCTTTGAATTTATTTATAGAAATGCGGTCCAAGTTGTATAATTAAAAGATTGAATGCTTGTAACACGGGTGGATGTAGCAGTTAACCGCCGATATTAAATTTAACAGCATAACGTATGTAGTTCGCCGGAACATTATGCAGAGATGAGCGGATCAAGTTTCACCTTTTCAAGTCCACATGCCTGTATAGTGGTATTGGCAAAATTGTAGATCCAGATGAGCCGGCTCGTAACGAGCCTTCTCATCAGGATTTGCACCTTTTGCAAGTAATTTCATATTTTTGAGAACAAAAACATCCCATGTTCATAACTGAACTAGTGACTAGACTTTGTGACTATTTCATTGGTTGCAAAATTAACATATCTTAAATTCAATTCCAGTGACTTAGGAGTGAAAGGGTTAAACCATGTTCAATTCCGTTCGATTCAAATTTCTCTGTAGAATGTAATGTGCTGTAACAGGGAGGAAAATAATTTGTTTAACTTATTTGTTCACTTATTGGTACGTTTAGGTATGCTAGTATTTAATGTATTTATAAACCTTGGTCAGTTACTTCAACCTTTACATGTACGATGTAATAAATGAGAATGTGAAACATCCTATGCGTAACTTGACTCTATTGTCTGTTTCACAAAACCTGTCCAAACTTTACGGCCATATAAACAATGCAAACACAATATTTTTTTCGATAATATTGAATTTTATGAAAATTTAAGAAAGAGCCTTCTTTTTAGTTCGTGAAATTTGTTCAAATATTGATTTTATTACGAAAATGTATTTGTCTATGGGAATTTAAGATGAAGGAAAAGGAGGTGGAGTAGCTGTGGGAGGAGTAAATAGCGCAATTGAACGTTCTGGAGCACGCCTCTGATTGTTTAGATATTCCGTGCACCCTCTGCTATTATTGTTTCAATAATATTTTTGGAAACTACGTTTTGGAGGGCAACGTTCTGGGATCGAGGTACCTCATTTTGAAAATCGTGATTTAAGTTACATGGTACCAGACTAAATTAATCAACGTTTGCATGTTTCTAAACTACGAACGGGCGTATTAAAGACGCATTATCTCATCCAAGAAATAACATTTTCAATGAACTCTTTTTAACTTTAATGTCTCCATATTTCATAGATCGTCTGTTTGACGAAACCTGCCCAAATGTTATGTCTATATAAACAATGCAAAAGCAATATTGTTTTTGATATTATTAAATTAAAGCAAATTTTAAGAATGTAAATTTATGTTAAAAACTTCCTCAACCCTTTGCAGTGTGCAAAAGGTTGGTGAAGTTTTTAACATATATTTAAATTGCCGCTAAATAATAAGAAAACACTCTTATTAAACTTATTAACTGTACATTCATGAACGGATTTAAAACTTAAGACAAGTCCCGAATCAATTTTCATAGTACTTCACCAGTAAATAGTGTATAATTACGGAGCCTCGCAGGGCCATGGATTTTTGTTTATTAATTCGTTCCCACGGAATAACAATTCGTTCCCTCAATTTAACAATTCGTTTCCTCGAATTAACAATTCCTTCCCACGAATTAACAATTCGTTCCCTCAATTTAACAATTCGTTCCCTGAATTTAACAATTCGTTCCCACGATATAACAATTCGTTCCCACGAATTAACAATTCGTTCCGTGGTAACGAATTGTTATTTCGTGGGAACGAATTGTTAAATTGAGAGAACGAATTGTTAATTCGTTAATTCGTGGGAACGAATTTCTTATTCGTGTGAACCAATTGTTAAATTGAGGGAACGAATCATTATTTCTTGGGAATGAATTAATAAAGAAAAATAATTATTCGTCCCCTGCGGGGCTCCGTGTAAAATAGCATACACAGTTTGTTTTTTCATAGAACCACTCTCAAAACCTAACCGCACGCGGACGCTTGACAGAGGAAGAACTGGCTATGACCTTATCCTGGTTAACACAATCAGTGGCAACGATAGGGTTTATATCTTTGGTGTGTCTCGCGTTGCATAGCCGATATGTATTAACAAACAAGTTCTTATTGTCCTCATATGACTTAGCAAAACTTAGTAACTTGATTAACTCTTACAATTCTGAATTAAATGTTGTCGTCTGCTGTTCATTTTATATTTGCTGATGTTTTTTCCCCAGCAAAAATAAGCTTTGACAACACCTTAGAATTAAATGACATTTACTTACGTTAGCTGTTAGTGCCTGTATATTACTGGTTGAGCCATAACCCTCTCTAAACTGGACACCCTGTGAGGTCCCCAGGGTGTCCGGCTTGCAGAGGGTCCACTGTATTATAGGAATGAATGGCCTTTTTTGTAGAATTTATCGGGGTATAAACTTGGAAAAGCCACATTCGCAATTGGCGATAAAAATAAACAATTGGCGATAAAAAATTACAATTTTCGAAAAAAAAAAACGAAGGCCGGAAGGCCTCGTCCAGTATTCCCGCGACTTTTCCAAGTTTATATCCCCGATAAATTCCACAAAAAGGCCATTCATTCCTTATAATTCCAGCTTTTGAAATAAATTCATCAAGAAAATGTGTTTATTTTCCGTTTTCATAATAATTATTTTAACAGCGCCTGACGGTTACGGAAAGTAGTTCAGCATGGGAGTCTACTGGGATATAAATTTTGGACGGAGACTTGCAACGGACCAATCAAATGTTAGGGAATTGTGTAAATATTTTTGTGCTGGAATTATTGTCGTGTATACATCACTCGGCGTCTCTTGGCCGAATATGGAACATGTGAGGAGCGGTGTACTTGCACACCACGTGACTGTTTGTGACTGGCGATGTGACCCGGAAGTTCATATATTCGTCACATAAATACTGGAAAAACAAACATTAAAAAACACTTTAGGCTATACTGTTGGTTTCCGATAAAGTTCTGATATGTTTGCGCATGACTGGACAATCAAATTGAATCAACTATCGATACGTTGTACGTTTATAAATATGGCATGCATTGTTGTTTACAATCACCTGTCTCAACAGTCAACCAGTCGGTAATTTAAATTATCTCCCAAGTTATCAGGAGCATATATTTTCAAGCTCTAAATTGTTCTAGATAAGGCGATGACTCAACCACCTAAAATGACTGCAAACTGGCTACATCCCTAAAAAGCTAAACTAGACATAGTCCGCTGACCGCGTTACGTCAAGTGCCCTAGCCACATTATCGGAAATCAACAGTAGTTGCATGTATTACAATCACCTGTCTCAACAGTCAACCAGTCGGTAATTTAAATTATCTCCCAAGTTATCAGGAGCATATATTTTCAAGCTCTAAATTGTTCTAGATAAGGCGATGACTCAACCACCTAAAATGACTGCAAACTGGCTACATCCCTAAAAAGCTAAACTAGACATAGTCCGCTGACCGCGTTACGTCAAGTGCCCTAGCCACATTATCGGAAATCAACAGTAGTTGCATGTATTCCTTTTACGTGAATTGATATTAAACAATGTACACCATCGTACCATAGAGTAACGTGTGTAAGCTGATGTATTGTCTTGTTAGAGTAACGTGTGTAAACTGATGTGTTGTCTTGTCAGAGTAACGTGTGTAAGCTGATGTGTTGTCTTGTCAGAGTAACGTGTGTAAACTTGTGTGTTGTCTTGTCAGAGTAACGTGTGTAAACTGATGTGTTGTCTTGTCAGAGTAACGTGTGTAAACTTATGTGTTGTCTTGTCAGAGTAACGTGTGTAAACTGATGTGTTGTCTTGTCAGAGTAATGTGTGTAAACTGATGTGTTGTCTTGTCAGAGTAACGTGTGTAAACTGATGTGTTGTCTTGCCAGAGTAACGTGTGTAAACTTGTGTGTTGTCTTGTCAGAGTAATGTGTGTAAACTGATGTGTTGTCTTGTCAGAGTAACGTGTGTAAACTGATGTTGTCTTGCCAGAGTAAGTGTGTAAACTTGTGTGTTGTCTTGTCAGAGTAACGTGTGTAAACTGATGTGTTGTCTTGCCAGAGTAACGTGTGTAAACTTGTGTGTTGTCTTGTCAGAGTAACGTGTGTAAACTGATGTGTTGTCTTGCCAGAGTAACGTGTGTACACTTGTGTGTTGTCTTGCCAGAGTAACGTGTGTAAACTTGTGTGTCTTGTCAGAGTCTGTAACGTGTGTAAACTTGTGTGTTGTCTTGTCAGAGTAACGTGTGTAAACTGATGGGTTGTCTTGCCAGAGTAACGTGTGTAAACTGATGTGTTGTCTTGTCAGAGTAATGTGTGTAAACTGATGTGTTGTCTTGTCAGAGTAACGTGTCAGAGTAACTGTAAATTGTGTGTTGTCTTGTCAGAGTAACGTGTGTAAACTTGTGTGTTGTCTTGTCAGAGTAACGTGTGTAAACTGGTATGTTGTCTTGTCAGAGTAACGTGTGTAAATTGATGTGTTGTCTTGTCAGAGTAACGTGTGTAAACTGATATGTTGTCTTATTAGAGTAACGTGTGAACTTGTCTACGGAGCGTGTTAAACTGTATTAAACTATATTAAACTGCTATGTTTTCTTGTCAGAGTAACGCGTGCACTTATTTAATTGGCGTATTATTGTGTTAAATTGCTATGTCGTTTTGTCTACTGAGCGTGTTATTTAATACGTTCAAATGTTATGTTATCTTGTGAAGCGCCGTGGCGTAATGGTTAGTGTGTCGGACTACTAATCCAAGGGTCGTGGGTTCGAGCCTGACTAGCGGCGTGCTTTGTGTCCTTGGGCAAGACACTTTATCCACACTGCTCCAGTTCACCCAGCTGTAAATGAGTACCGAGAATTCGTAGTTCCTCTGTAAATACGAATTACCGGCTTCTCTCAAAAGATGTCTACCTCCGTTCTTTCTCCCATTCTTGGGAGACGGCATGCAAGAGCCAGTGCCGCCGTTAAATATAAGCTTAAAAAAAAATAAAAAATGTTATATTGTCAGAGTAACGTGGGAACTTGTCTACGGAACGTGGCAATAAACTTCATTGCAATAAACTTCCTCTCCACTATGTGATAAGCTTGTATAATTCAATTGTGTTAATATTACGTGTATGATGTATGTTTGTAAGTATATGGTATATCGAGGCAGACGGCGGAGAAACGATGTCTTCAATTATAAGTTTATGCACCAGCGTACTTGTGCGGTATTGGTGCTTGACTGAAATACATATTTGTTACACAGTGCAGATCCAGACCAGACTATCTGATCTGGATCTATACTGGTCGCAAAAACCCATAAGCCCCATTTCTCCAGTCACAGTCACATATATAAATGGGCAACTCCATTATGTAGACCGTCGTGTCAGCTGTCTACGCAACAAAGCACTTATTTTCAGTATATGAGCTAAGCTGTACAGACTCCCATGTATAGTGCACATGGACTGACATTTACAAATGTTCTTTACTAATTTGCGTTTTATTTGGTTATATCACATCCGTATTATTTGCGGTTTGCTCAATACTGGCGAATTTGCGAGTTTGATCCTGTGCTACTATAATGCTACATTTCTCGCAGACAGCTGAAGGTTTAAATGGATGGAAGCGTCCTGGTGCCAATGCTTAACTATTTGTATCTATACTAACTCCTAATTAGGAGATATTATCTCCTAATTAGGAGTTTGTCTCTCCTAATTAAGAATTACTGTCTCCTAATTAGGACTTAATATCCTAATTAAGAGTTAATGTCTCCTAATTAGGAGTTATGTCTCCTGATTAGGTATTATTATCTCATAATTAGGACTTACTATCTGTGTCAATGCTAAAAAATGTTTTATCTCCTTAAGATAATAACTCCTAATTATGAGATACTATGTCCTAGTTAGGAGATACTAAGTCATTAGGAGATACTAACTCCTAATTAGGAGATAGGAGTTACTATCTCCTAATTAGGACTTAGTATCTCCTAATTAGGAGTTATTATCCTCTTATTATCCTCCTAATTAGGAGATAAATATATTTTAGCATTGGCACCAGGACGCTTCCATATTTAAATGACTTCATAACGGGATTGTAAATTCCAAACATGAATCGAAATTCCAAATGGCGTATTATTTATAGAAGCGGTCAGAGACTTTTGTATTACCCCTCATTGATTTAACTCCGGCATTTTTGTTTGTAATCATGATTTATGGCTGTGACTGAAGAAATGGGGCTTATGGATTTTGCGACCAGTGTAGATCCTTATCAGCCTGTGCATCCTCACAGTCTGATCAGGATGTGCACTGTTCTTAATTTCATCCATGAAACATCAGTAATGCTTCTAGCAAACAATATAGATCGTTATCAGGCTACATGAGTGTGAGATTTGTTTGATCAGGAGCTACACTCGTCACAAATCCCATAAGCCCCATTTCTCTAGTCACAGCCAGATTTTTACTTCTTTTACCACCTATTTCACCAAAAAAGTATATTTATCTTGCTAAGTACACTTTGAGGGAGAAATTTTCAATTTAAGGATAAATTTATTAATTTGTATATTACTGAATTTATTACATTATCACAGCCATTTTTAATCATCAAATATATGCAGTAATCAGTTATATATGAAATAATACATTTTGGGTTAAATAAATGATTACTCCCTCAAAGTATACTTAGCTACATAAGTATGCTTAGCAATGTTGGTGAAATATGCTACTGGTTACATGCAGTAACTAAGCTTCAGTGTGGAAACTTTTAGACACTCTTGAACTGATACTATGCTAAATCAAGGTGCATGATCACGTGGTTACAACAACAATGGCTGCTACTGTTTCAAGCGCTCCCACTCCAAAATAAGTATTATTTGATATTTTCCTTAATAGGCAACGGATTTATATGAAATATGGTGCAGCAAATGCGTCTTCATGAGCTGCATTTTGTCGTTTTTGCGAAGACTCGATTTCCGTGTCAGTAGACACGGACATCGATTCTTCGCAAAAAACGACAGAAGTTTGGACCAAAGTACCGAGACCACCAAATGCATTTGATGCGCCATATTTCATCAAAATCCATTACATAATAACATAATTATAAAATAATATGTACATTGAATCGGAGGGCTTCTGGAAGTTTCAGTACTTGTTGTTGTTGTTGTTGTAACCACGTGATCAAACACCTTGTAAATGATACTGAATGATTATGTACAAGTCGCATTCTTTTATCCATCCGATATATAGTGTATGAGCCAGGAGGAGTCGGCATTATCACTCGGTGGGAGTGGGTGCTGGTCGGGCGAATGAGACGGCGTAAATTAACGGTATGGGTTCCTCCTTATAGGAATCACGATTTGCCTGGTTTGGCCCTCAGGTACGTTTTTATCTTTGGCTCTTTAGAAACCTGGGAGTTGAATTGGGTTATTGCCCATTATAAAAGTAGAAAGAGTATTACTGATCCTACTGCTTTTGGGAGGGGCCAAGTGATTCTGGTGTGGCGAGGACCTGGCATCAGATCAGGATTATTCTGATTTCAGGGCTGAATATATAGTTTTGTTATTGTAAATATTCAGTTCTGATTTTGGGATTTTCCCCCCATTTGTACATGTACTTGAACATGTACATGTACTTGTACAGGTAATATATAGGATTTAGTACTAAATCCATTGACCCGGCCTTAAATGACCTCAGCTGTTGATAGGCCGTTAAACCCCAACAAACAAACAAACAAATCACTTGGTGGGTGGGGACATATTGCCTCTGTATTTTCTTGATATTTACCCATCCCTCGATATTATTTCCGCAAATGGCAGATTGGATATTATAGCTTTTAAATGGTAAATATTCTATATAAACCTGCACGTGCATTTCCTATCACGTACATTTACGGCTCGCAAACTGTTGTTTTCTTTTCTAGCAAATTAACAGAAGAATAGCAGAGAAACATATTCACACAATTATTCAAATAATGCCTGAAACATCTTGTTTAGCTTAAGTGAATTTAACTTTTGGATCCAAACTGGCCACCAAAAGCCAGTGTGGCCGCCAAAAAGTAGCATTTCAAACCATCACAGTAATAAATTTACATCAGTTGTGTTGCCAGAAGTCAAACTATCCATAGTTGTATTGCGTTCAACTAAGATGTAGACGACATATAAAAGTAGAATATCAGCGCTCCAGTAGTATTTTCAGTACTGTAGCCTATTTCATCAAAATTGCAAAGTACACTTATCTAGCAAAGTATACTTTGAGGGAGAAACTTTCAATTTAAGGATACATTTATTATACGGAATGTATTACATTATCACAGCCATTTTGGCTGTGATAATGTAATAAATTCAGTGCAATAAGTCTGTTTACTTTTAATCATCAAATATATGCCGTCGTTCTAGTTCTATATGAAATAATGAAGTTCGGGAAAAATAAATGATGACTCCCTCAAAGTATACTTTGCTAGATAAAGATAAGTATACTTTGCAATGCTGGTGAAATAGGCTACTGATAAGGAATTAGTCATTGAGTATTTTGACTCCATCATATCTGAAGCAATTGGGTATTTCAATATTTTAATTGGGTAAAATAAAACCACACTACTGTTTACACACTACTGTCAACAGACAGCAATTATTGAATAGTTTGCTTCGAAATGAAAACATGTCTTGACATTTCATTATAATTGTCTCCTTGGAGACAATTCTAATGAAATACCAAGATGTTTTTTCATGGAAAATAAGTGAAATATGCTATGTTTGTGGTCTGGTTATTGTTTTCTGTAGCATGATAAAGGTACCACAAATTTGTTATTGCTTTTTGATACTCGCTACTTCTGATTTCAATTGGGTTTTTGGCCATTTTAATAGGGTATTTACGCAAATACGCAGCTTATACGCAGCCCTGGTAGATAATATGTTTTTATTATATATATATATTGTGAACATTTATCCATACGTGTCGCCGAAATACGATTAGATCAGCACATGACCTTATAAATGTATATACTATTTTCATAATTTGTATTATTCACATAAGTCCCAAAATGTTTTCAAAATAAACGATTTGTGTTTTGTTTGCTTTTTTTTCTTATCACATACTTAGCCTATGGTGTAAATATGTTACAACAACTACAAACCAGCGCGAGCGCACTATACACATTTTCTCGTTGACACTGATGGCTGCGTCTGGGTGGTTCTTAGTGTACGGAGGAAACCAGAGTATCCGGAGGAAACGCACTTATCCGAGCTGGCGACCACCATACCATCTCACTTACTGCTTCAGTCGAGGGTTGAATCCGGTGGCTGGAGATTGAATTTACCTTCCTTAATTTTAATTAACCCTATATTTTAATTAGTGATATCCAGAGCAGAATTGGTGCAGGTTGTGGGAAAATATGTCCCACAACATTCATAAGAAAAATGAAAGAAGCAGAGAATAGCAAAATGTGTGGTATTTGGTTTGTTAATATAGGAACAAGTAATGGTGGTGGCCCACCTATATATGCAAATATGATGTGAGACGGGCATACACGATGGAGGAAGAATATACCTGTGTGTCAAATTGAGACACGCCATGTGATTTTGTAACATGTGCGTGCGTCAAAAAATATATTTACAGAAATCATTAATATTTTCTGTCAATGATGTCGAAAGAGGACGAAATTTCCATAGCAATGCGGAGTAACTCCGCATTGCTATGAAATTTCATCAACTTTCGATGTCATTTACGGAAAATACCGTACATTGTGTGAAAATCCTTCATGAGATATCGCACATGTTCTTAGGTACAAAATCACATATCCATAAATATGTACGAGTGGACGTGTTACCGAAACATTTTGTAGATAAATTATGTTTTTTTTATGTTTTATGTCTGTCAAACGAATTGGTTTGAAAACAAAATTAGCATTTATGAATGAAATTTTATTTCATAATACCATGGAAAGAAATTAGAAGCGTGTGAAAGTGTTTTGTGAGCCACTTTGTCATGTGCCTTTTCCACTTTCAAAAACACTTAATCACATCAAATATACTGCGTGATATGTTTTATAGCATTATTTTGCTCTATGTGAAGCCTCCGTTTAATTTTGCTGGGATTTAATTAACAAATACAACGTACATCACTTAATAATTTAATTAATTTACTACTTATTAAGTTATCTAAAGTGTTCTATCCTTAGCATATGACCTTGCTGTTAACCGGACGTAGCCCCATAAACAAATAATCCATTCGACGAGTATGCGCTATAGTTTGCGCTTTTGTCTGTAAATCTAGTGGGGACGTAGGGGAACGTAGAATTCTTTCTTTTATTAATTCGTTCCCGCGAAATAACAATTAGTTCCCTCAATTTAACGATTCGTTCCCACGAAATGACAATTCGTTCCCACGAAATGACAATTAATTCCCACGAAATGACAATCCGTTCCCTCGAAGTAACAATTCGTTCCCACGATATAACAATTCGTTCCCGTGGGAACGAATTGTTATTTCGTGAGAACGAATTGTTAAATTGAGGGAACGAATTGTTAATTCGTGGGAACGAATTGTTAAGTTTAGGATACGAATTGTTATTTCGTGGGAACGAATCGTTATTTCATGGGAACGAATTAATAAAAAAAAGAATTGTACGTCCCCTGCGGGGCTCCGTAATTAACAGAGCAGAAGATTGGCTGTATTTGAACAAACACTCGGACCAACCAGTGGTATATAAGCAAGCTATGTATGATATGCATGTTAAAGTACATGTTGTATAATAGATAACATGGCAAACTGTAACAATACACACACAGCGGAACCTCTCTAAACCGAACACAGAGGCACGTTAGATGTACGTAATTTTGTTATGCTTCATTGCCATTTACCTCCAATGATAATGTATGTTCATGATCGCAAAGCATCCACTTGTGTCTTAAAATAGTCATCTGTTTGTTTTACAGTGAAACCTCTCTAATCCGGGCACCCTGGGGACCTCCCACTGTACTGGGGACCTCCCACTGTACTGGGGACCTCCCACTGTACTGGGGACCTCCCACTGTACTGGGGACCTCCCAGGGTGTCCGGTTTAGAGAGGTTTCACTGTACATGATATAATAGTAATGGACCGATTGTGTGGTATATTGTAATATAATTGTGCATTTTATGGTTCAGTATATTCGGAATAAAACCTCAGTAATGAATCCAGATCACACTGTGCAACACGACACAAGAAAAATAATATTCGTGTTTCTAGTATAAGATCCTACCCACAATAGGTT
This sequence comes from Conchocele bisecta, assembly GCA_029237695.1. NCBI lineage: Eukaryota > Metazoa > Mollusca > Bivalvia > Lucinida > Thyasiridae > Conchocele > Conchocele bisecta. The sequence goes on along the minus strand of CM055267.1, from coordinate 18,567,467 downwards.
ATATACATGTATTACCAAATTTAGTTTATTATATTATTTGACAGAAAATGGAATACTCGAATGGGAGATGCTTAGTGAAATATGGCTGAACTATAAATATGGTATTGTTCACATATTGGACTTTTAAGGAACTCAAGACTGCGGTCGCTAGCGCTCCCTCGCATTTAATTCTTTAAAAGTAAAATATGTGAACAATAACTAATGCTTAACATGTACAACCCGACACCGGACCACGGATATACATATGTTGAAAAGATAAGTATGTGGATAAACTGTTTGATTACATATTAATGAGTGACTATGAATAGCAACATGCAACCATCTTGGATTCATGCACAATTAGTTATACTACCCATACTGTCATTTCTATATTTATACGACTAGAATTACACTACCTGAGAGGCAATAATTAACGATAATACAAAGCTATTAGTATTTGTCAGTTATCTTGATTTTGTACATATCTTTCACTAAATATAGAAATTAAAACATGACAAAACATAGTTAATCATATTTCCATTCACATGTGCTATAGCCACAGCACAGAGAAGAGTTATGGTGCATATGGAATTCTGAACTTACAAAGTACATATGATAATCGTGTTGTATTTTTGCATAGTTTTTTTCATTGACAGTTACTCAAACTTTGCATGTTTATGAGCAACAAAAATGCGTAGGTAGAGGTCAGTGAGTGAGATGGTATGGTGGTCGCCAAATCGGATAAGGAAATGCGATACAATTGTTAAACTATCAGCTACAAACTGATATCATGCGGAAATACTAACTAGAGATACATATATTCCACCAACTAGTGTGGCAATCTCCACACCCAACCCCGCCACCGCCCCCACCACCAGTTGGTAATGATGAACGACATCTCCAGTTGTTGCGGACGTCGGCACATTGTTAACAAGGCGCGTGATCTGCTGGTTGGAGTAAATGACAAACCTTTCCTAAACTCTGTCAGAAGCGGAGAGGTTTCGATTACACTCCAGTCAGGCTATGTTCACAGAGGCCATGTATTCAGTGTTGCCGTGTAGTGGCTTGGGCCGGCGAGTCAACACGAAACTGATATTTATATAATAGTCACATAGAGGATCGTACGTTGGTGATGGTTTAATATGATATTTATGAAACAAGTTTTCTGATTTCATAAGAAACGAGTCCTTGTTTTATGATGAAACAAGTTTTCTGATTTCATAAGAAACGAGTCCTTGTTTTATGATGAAACAAGTTTTCTGACTTCATAAGAAACGAGTCCTTGTTTTATGATGAAACAAGTTTTCTGACTTCATAAGAAACGAGTCCTTGTTTTATGATGAAACAAGTTTTCTGATTTCATAAGAAACGAGTCCTTGTTTTATGATGAAACAAGTTTTTGTTTTCTGACTTCATAAGAAACGAGTCCTTGTTTTATGATAAACAAGTTTTCTGATTTCATAAGAAACGAGTCCTTGTTTTATGATGAAACAAGTTTTCTGACTTCATAAGAAAAACGAGTCCTTGTTTTATGATGAAACAAGTTTTCTGATTTCATAAGAAACGAGTCCTTGTTTTATGATGAAACAAGTTGTCTGACTTCATAAGGCCTTGCCTCGTTTCTTATGAAATCCGTGAACGTGTTTAGTAATTTACTATATTACATAAAACACAAAATGTTGGTTTTATTTATTGCATAAGCATAGCATGATACATTGAGGAGTACATAACAAACCTTTCATAAACTATGTCAGCAGCGGAGGGGTTTTGATTACAATCAAGTCGGGCTATGTTCACAGCGACAATTTATTCAGTATAAATTGGTTTTAGGAATGTCTGGCACTTCCCATACTGGTAAATAACTCGTGACATGAAAACAAAAATTTACAGTTTACACTCAAAATCTTTGAGATTTATGTTAATGTATTAGCCACTGTAAAATCTATGCCGAAAACCAACCCCAAACAGCGGTTTCGACACGCTGTAACACGTTGTATAGGCGAGTATGCATTGCGACTATTTGTGCGATTTTCATACAATGGTGTCGAATGGCAGTTTTATACCTTTCTAAATTACATAATCTTCAGACCAGAGCGCATTTGAATTGTTTTGTAGTGTTTATAAAGCTGTTTCATGCATATACAAACAATAGTTGACCATCTAAGACACGCTAGAGACACCCGTGGATAGCTCAGTCGGGCTATCCATTGTACGGTAAACTAGATGTTACGGGTTCGTCGAGTCCCGTGGTCGGATATGCAATGTTCTCGCACTGTCACAATCGTCTTCCTTTTTCCATCTCCTGGACCTATTTTTCTGGCACCTGTGGGTTGTTGTGGCTTCATTGGCGTGTATGTTATATGTCGCATTCGTTGAATTCATGTAAAATGGTTTAATATATTTCGGTTTGTCATACAAAATAGTGCCCGATGAACACATGACTCGCACATATGTTTATGTTATAATCGACTGTATATTGCCTAACACGTACTATACATACATGTGTACTAACATTATGACGTCGTTGACTGGTGGATGCTGATTGGGTAAATGACGAACGTCTCCTTATGTGATGAGACAGACGTTCTGACGGGCGCCTATTCCGTCTATCAGTTACTACCGTGCAGGTTCCGTGGGCGTCAACTCTATCCACATATGTGGCTGTGACGGGGGAAATGGGGATTATGGCATTGCGACCAGCGAAGATCCTGATAAGACTGCGCATGCATGCGCGCAGTCTGATCATGATCTGCGCTGATCGCCATTCAGTCAATGAAACAATCGTCCTGTTCCTAACGAACAGTACAGGCCCTAATCTGCCACAGGAATGCACTACAATATCAGGAGCTACACTGTTCATACAGTGCATAAGCCTCATTTCTCCAATCCCAGTCACGGGGACGGTGGGGATCGAATATGCAAAGGGTATTCAATCAACGTTGGA
>CM055267.1:18526481-18564044 GCA_029237695.1 Conchocele bisecta | reverse complement strand
TCCCACAGCTCCTCCACATCCTTTTTCCCCATATTAAATTCCCATAGGCAAATCAATTTTTCGTAATAAAATAAACATTTGACCAAAATTCACGAAATAAAAAGAAGGCTCATTCTTGAATTTTGATAAAATTTAATATTATCGAGAAAATAGTGTTTTTGCATTGTTTATATGGCAGTAAAATGTGGGCAGGTTTCCTGAAACAGACAGTAGTTTTGCATCGTGGGCAGGTTTCGTGATACAGCCAGTAATCAAATATTTTATCACAACGTATAGTAGCATATCTACATGCTTAATATATTAATTATACCTGACAACACAACCATCGCGTTAAACTATTCGCGGTATGAGTGAACAATTTCACTAGAATATAAGAGGAAGCAGTTAAACGTACAGCCACACGTCGTTTTAAATTTCCAAACCATTATGTCTAAATAATGCGAATATGTCACTAAAATGACAATTAAGCGATATAATATTATACTCGGTTACTGTGTTACATGCACTAACAGTTGCTATATAGTCGTTGAGTTCGGTTGTTGACGCACTTAACCCACCTTGCAGTTGGCAATTTCGCCACGTTTACATATATCATTTCTGACTGTGATTGGAGAAATGGGGCTTATGGAACTTGTGAGCAATGTAGCTTCTAATCAAACAACACACACCTGTAGTCAGGGCCCAGTTGCTCAAAACATCTGTTAACTTAACAGACAGTTAAATCCTTAACACCGTTAAGGATTTAACAGTCTGTTAAGCTAACAGAGGTTTTGAGCAACCAGGCCCTGATATAGATCTATATTCCTTGTGTTTTCGTTGATGGAGTGGCGAACAGTACAGATCCTGATCTGGATCTACACGGGTCGCAAAACCCATAAGGTCCATTTCTCCAGTTACAACCACATCACGGGTTATCGATTCGTGCCAGTTTGTGAATTTGTAACGTTCACGAACAAATTTTGCTGGCCGTTCAGAGTTTTTAATAACGATTTTGTTGAAAATTTCGTGGTCGTTGGCCTGAGTAGAGAGTAGACCATTTCAGATAGGTCAACTAACGTTAAAATATAAAGGGGGAATTAGAACTGACCGTTGTTGAGGGGTTGTCTGGTATAGGGAGGTGGATCGTACCGTAGTGTTGTATGCATGCTTGCACGAGATTCGAAGTCCTTACCACCGTCATTGATGCCCGCAATCTTTAACACTCGCTAGGTGTGATTTTTTATGAAGACCAGTGAAATCAATATAGAAAATACGTGCACTGGTATAAAAAATATAATTACCTGTTGTGTTTTGTTTATGACGGTTTGTTGATAGACGTGATAAACTCGTCGTTGGGTAATATGCCGGCTAGATTATTTGAATATGACTCGTTTTCATCCCGTCAACACAGTACGTATGTGTATTCTTTTTTAATTTTTGATATCCTGTCAATACGACCTAATCACTGCGTATGAATATGTGCGGTGGCTTGGGTTATTTAGTTTTGCATTTTAAAGCCATTATCCATTTAACGGGATAAATAGAATAGTAGGTTAGTGCCGTGAATCGGAAAAAATATCTGGCGCGACACGGAAACAGGATGTGCTCGGCAGAACCTCGCCCATCCCGTTTTCTAAGCCTTGCCAGATATTTTGTTCCCATTCACGGCACTAACCTACTATTCTCTATATTACAAGAAGAATATTTTATTTGATATAAACTATACAGTTTCTATCATGTAAATACGATGTTATTTTTATATGAACATATTAAACGATTCTAATTATTCAAACTTATTTGTCATGAAATAATATAACATTTTGTAAGGCGCGCGATTATAAATATTTAGGATCACGCATCTCGTTCCCGCAACCGCAGTCAGGAAGCGAGATCAGCCGATACTGAGCCATGCTCACGCACGACCAATCACCCATCTCGACCTCGCGTACACGTCCCGATTACGCGCTCAGAAAGCTATATAAGCGCAGGTCTAGCTCTTCATACTAATATAGTATGTTGTATGGCGTGCGATTATATATTGTTCCGCTCTTGACGGGGATTCCCTATGACGTCAGTAAAGAAAAATATATTTCCGATCACGCATCTCGTTCTGATGACTGACATCAAGATGGGTGATTAGGCGTGAAGCACATTATTCGTAGACTGAAAAAACAACAACTTCCATTTGTTATGTTAATACTTGACGGGGATTCCCTATGACGTCAGTATAAAAGAAAAGCTATATATAGCTCAATTTCCATCTCAGGTTTTTGCTGAGACTGTACTACATCCCCGCCTGCGCTAATCTTTCCAATTTTGTCAATTCATTTATTTCAAAATACTTGACTATTGTGCTGGAAACCAAGCAGCTTGATTGACTGAGCCTGAGTTGTGCTACAGTCAATAAAACTGCTTCATTGCGAGTTGGCATTATCAATGGATGTTCAGAAACGTTGACATCTGGGCAAGATTAACTCAGGCGCAGGTGTAGTATATTCCATATAAAACTATAGTAGTAACCTGGGGCCCGTTTCACTAAACTTCGTACGACTAAAATGTTCGTAAGTGCAAATTTAGGATCGTCTGTAAATTTCAATTGATGGATTTACATGTATTGAGAATAAGAATAGGCTGCAAATGCTCAATAAATGTAAATCAAATAATTGTTTACAAGAAAACAGTGTTAATGTGAAATCATAATTTTGCACTTACGAACATTTTAGTCGTACGAAGTTTAGTGAAACGGGCCCCAGAAGTAGATTTAATCACTCACCATACATATCCAACTTTCGCGGCCACCTTACCTGTAGAAAGTCTGCATTAGTAGCGGCGAGTTTTATATGTAATTATATACGAGACCATTACCATTTCTTACGTAACTTTTAAACTACACAACCGATTAAAAATGCACAAGTCACATTTTAAACTTCAATTATTGTACTTTATGATGATGTTTCGATCGTGATTTTTAAAAATAAAAACATTTTGGTCCTTTTTAGCTTTAAAAATAGCCGGTAGTTTTTATATGATTTATATAGCAAATTGTGATTTTTCTTCTCGATTTTCGTTGGGAATATTGCAAAATTTCTTTTTATATGAATAGTGACAAAAAATGCACAGGTATTTTCAATTAGCTCATTCATTTTTCTATCTATTGATATAAAAATTATGTTTCTAAGTTAATAATATTTTGGTCCTTTTTAGATAATAAAAATGACACCATCTGTTTTCATTTTCCAGTTAACGTATCACGGAAATCTTCGGCAATTTCCGTGATATTCGTTGAAACGGGCACCTGCTTACGGTGCTTAGCGGCGGTGGGACGATTATATGTTACCCAAGGCATGACCGTGTTGTCGGTAAAAGTATTTGTGAACAAAGTCACCAAATTAGACTTTGATTTTCACGTACTTTGAAGCTAATAATTAGAGACGAGTGTGATTGTCACCGAAATATTAATCGCTCATTTTAAACACTGCTGATTATCTAACAAATTACACCGTTAATCCGAAACTAACGTCATGGTTGCCAATTAAAAGCAGTTAATTAGTAACTGCCGTGCAAACTGCGATTTGTGTTTTTTTAGATGCCGACAAGACTACTCAATTAAGAGACAATTCTTCATACGTCTGTATCTTCATACAGACATACGATCTATGGTAGCAGGCATGGCTTCATCTCTCAGACCACGTTCTAATGTTAGCTACAACATTCTAAATGAAGGAAATTATGTTTTGTCTCGGCAAAATAAGACGTCCACTTTAAGCAAGCCAGTAATTATTGAGGATACCTACAACGTTGAACGACTAATTTACAGACGAAAAGAAAAGCACGGGAATGTAAGTATAATATTGTTATTTCTTCCTTTTTTTGCTATGAATATACGCGAATTGATTGCGTTTCTTACTCATTGTAAATATTATGCTAGTCCAAATACTTTGTGGTTGACATTCATCCGGTCTGATCATACTTTAATCTATACACTAGTAGTACAGATTGTGACAAATTATAGAATATTGAGTCCCAGTACAGACTAAATAACGTACAGTACAAGCCCTGATCAGATTGTACTGGGACACAGTATTGCATAATTTGTCCCAGGATTCTGCTACCGCCCCACTCGCGGCTGTGTAAGTAGTCAAGACTTCACAGCGAACAGTGCAAACCATGATCAGACTCGTGTTCATGTACATTACAGTGATTAAAAAACAGCATACATTTGTTGTTGATTTATTACAGCTCATTGCTTTTATGGAGCATAATAAAATATTTTTTGCAATTATGTAATTGTCAATATTGCAGCTAGAAGTAATTTATATAATTTTCACTTGTTATTCTCTGTTCAGTATACAGCTATAAATAATTATCAGTAACATGGTAATTATAATTTACTTTTTTTGTCTACGTTATAAATGTTGGTGGACTATGCTATATTGTTTTATTACGTTAAATTCAGGGCAATATTAACGGGATTTAAATATATCATATCGGTACTCCTTTAAATAATATTTGTATATTTTAAATGTTATACCTCAAGATAAACCTCAAGATAAACTGGATTAGTTTTTACTGATATTCATGCGCAATCGACTTAACCTTTACTACGCTGAATTAAATGTTGTCGTCTGCTGTAAATGTTTTATTTTCATTTTCATTTTTTGCTTTAATTCTTAACAAAAACCTGGTTTTGACAGCACATGAGAATCGTCTCCACTGGAGACGATTCTCATGTGCTGTCAAAACCAGGTTTTTGTCGAGAAATATGGAAAATAAAACATTTCCAGCAGACGACAACATCTAATCCAGTTTATCTTGAGGTAAATCAGCGTCCACTTTTTGGCCTGTGTACAGCCTTGTATATTGTCAGCTAAAAAAATCAATATTACGCTTTTGCAAATGGGGACAGGTGCACGAGAAAACGTGCCCTGTTTGCAAATTCCACATAAAATATGTTTACCTAATAATGTTTTATTTCAACGTTAAAATTAAAATCCTTGGGATACCATCGATGTTAGTCATTTATCCATATATATGTTGATGAAATTGAAACATTTCAAACACAGACCAGTATTAGTTAACTGATGGGTGAGGAAGTCAACATGCCAACCATGTTGGTTTTCATGTGCATGCGCTACTTGTTGTTTTGACTGGCTATGTGGGACACTGGTAAACAACAGGAACTTACAACTTTTGGAAGTCAAATTGACTTGCTTGGTATACTTATGTGTCATGTTACTGGGAAAATGGGGCTTATGGTATATGTGACCATTGTAGAGCCTGATCAAATAGCACGATCCTGTAGTCTAATAACGCTTGTTAGAAGTCCCGTTTCTCCAGTATATACATGCATTATAAAAAATACGCACAGTTTTATTGTTGGTATAAAGTGTCTATCAGTTGATAGCTATTTTGATAACAATTACAAAATTGTGTTTCTCTTAAATTTGCAGTACGGCAAACATATTCTACTGATTTGTAATTTCAGCATAGACTTTGTCTCATTTGACACAATTGCAACTTGCAATACTTAATATAATTTCATCTTTATACGCTGATCTGGAACTACATTTGCTCCAGTCACCGCCACATATTATGAAATTGCCCGCATATGAATATAAAGTGAAACCTCTTTAAACCGGACCCCCTGGGAGGTCCCCAATGTGTCCGGCTTAGAGAGGTTTCATTGAAATCATGTAATATTTGATCATGCTGAGCCATAGTTATGTGCTATGCGATCATGAACATACATTATCACCTGAGATAAATGACTAAGAAACTTAATAAAAATGAGATCACATGTGTTTTCTTGATGTCCGGTTTAAAGAGGTTCCACTGTATAATTAACGTAATTCCCTTTTTACATACACGAATTATTTACTGCAAACTAAACCTTATTGAATTATATTTGTACAACCAGCGTAGACCCCGTTCAGAATGTGCGGATGTGCAGCTTGATCTGGGTATATACTGGTTTCAAATTATTTACGCGATTTAACGATTATTTACTGCAAACTAAACTTCCTTGAACTTTATTTGTACAACCAGGGTATAATTATTTTCTGCAAACTAAACATAGTTTAACTATCATGTTTGTACAGCCAGGATAGAAACGGTTCAGAAATACTAAGTTAGAAAAGTTAGCCATCCAGTTAAGCCTGTTCATCCGCGCAGTCTGATCATTGTTTACACCGGTTGCAACAGATATATATTGCGTGAATTAATTAAATTGTTCTTAGTGTACCTCTGGTTCATAATGATGATAACTGTGAATAGCTGTTGTATTAAAAACATATGAAAACAAGTTTAAATATCATATGCTCTCCTGTCCTGTCAGGCCCACGAGTACTTGGTGAAGTGGGAAGGGTACCACGTCAGCGATTCTACATGGGAACCAGAAAATTTGTTTTAACCAGCATAGCTCCTGATCATGTAACACACTCCCCGAACATGATAATGATATAAACTGTTCAATTCCAACATCATTATACATAGTGGATACATGTTTGCCTAATGTTGACAACAATTGCATTACAAATGCGAAATTAAATTCCGCATTTGCGCTGAAATTTTCGTCTACATTGGACATCATCTAATTTATGAAATAATTATTTAGTAATTTCAAACTCATTTTCGCATATACATTCCCAGTTAACTTTGGAAATCATTTTCACGTGGTCATAAATGTCATTTTCAATAAAATAAAAATGTTCGGGAATCGAGATACATGTTAGCCTGACACGTTAATAAGAATATCACAGTGGTCAATGGTGGAATGGCCACATTACATGTACATGGATTATCGATTTACATATCGATAAAATTGCGTACATCACGTGACAACTGTAGATTTCCGAGAGATTACGGAAAAAGCCGATATCACGGAAATTGCCGACTGACCATCACATATTGGTCAGCTGAAATTGACCATGTGGTCACTATGGTCACTATTTTGTGTCTTATTTACTTCCTCTTTAAGTTGTTTGCGGAGAATAATCCGACACATTAGCGAGAGCAATATCAATATTTAGCACATATCAGGGGCCCGTTTCACCAAACTTCGTACGACTAAAATGTTCGGAAGTGCAAAGTTATGATAGTCTATGCTCAATAAATGTACATCCAATAATTGTTTCAAGAAAACATTGTTAATGTGCAATTTACAGACTTTTGCATTTACGGACATTTTAGCCGTACGAAGTTTGGTGAAACGGCCCCCATGACAGTTATGGACAGTCTACTTCATTCTTTTCCCCGCAGGTGCCCATTTATCTCTTCACGTATTGACGTATTTGTGTGTGTGACTTGATTAAAATGGGCTCATTGGATTCGTGGCCAGTGTAACTCCTGATCATATAGCACACTCATGTGGCCTGATAACGATGAATATCGCTTGTAAGACGCATGATGGGTGTGTCATTGATGGAACGGCGAACAGTGCACGCTACTACATGTATATATATATATATGTACTGTCCACTCCACGTTGTGTTGCCGACAAACATTTGGCTATTAAACATATTAAATCGAAAAAATATTTAAATGTAAGTACGTTTTCATCAATAACACAAAATGAACCCTCCCCGAATTTTTTTATGTGATGTAATTACATACTAAAATATTGATTTTATTACGAAAAAACGAGTTTCCTATGGGAATTTAACATGGGGCAGAAAGGAGGACGTGGCTAACCAGGAGGGTCGAAAAACGAAAATGTTTGGAAATTGACTCCGAAACCTGGCTAGATAGCTTGGAATTGATGTAAATAAGAAAATTGTTTAAACAAATATTTTTTCAGCAATAAAATTCATTTTTTTGGGGGAGGGTAACTTTTTTGTTATTGATGAAAAAGTATTTACATTTCATTTGTTTTATTTAATATGTTTAATAGCTAAATGTTTGTCGGCAGAATAACGTGGAACAGACAGTAGTGCAGATCCTGATTAATCTGTGCGGATACATACGTTGATCAGATCTACACTGGTTACCGTGTCTTCAGTTACAGCAACATTTCGTGACGACAGCAGAGAAGGTACATTTGTATACATAGCAAGGGTTTATATTGGACTAAACAATAATTATAAACTCACCAATTCCACTGTCTTTGTCGGTCTCACCTGCAATATACATGGACATATTACTAAATGTAAATGCTTGGATTTAACGACGGCACTGGCTCGATGACCTTGCATGTCGTCTCCCAAGAAGGGGAGAAAGGTAGGAGGTGGATGCAGAGGAAACTGGCCCCGGGGGCCTAGCTCTTATTAGAATAGTCCCCTCTGGTTCTTTAACATGCCCAGACTCTCCTTCAAATCTGATACACGGGACCGCGGTTTAAAGTCCCATCCGAAATGGTTAGTCGAGCGGGAAATACAAAATAGCTCCTGTTACTAATGGTTTCGCTTATGTTTTTCCTTTGCCAGAGCTCCAGATAAGGTGCGTATTGGCGTATTTTACGCACTTATTTTAGCAAATACGCACTGATTATCAAAAGCGGGAGTAAAAACTACTCACACCAATGTTAAAATACGCATTCATATTCAAATTGAGCAGTGAAAATACTGTAATAAAGTTGAAATTTTTTATTTAGCTCATATAAGTGAATTTTTTTAATTTTTATCATTTGTTTCCTATTTAATAAGAAACAAAATCAATAATAATTTGCAAAAGTAAAATACGCATTGAATTTGAAATCTGGAGGTATAATGCTCTTTAGATACAAAACTTGTCTGGAGCTCTGCTTTGCTATTGTCACAGGGCCAAACAGATGCGCAGCGGCCCGGGACTCGAACACAGGACCTCTGGTTTACGGTACCATCGCTCTCCAGATGTATGATCACGTGGTACTAACAACAACAACAAGTACTGAAATTTCCAGAATCCATCTGATTCAAAGTACGTATTCTTTTATAGTGTCCTTATTACGTAATGGATTTTGATGAAATATGGCGCATCAAACACGTCTTGTTAAGCTGCATGTGGTGGTCTCTGTATTTTCGCCCAAACGTCTGTCGTTTTTGCGAAGAATCGATTTCCGTGTCTACTGACACGGAAATCGATTCTTCGCAAAAACGACAGAAGTCTGTGTCAAACTCCCTGGACCATCGAATGTACCTCACGAAGACGCGTTTGATGCGCCATATTTCATCAAAATCCGTTGCATATTAAAGAAAATATCAAATAATACTTACTTTGGAGTGGGCGACGTTGTTGTTGTTGTAACCACGAGATCATGCACTTTGGCTCTGACCGACTGAGGTAGCTGGCCACAGATACACATTTCCTCCCCATCGTGAGTAACAGTATGGTGGCAATCGAGTACGTTGAGAGTTCACAATTTTCGCATTTTTTACAAATAAACACATATACACGAAATTTTCGTCATTTCGACTTTGTAAAATTACGACATTTCGTGTCGAAATTTCGTGCTTCCGCTTTTCGCGTGTTCGCCTTTCATTATGAACACGTGTCTGAACATTATGAACACGTGTCTGAACATTATGAACACGTGTCTGCTTGATGAGAACGTGAAAAGTTGCAAGCGAAATATGATAAAAAGTTCATAGTTGTTTTAAAAGATGAAATTAATTTCGCGAAATTTAGGGTAAAATTTTAGTGTTTTCGCGTTTAGCGTTTTCGGCGACTAATAAAAGTCGAAAGGGCGATGGACGCAATCAACCGTCATGCTGTACACACAGGCTCCATTGCAACACCACGTATAACGTACGTTACGTTACGTGTCTATCGAAAAGTAACATACAGTACGACTACAGCTGGGTGGGGTAATGGGATTATTTTCTAGACAATTTAATATACAGCACAACAACAGGTAGGTGGGTTAATTTTTTTACAGAAAGCTAACATACAGTACAACAACAGGTACATTTAATGGGACTTGTCGGAACATTTTTATGTCACAGGTCCGAGTTACGTAACCTGTGGCTTGACAGTATTTACAAATGTACTCCCTTATGAATCAGGGGCCCATTTCACTAAGCTTCGTACGACTACAATGTTCGCAAGTGCAAATTTAGGATCGTCTGGAAACTTCATTTGATGGATTTACATGTATTGAACATAGGCTGCATATGCAGCCTATGCTCAATAAATGTCAATACAATAATTGTTTACAAGAAAACGGTGTTAATGTGAAATTTACAGACTATCATAACTTTGCACTTGCGAACATTTTAGTCGTACGAAGTTTAGTGAAACGGGCCCCCAGATAAGTGCAGACACATACCCTCTCAAAACTGGACACCGTGGATCACCAGGATTTCCGTTGTTTATAAGTTCAACAGTAATTGAAGTCTATGTGCATTCCATGACATTTGTTGCGCTTTGCAATCATGAACAATACTATTTGCGACATTATATTACCGATAGACCATCCAATTGGATCACACTTATGCATAACACATGTTTTAATGAGGTTCCACAACGCCAATAAATGAGTCACGCCATGTGAGTTTGTACCTTCGGACATCTGCGTAATTTCATTAAATACTAAAAAGTTTACAATATTTTTCATTAATAAATTCAAAAGTTGACAACATTTTCAGACCGCATGTACTCTGAAAATATTGTCAACTTTTAACGCCATTTACGGAAAATATTGTTAATTTTGTAAACGTATTTAATGAAATTACGCAGATATCCGAAGGTACAAATTCACATGGCGTGTTTCAAATATTAGTTGCATGTAACGTTGCACTAACGGATTTTGTTCACCAGAAAGAGTCATTTCTCCCATTAATGTCTCAGGTAAGCGCAGTAAATGTGGCTGTGACTGTAAAATGTGGTTTATTGACTTTGCGACCAGTGTAGATCCAGCTCAGCCTGTGCATCCGCACAGTCTGATCAGGATCTCCCCCACTTAGTGATACCTTTAGGTATATTGAAAGTACATGTATACTGGGATAAACTCCCACGACGAACTACTTTCCGTAACCATGAGGCGCAGTTAAAATAATTCTTAAGAAAACGGAAAATAAACACATTTTCTTGATGAATTTATTTCAAATGCTGGAATTATAAGGAATGAATGGCCTTTTCGTGGAATTTATCGGGGATATAAACTTGGAAAAGTCGCGGGAATAAATTCCACAAAAAAGGCCATTCATTCCTATAATATACATTTTTCCGTTACTTCAACTTGTGGTCACGGACACAAATAGCGATGACTTACCTGTCCGCCCCGGCGTTGTTCTCAGATCGGCCCCTATGGACTTCCAAATTACGAGTTGAGCATCCTTACACTTTTCAGTCAGTACATTGGTTGTTTTACTCAAGTTTTTCAGTGAATCTTCCGTATCACTAAGCCAATTAACAGTCAGATGCTTTTGTTCAGAAGTCATTGTGTCTATTGCACTGTTGGTTATACTATCCCGCAATTGCCGATTCAAAGAGCCGCCATCATGGTCAAGAGTTGTGTTAATGTCTTCCACCTTCGTTCTAAACGTGCTTATTTTGCCAATAACCTTGTCCATGTCTTCCATGATTGTCTGTATTCAATCAGGGACAGGTATTTTCGCCTGCCTAATAAGGTGTCACATATGTCCAGATGTTTATGTCTGCCGTTGAAGACTGCGGGGTGAACTTATTCCGGAACCCCCTGTCACTCGCTTACCCCATTTCAAACATATGTTATGAATATATTGATGTTTACATATTTTATGGAACGCACTATGCCGATAACCTACTGTGAACTGACGAGCTTGTAAACCTCGCGGTGATTGGTCGAGCTGCAACCAGGAAGTTGGGTAAAGTCACGGGACTACCCCACAATACGTCGTGCTATTTAACGTTCCAATGGCTGAACAACCATGAACTACACCACCGCCAGCGCTAATCCTGCAAATATTCGCCAATTATTTTATTTAAAAATACTTTAATAATGTGCTTGAAACCAAGCAGCTTGATTGGCTGAGCCGGAGCTGTGCTACAGCTCCGGCTCAGCCAATCAAACTGCTTCATAGCGAGTTGACATTGCCAGTAGATGTTTAGAAACGGTGACAACTGGGCAAAATTAACGCAGGCGGTTTTGTAGCATATCACGTGTGACTTCTTCTATTTTTATCCCGTGACGTATCAGTGTTCGATTTCAACTTACACCAAATCATATGTACGTAGGATATATAATGTGTATGTCGACCTGGAACGTCCTCATTGTGTTGTGTACGACCGTATATATAGTATTTATTATGGATTCATTTAAAATGGCATGGGGTAACATACAGATAAAATGCAGTGTGGCAAGTGACGAATTCACATGTTGACACGGAAATGGATACCGGCTGTTATCCCGATATAAACAGTCATACATTTATAATCATAACATTTATATAGAACAAAGACATTGTAATGGCGGACATTATATCTAAGATGAGGGACATTGGAACGACAGCGGACGATTCTGCCTTGTCCATTGCGACTAGCATTCCGAATATCACATGGTATGAACGCAAGATAGAGAAGGGCGAACTCGATTTGTCCAAAGTGGAAAAAACAGATGACGAAATCCTTGAGACGATATCACAAACGAATAAATCCTTCGAAAACATGAAGAAGGTGTGTAGTAAGGGACAGGAAAGTCTGAATAATTTGAGACATACAATCAAGGAACGTACCCATTTGCGGCGACAGCCTGGCCGTCAGTGTAAGTGTATTTTTATGTTGTTTTATTTGTATGTCGATATATGCACGAGTTCCGTAGCGTGCAATATCGTTGTGCAAAGGAACGAGTGGCATATATAGAGAATAGTAGGTTAGTGTCGTGAATGGGAAAACATATCTGGCAAGGCTCAGGAAACGGGATGGGCGAGGCTCTGCCGAGCACATCCCGTTTCCGTGCCGCGCCAGATATGTTTTCCCATTCACGGCACTAACCTACTATTCTATTTATCCCGTGAACACCTACAAATGGCTGTAAAATGCACAAATAGTATTGACTGGATATCAAAAATGTTTCACGGCACTGTGTTTCACGGCACATACTCGCTGTGTTGACGGGATAAATCCACATACAAATCAAATAACCTTTTCATTATATACGTACATCACTCGCAATTCATATGCGCCTCGAAAAATATACAAATGTAAATGAAGTAAACAAATTAGTGATGACATAGAATAATTATTTTACTAGATGAAACGTAGTTCCGGTACTGACCAATACTGTCTCAATTGGGAATATTTACATATATTCATAATGAAAACGCCCATTCGACGCTGCATTTACATCCCAATACGATCCACGCACCATGCTGTTGATTGGTTAAAGTTTGTTTGACGTCCATAAATTCCAAGAGGTTGTCAATAACTGCACGCTATTGACCGACAACGTCGCTGTTCCAGGAATTGCGACAAATTTACGTAAAACAATATTATTCTTAATTATAACGCCATATTTGGTTATTTACATTTTTTAAACTATCAGAAAATGCAGTGTAAATATAAAACCATGGGATGTTGCTTTTACTTTTTTTTCTTTTATATAATATTATGGATATACACATACCAGTAAACGCAACAACCCATGTTTTTATTCCCTATAGATGAAAATACTTATATGATAAGAGGGTATATATGCTTGTTGTATGTGGAGGTGAAGGTACATTGGGAGATATATGATATGTGGCCGCGACTGGAGAAATGGCGCTTATGCGATCAAATAATACACATATTTTACGCACGTATTTTAGCTGAATACGCATTGATTATCAACTGTGGGAGTAAAAAATACTCACAGAAATGTGAAAATATGCATTTATTTTCAACTTGAAATTGAGTAGTGGAAATACAGTAATAAAGTTGAAAATGTACTTAGTTGAACAGCAAATGCTTGCGTTTTGGAGCTCAACTAACAACATTTTCAACTTTATTACAGTATAACTAAGTGAATAAGTAATGATACACAGAGATACGTGAATGTTTAAATTTGGTTAATGTTTTTTTGATCGTTTGTCCCATATTTAATAATGAAGAAAATCAATACTCCATTTGTAAAAATAAAATACGCATTTAATGTGAAATTAAGGGGTACACTACTCTTTAGATACACAGCTTACCTGGAGCTATGTAGCCGATTTCACCAACATTGCAAAGTATACTTGGCTGTGATAATGTAATACATTCAGTATAATAATTCTGCATGCTTTTAATCATCAAATATATGCAGTCGTTAGTTCTATATTAAATAATGCATTTTGGGAAAAATAAATGGTTACTCCTAAATAGATAAGTATACTTTGCAATTTTGCTGAAATAGGCTACAGCGACCCATTTATCTAGTCACAGCCGCATATGAGCATTGTTTAGAGCATAGCTGTCCGTCTGTACGAGGCTATCGACCGTACATGCGGAACTACGGAGCCCCGCAAGGGACATGTATTTTTTTAATTTATTCGTTCCCACGAAAGAACAATTAGTTCACTCGAAATAACAATTCGTTCCCACGATATAACAATTCGTTCCTTCGAATTAACAATTCGTTCCCACGATATAACAGTTCGTTCCCTAGAATTAACAATTTGTTCCCACGAAATGACAATTCGTTCCCACGATATAACATTTCGTTCCCTCGAATTAACAATTCGTTCCCACGATATAACAATTCGTTCACACGAATTAACAATTCGTTCCCGTTGGGAACGAATTGTTATTTCGTGGGAACAAATTGCTAAATTGAGGGAACGAATTGTTAATTCGTGGGAACGAATTGTTAATTCGTGGGAACGAATTGTTAATTTGTGGGAACGAATTGTTAAATTGAGGGTACGAATTGTTAATTCGTGGGAACGAATTGTTAAATTGAGGGAACGAATTGTTAATTCGTGGGAACGAATTGTTAATTTGTGGGAACGTATTGTTAAATTGAGGGTACGAATTGTTATTTCGTGGGAACGAATTAATAAACAAACAATTCTACGTCCTCTGCGGGGCTCCGTACGGAACAATACTACATAATACATTTTATTCACTCTAAGCCACATACGTGACACACGAGGTATACAATAGATTACATAATACAACGATGGGTACAAATACAAAATGCATATGTATAAGCTCACTAGTCATTATAACCATAAAGCATTTCGTCACCAGTCACCATGCTCTAAGTAATTTGTGTATCAATATCCCGCCGCCATGACCATCCACGTTTATTGTCTGTTTCACGAAACATGCCCACATTGTATGGCTATGTAAATAATGCAAAAACAGTCTTTTTTGTTTTCGATAATATTAAATTATAGCAAAAAATTAGCCTTCTTTTTATGTTGTAAAATATTGATTGTATCAAGAAAAAATTATTCGTCTATAGGGATTTAACGTGGGGGAAAATGATGTGGGGGAGCTGGGGAAGGAGTAAAACAACGGAAGAAATGGAAATTTACTCCGAAACCTGGCTAGATAGCTTGAAAAAGTTATATTTTGAAAGTCGGTCCATTAACATGGGGAAATTGTTTTTTCGTAATAAAATCAATACTGGACCAACTTTCACAAAATAAAAAGAAGGCTCATTCTTAAAGTTTGATACAATTTAACATTATGGAAACAAATATTGTTTTTACATTGTTTATATAGCCGTAACATTTGGGCAGGTTTCGTGAAACAGGCAGTAGTTCACCTCTCGATACGGGAACACATATCGCTGTATGGCTAGACGTGCGATACAAAATACTTCCTATTTCACTTCTGTAAAACATACGGCTAAATAAACAACTGCGCATCGTTTCAATTCTAGGTTGAGCGTAAACGTCCATATATGTAGTATTATCGAACTGTTCAAAGGGCATCGCTTGCATGAGGTTTTCACCAGTCATGTCAGATTGCCAAGGACTATACTGTTCATATGTAAAAACAACGGCATCCGCAATGCCATTTGAACAGTTTAAAGCTTACAGTCATAAATAAATAACATGAACACGCATGCGATTGTTTTCGTAAAATCATTCCAGCAAGGAACTCCCGGTGTTTCATTGATGGAATGGTGGATAGTGCAGATCCTCATCAGACTGTGCGGATGCAGAGACTGCTCTGGTTCTACACTGGTCGCAAGACCCATATGCCACATTTCCCCACTCAACGCTACATAATTATATAAAACGTGGTTTGTTTCATGTTACTTTTATATTATTATTGCATGGATGAAAAAAGAGATATTGTTTCAAAATATTATAAGTGACAAACACTGCAGAGCCAGATGAGCTGGCTCGGTACGGATCTACGGTGTTTTGGCTTTATGGACTATATTAGAATGGTTAATATGCTTGATACCCGTCAATTGGCGGATGCGTAGGACAACAGTTTTCGCTCCGTCATCGATCTATAAATAATAATATACACGAAGTGAATGTAAATATTATCGGCAACGGAGCGACAAAAGCGAGTGTAAACCCGCCACTGTATGTTATGTTGTATAGCAATAAACACGGCTTGTATGTTTTGTAACCAGTGTAGATGCAGATCACCATGTGCATCCGCATAGTCCGATCAGGGTCTGCACTGTTCGCTATTCCGTTAACGAAACACCCGTCATGCTTCGAACAAACTATATATTAGGTTGTTCTGTGTGCATATCTCTAATTACGTCATATTACATTAGATATAGACATATTGCTAAATGCATATCCTGTTTGATCTGGAGCTACACTGGTCACAAATCTCATAAGCCCCATTTCTCCAGCCACAGGCACAAATATGTAATATATAAATACTGCTGCAATAACACAGCCAACCACCCATCTCAGTCTTCCTAGTCTCGCTTAAAGGGTTAACCACACTAAATAATCAAATATTTACGGAGCCCCGCACGGGACGTAGATTTTTTTTTTATTAATTCGTTCACACGAAATAACAATTCGTTCCCACGAATTAACAATTAATTCCCACGAATTAACAATTCTTACCCTCAAATTAACAATTCCTTCCCACGAAATAACAATTCGTTCCCGTGGGAACGAATTGTTAATTCGTGGGAACGAATTGTTATATCGTGGGAACGAATTGAACATTTCTCCCTAAAAGTGTACTTTGCAATGTCTGTAAAATATGTTACTGATGTGATATGCCATATACACTGTTTGCTTGCACATTTGGAAGACTTGGACATAGGACCCAATAAATCGCTCAATTGAAAAACGTTACCCCACCCACCCATTTCCATATACTATACAGTACAGGCTACATAATAGGCTATACGGAAATTGGTGGGTGGGGTAACATTTGCAAATGAGCCATTTATTGGGTCCTAGATCTGAGTCTAGTCCTGGCGCCAGGACAAGTTATTCTAATTTTAGGGCTGAATATATTTTTTCTCTACGTAAATATTCCGTTCTGATTTTGGGACCCCCCCATGCAGCACGTTATATACGGGATTGAACCCGGCCCGGCCTAATATGACCTTAGCTGTTGATAGGCCGTTAAACACTAATATACAAACAAACGAACACATTATTCGGAACATTTTAGTCATGTGATGTAGTTTCAAACCCAGTCGCTGACCTTTTGTGTCACCTTGTGACATATATTCGTATATTATATATCAATTGATAAACGTATATCCATTATACACTGCAGGTCAGTCCGACAGTGGAATTGGATCATTAGGTAAGTCCCATGCTTAACTGGATTATATTTATAAACACAATAACTGTTCCACCTATCCCGCTGTCTGTCTGTCCAAAGTTCAAAAGATTAGTCCTTGTTGGCTCCATGTTTGGAAACATAAACCAATATTGTGTAATTGATATTTGTACAATACGGCTGTAACTGGAGAATTGGGGTTTATGGGTGTTGTATAGCAATACACACGGCTTGTGGGTTTTGCGACCAGTGTAGATTCAGATCAGCCTGTGCATCCGCACAGTCTGATCCGAATCTGCACCGTTCGCTATTGCATTAATGAAATACCCGGCATTCTTCTAACACGCAATATAGATCGTTATCAGGCTTCATGAGTGTGCTATTTGATTAGGAGCTACACTGGTCACAAATCCCATAAGTCCCAATTTTCCAGTGACAGCCACAAATATCCATATGCAATACCAGAATACACAAAGTCATGTGGACGTCTCGGGCCTATAGGACCCCGTAAATGGCTCATTTGAAAATCGTCACACCATCCACCAATTTCCGTACATAATACATTATATACAGCATATTAGAATAGACTCTATAATCTAACATAAATGGGTGGAGGGAGCAACCTTTTCAAATAGGCCATTTACTGAGTCCTGGGTTCGAGTCTTCCATTCGTATCAAACAGCACCGTCCGTGTCACACTCTAACCGCACTAACCGTCATACCCTATCCTACATCTGTATTTGTTTTTATCTCACCAGAGAAAGTGGAAATTGTACGGAGCCCCGCAGGTGACGAATATATAATTATTTTGTTTTATTAATTCGTATTTGATGTTTATTGTAATTTTCAATTTGTTGATGACGCCTTTATTATCTTTAACAACGTGCGACGTACATGTTGGCGTCGCCAGCGCTGTATAGTGACGACATTGAACACTAATTTGATAATATTTTGTAAACTATCAACTGAAATGGCCAAGGTTATTCCACCCTCGTGATCAGAATGTGTCGTCAGAAACTCGGCTTCGGTCTTCTCAGTATTACGGAGTCCCGTTCCCTCAATTTAACGATTCGTTCCTTCGAATTAACAATTCGTTCCCACGATATAACAATTAGTTTTCGTGGGAACGAATTGTTAATTCGTGGGAACGAATTGTTAAATAGTGGGAACGAATTGTTATTTCGTGGGAACGAATTAATAAAAAAAGAAATTCTACGTCCCCTGCGGGGTCCGTAAGTAATGAAGCTCCTTGAAACGTTAGGACATGCAGATATTGTCAGTCAGTCGCGGTCTGTTGAAGATGACAATTACGACGATTTGAGATTAACTCTATTTTCATCAGCGCGTTCATTTGATATACAGTTTGATGCATTAACCCTTTCAACCCTAAGGAACTGGAATGGACTGTGATATGCTAATGTTCCGACCAATCCAATGGTCACAAAATGATTTTCAGATTCGTCCATTTATGAAATATTAAAATTACTTTCAAAATGTGCAGATCCTGATGAGACGGCTCGTTACGAGCCGGCTCATCTGGATACAATACAATAATACAATACAATACATTTTATTCACTCTAAGCCACATACGTGACACACGAGGTATACAATAGATTACATAATACAATGATGGGTAAAAATACAAAATGCATATGTATAAGCTCACTAGTCATTATAAACATAAAGCATTTCTTATAAAAATAGCTAAATTTCTTAATTGCTTTCCAGATTTTTTCTCAAATAGCTGTGCGAATTTTAAAATATTTGGTCTTCTAAAATAAAATGGCTTGATATACCGTTTTCGAACTTCATCATAGAAGCGGCACTCGAAAAGGAAATGAAACTCGTCACCGAGAGCACCAGCGCCATATTTGTTGCAGACCCTGCTTGCTCTCGGCACACCTGTCCATCTACCAGTTTCGACCGCCAGTCTATGATTACAAGTTCGAAATCTGGTCAATGTTTTTCTTAACCTTTCCGTGAGATTAATTAAATATGTTTCTAATTCAAACTCTGTTTTAAAGATTCTATACGTAATTCCACGTGAAGATGAATCGATGCTGGTGAGCCATGACTGAATAAACTGGTTCTGAAGCTGAGTCCTGGCGTAGTGGCTCAGCCAGATAGCATTAACATCGTTCTGGCTAAGCCATACGCCAGGAACTCCAATTTCAGTTAAAATATATTTAACATTCTGAATCCATCGGAAATGAGTCACATTTGCTTCATGTTGTGTATATAATAACTTATACATAAGGAACAATAATTTACTCTGCTTCCCTGAAACTAATTTTGCCCAAAACGAAATAATTCTACATTTAATGTCAATAATAAGCGGAAATTTGCCGAGTTCTCCATAAACCATGAAATTTGGTGTGGATTTCTTTACCCCTAAAACAGTTTTACAAAATTTCATATGAATTGTTTCTATAGCCGAAATGTTTTCAAATCCCCAGATTTCACAGGCATAGCAGAGAATTGGAGTGATACATTGATCAAATAACTTAAGCTGACAGTCTACTGGAGTTGACAAGTTGTTAATCTTTCTAAATAGGCCGAAAAGAGCTTTGGATGCTTGGTCAATCAAATGTTTCTTAGTCTTATGAAAAGTTCCGTTTTGTGAAAAAACATTTCCCAAATATGTAAAGTGGTCTACAATTTCAATTGTGTTATCGTTATATGTAAAGGCTATCTTTTTGGATGATTTACGTTTTTTGAAAATCATAATTTTGGTTTTTGATGCGTTTACTTCCAATTTCCACTGAATACAGTATTGATGAAAATAATTTAGAGCATCTTGTAGGCCAGTTTCTGTCTCAGACATGAGAATAGTGTCGTCAGCGTATAAAAACAAGAATAGTTTAACATATATATCTAGATGTTGAAACATGTCAGATGTAACCGATTGTAAATCTACAATACCGCATACATTGAGAAAATCTTCAAGGTCGTTCAAAAACATGGCAAACAAAAATGGTGACATATTTTCACCCTGCCTGACACCCACCATGCATGGGAAGTATTCTGAAAAGTTATTTCCTACTTTAACACAAGATTTAATACATTTATACATGTTTTTAATTATGTTTAAACATTTCCCGTTTATGCGGGACAGCAACAGCTTATACCAGAGGCCATTTCTCCATACAGTATCAAAAGCTTTCCTAAAATCAATAAATGCGCAGAAAAGAGGTTGCCTTTTACTAAATAGTATTTCTATAATTGCATGTAAAGTAAAAATGTTATCAGCCGTACTATATCCTTTCCGAAAACCAGCCTGTGCCTCAGTTATAAGCCCATTCTGTTCAGCATATGTTGTCAACCTATTTGTAATTATAGAAGTGAATACTTTACCAAGACAGCTAACTATTGTTATTGCCCTATAATTGTCAGGATCATGCCTTGGGCCCTTATGCTTATACATTGGTATTATATGACCTTCGAGCCAATCATTTGGTACAATTCCACTTTCAAAAACATGATTAAACAGTTTCACGTAGAGACTTAACATTATGTGTTTAGTGTTTGAAATATATTCGTTAAGTATAGAATCGCGAGAACAAGCCTTGTTGTTTGACAGTTTGGAAATCGCTGAGAGTATCTCATTTGCTGATATAGGCGTGTTAATGTCTTCATTATTCGGTAAATTTATATCTGCTGCAGCATCAATAATATGTTGTTCATTAATATGATCAATGGCATTCATGTCTTTAAAGTAGTTATACAATTGATTAACATGAA
This sequence comes from Conchocele bisecta, assembly GCA_029237695.1. NCBI lineage: Eukaryota > Metazoa > Mollusca > Bivalvia > Lucinida > Thyasiridae > Conchocele > Conchocele bisecta. Next base: position 18,542,739 of record CM055267.1, on the reverse strand, counting down.
TGCAAGTGATATGTTCAGTGTTTTGGACGCCGTTTAAAAGCTTCCAAAAGTCTTTAGGTCTTGACTTTTGCATTTGTCGTATTCGTGCACCGTATTTATGTTTATAGTTGTTCGCATGCGTAGTAATTGTTTTCTTATATATTTTACTCGCACGATGTAAAATCGTTTTATTGTGTGCCGTTTTATGAAAATGATATGCATTTTTAGCCTGCATAAAACATCTCCTATTTATACTACACTCATTTCCAACCCACGGTCTGTTTATGTTATTTTTACGACGCACCGGGCCGTGACGCGCCTGGCCAAACGTTCTGTATGCGGTCTGTGTAAACAAATGACCTATACGCGACACAAAATTATCAAACGATGATTGGTCGACCGTAGCGCTGCCCGTGCTGCCCGTGCTGTCTGTTGCAGCCTGGTCGTGTGTACTACGAGAGCGTTCATTGACTAATATTGTGTCTAGTTCCGTGTGTAAACTCTGGATTACATGTTCATCGATATTATTTACAAATTCGTGGATTTTATTAGGATTCTAATTTCGCAATATGTGTTCCGGCCTACCGTTGTGTGCTAAAGTTGGATTACTCGAGATATTGAAATCAAATGAAATAGCACAATGTACGTCTGAAAGTAATCGTGACTTCATGACTGTCTTGATATACAGTCATGACGGCTTGCTTTTGTAAAGTGGTATCTCGAAATCGCCACGGCTTTGAGGAAGGTTTTCAATACTTTCTATGGCCAAAATTGTATTAATATATACGTTATATTGTTAATTATGCTCTCAAAATTGATTATTACCTTATATCAAGTGCTGATTCTTTGTAGTATCTCTCCAATATCCATTTAAATTGTTTAAATAAATCAAAACGTTCTTCCAACACTGTGAACTGCGTAATTGATTAATTTCCGGTTGCTTGAAAATGAGTGTAAATCTATGCCCGGATAAAATATAGTGACAATTTTACGTGTATTACTTATTAGCGCAAAGGATTAATTCTACAAAAATGGATATTAAAATACGTTTTGATTGAAATTTAATTTAAATACTACAAACTATATATTTCGTTCAGAAATGCATGATTTATTTGACTATTACTCATGGTTATGATAATAGTAGGGTTCCTTGCCCGTTGTTGTACTTTATTTGTAGGGACCCGCCACTGTCTTATCTCTCAACGTCGAATAATTAGGGTGGAATAACGACCGTAGAGCAGTATAGGCTATAACTATATAGACACACGTCATTGGCGCTATTGACTTAAATGTGTTATATACTGTCAGGGTTAGTATGTAACTCACTATGGGAAGGTTTGTGTGTATCTGACACGGTTCATTTAGTGGGTATACCGATGGTACGGTAAACCAGTTTACTGGTTCGAGTTCAGTGTCACATTTCTTTCTCCCTGTTGTAATAGGCAGGTGCGCAAAATTGCTTAAGATGTTATTGCACATTTTTTACCCTAGTCATTATTTACACAATATTTTCTGAAATACAACAATCTAATGCATAGTGAAATTGAGTGAAAATTTATTCGTGTAAATACCTTTTCAAAAGAGTTAATTGAATGGAATGTTATTAGTAGGGGTGGAAAGGAAAAATAAAAACAAAATTTTATATTATTGTGAGTTATTGAGAGTGGGGGCTGTGTTGAGGGCCCACAGGGCACGATGTTGCTAGGGGTCCGCGGGCATGCTCCGAACGCCATTTCCTGCATTCGCATAAACGTTCAGGACGTGAATATGAGTTTTATAATATTAATTTTAGCATAAGGCTGATTCACTGCAACAGTTAAATACTTATTGAGAGGGCCAGAACTCTCCAACAAAAAGTTGACAGTTCAGATTTTCGTGCGTTTTATTTTTGTACGACCGTTTTTAAACGGTACGTATCATAGTTCGTGTACACAACTCCTCCGAAACCGTTCAGTCGATCGATCTGAAACTATACACACGTCTTCTACACATATTGAAGATGTGCACCTTGGCCAGATACAGGTCACTTGAAAATATTGGCATACGATAATTCGGTCCGATCTGGAACAGTATCGTCATATTTTGAACGTAAATGACTTTTAAAATGTTGTAATTTATTAATTGTAGCGCACGTTGAAAAGGTAAGTTAATACTAAAGTGTGTATCTGCAAAGAATAAAACAAGTATATAGATTTAAAAAGTTCATTCACCACAGGAAAAATGTGGAAAATCAGCATCCAAAATGTGATTTATCCTTCGTTTGTGTACATGGGGGTTAAATATGTGCAAAATACTTATTACCTTTTGTCATCACCCTTATAAGGTCAACAAAGCGACCTTTTATCGCATTAAAACTGTTGACAGCTTTCACAGCTGTGTATTGTGGCTGCTGCAGTAAAGATGGAATTACCTAGTTTCGAGATAGGGTAAATTCGATTGGTTTGTATGCTACTCAAGTTAGTTATTTTTAGCTCGACTATTCGAAGAATAAGTAGAGCTTATGTTGTCACCCCGGCGTCGGCGTCACCGTCACGCCTTGGTTAAGGTTTTTAGTCAACCTTGTATATGGAATACTACTGGCCTTACACCCACCATACTTGGACAACGTCATCTCCTAGTGATGTACATCAATAACCCCTGATCTATATTTGACATTGACCTACATTTCCTTTTGAATTACTTAGTTAATTCCCCTTGGTTAAGGTTTTTAGTCAACCTTGGTTAAGGTTTTTAGTCAGGCTTGTATATGGAATACTACTGGCCCTACACCCACCATACTTGGAAAACTTCATCTCCTAGTGATGCACATCAATAACCCCCGATCTATATTTGACCTTCACCTACATTTCCTCTTGAATTACTTACTTAATTCCCCTTGGTTAAGGTTTTTAGTCAAGCTTGGTTAAGGTTTTTAGTCAAGCTTGTACATGGAATACTATTGTGCATACAGACACCATATTTGGACAACCTTTTCTTATAGGGATGTATATCAATAACCCCTGATCTGTATTTGACCTTGACCTACATTTCCTCTTCAATTAATAAGTTAATTCTCTTTGGTTAAGGTTTTTAGTCAAGCTTGTAGATGTAATACTCATGTCCCTACACCAACCATACTTGGACAACTTCATCTCCTAGTCATGTACATCAACAAGCCCTGACCTATATTTGACCTTGACCTACATTTAACCTTGAATTACTTAGTTAACTCCCCTTGGTTAAGGTATTTACTAAACCTTGGTTAAGGTTTTTAGTCAAGCTTGTAGATGGAATACTATTGTGCATACAGACACCATACTTGGATAACTTTTTCTCATAGGGATGTACATCAATAACCCCTGACCTTTATTTTACCTTCACCTACATTTAACCTTGAATTACTTGGTTAATGTTTATAGTCAAGCTTGTATATGGAATACTCCTGGGCCTACATCAACCATACTTGGACAACTTCATCTCCTAGTGATATACACCAATAATCCCTGACCTATATTTGACCTTGACCTACTTTTATCCTTGGATTGCTTAGTTATTTCCCCTTGGTTACGGTTTTTAGTCAAGCTTGTATATGGAATACTCCTGGGCCTACAGCAACCATACTTGGAAAACTTCATCTCCTAGTGATGTACATCAATAACCCCTGACCTATATCTGACATTGACCTACATTTAACCTTAAATTACTTTCCCTTGGTTAATGTTTTTAATCAACCTTGGTTAAGGTTTTTATGCAGGCCGCAGCCACCTTCTTTGTCAAGCTATGTGTACATCGACAACCCTCGTAGTCGAGCTATGTTGTTCTCCTACAGCTCTTGTTTTAAAAACAAATCAACTGGGATGTGTAATATTTCAGCACATAAAGTTTATGGCATAATGGTGTTTTAAAGTCACATTGTCTGAATAATATATGCAAAAAAAACCACTGATTATGTAAGAAACAATGTGACAAACGCTTGTAGTCGGCACTAACTAAAATGAGGAACATGTATCAGCCGTATTTACACACCAGCATGACCAGGGCAGACACGAATGTAATGAGCAAAGGAATGGATGAACATAATTACAGAAACATTTTTTAAGAATACACTGTTGTATTTAAATACACCCATTAACATGTTTAAGGCGATTGGATATGTTGAAAAACATATGCAGTACAGTATGCATGATTTCGACGGCATCGGGTCTGGTACCCGGGAACAATACTTGAGTAGCCAAATCGTTCCGAAACCCATTAGATCGGGTAATGTAACGAGTTAGTGACGTCCATAACTTTAGCGTCTGGAAAAAATGTAAATAATCGGAAATTTGTAATTCCTATGGTAAGTTTTTATCTGAATTGAATAGTTTTCCTACTTTATTGATTTGTTTTGTTTCAAATTTGCTGTTCCACTGAATGAAGAAAGCACATGTTGTTAGGTGTTCCGAAACTAATTGATCGAGGCTATTGTAGAGGGTGTCACATACCTGAACTGTACAAGGGAGGTTTCAAATAAAATAACGCTCTATAAAGAACTGTGTTTATAATAGGAACACAGAGCTGCCAATGACTCAGATCAAGGACTTCCTTACTCGGTGCTCCTAGGACTAGTGTAGGTTACTTTCATAATAATGGTGAAATGTTATATTTGTAAACCTAACTTATGCATCATTTCAAATGTTAATTAAATTAGTGGAAAGTTTGTTGATGAAAATGTGTGTAAAATAGATTATGACTCATAAACTTTACAAAAGTATTGCAAACAAAAATAAAATAAAGCAATCAAATGATCCCGAATATAAAGTTAATTACTACTGGGAGCCCTGTGAACATGTCCATCGCATACATGAATGATTGAAGTAGATTTCACAAAACACAGCAATTCATGAAATTTAGTTATTATTTTATTCCATTTACAATATGTATATTACAAAACAACACAAATAGTTATAAATCCAACATTAAGTTATGACATCTCCGGAAATTTTATCTTCACATTCTACAGCGGCGAGCGGTGCGCCACTTCAATTTAGTATTAATATATAGCAGGAAAATTGTCGGTCCAATCATAACTGCCTTTGGGTATGCCGCCAGTTATCTGTTTCAACTGTACTATTGCTGTATTTACTTTAACAATCATTTAACACATCGTCAATGCATTACTGTTATTCTATCCAGATAAAATGTGCACAACTGTCGAAATGACCACCTATTATGTGGGGAAATGAATCGGTGAGTGTGAGAATGCAATGGATGCTAATATGCAGCCGCCACATTGCACTAAATCCATATTTGCCAGTAAAATAAGCCAAGAGGAATACGGCATATTTATTAGCCGATCTATTTATAGATCGGCTAATATATGGTCATCCATCGAATTCTGAACAAGTTTGTAGCAACCCTTTTCTCCGCTATTCGGTAATCTACGAACGCGAATTTTGCTGTATCACTTCCAAATTGCATCAATCGATAAAGTTTGCATTTTTGGCAATTATCTCCGTTTAAAACTTTAAATATAGCCAAATAACACAATTTTGAATACGTAATGAACTGAACGCCAGAAGAGATTTAACCCGGAAGTTGTTGTTGTTGAAGTCCATAGTTGGCTCTAATGGCCATATACGCCAACATACGCCGATTATTGGGCTAATTTAAAGCTTTTATTTATTAAACAGAACAAGTTTCAGCCACGTATAATCGCATAAAATTTGTTTATTCGGCTAATTTATAATCGACCTCTGCTCAAAATCTCCTCCGACTAGCAACCCAGTTAATATTCACAAAAACTTTCCACCAATCAAAACGAAGAATTGTCCTTCATAGCGAACTTTGATTTGTTTACGTATCATGCAGAGATGGCAGGGATGCATCCAGCCCGCGCGATTGCGGCAATCCCCCTTACTTATTGTCAATGCCGCAAATTATTGATTGTCTTGCGCCCGACATCGCGCAAAAAAATCACGGATGGGCCCCTTTTTAAATGACCAGTGCGCACATTAAAAAAACGTAATTGACTATTTAAACGCGCTGGTATTTAAATCATTGGAAGGCGTGCAGTTCAATCGAGTTTGTGCGGTGACAACGTTATCAAGGCCAATCTGGGCATGTGCCTGAATACGCAGGAGCTTGCGTCTATTTTTAGATGGCACTGTAACCGCTAGCTCCGGTCGCAACATAATGGTGACAACAAAACATTGCTGCTATGGCGATTCACGAACCCTGAAACCCGGTGAAGACAAATACTTTATTGGATGGATTTGGGAACGGTTCCAAAACCTGAACAAAATCGAGAAAAATGTCAACGCTGGGTACAGAACTGTGGTCGAAAATAGTTTACCATTGACAATGTTACCAGAGACACCTACATATGTTCGATGCACTTTACCCTGATTTGATCGGCTAATAACATCATGCTCTGCATGACTTTTCATCTTATATGTTAATTACATACCTGTCAGTCTGTCCAAGATTTGTTTAAACTAACATGATGAAATCAGTGATAAAATCAACATCGCACCAATTTTTCACGAAAGGAAGAATACAAAATAATATTATACTCGTTCTCAAATTTTATTAGAGAGAATGTTTTTTAATCTGCATAGCCGTAATAATGGATAGGTTTACATGATACACACATATTTTATCAGAAAGTTTGAATTTGAAAGGTGTAATAAAAATTTCTATTAATGCTTTTTTTTATTAGTTATACACCATATAACGCATAAAATAATATAATAACAATAATAATAAAGTAATTTTAAAGAAAAGAAACATTTAAAAAACATTTATGTTTTGTATTTTGCCATAAATTATGTCCGTCTCGAAGTTTCCTTTTCCACAAGAAACAACAAAGATGGCGGAAATGTGGCGACTGGTGACAACACTCGGATCGAAAACAAGTCAGATCGGCTTGAAATGAGACACTTTAAGGATCATTACTGACATTTTAGTAATATATGTATATACATGTAAGTTATGTGATAAAAAATGCATATGTATGTGCCCAATTTTTGAAGATTTGTAGAAAAATTGAAAAGTACCTATTTACTGTATATGTCAATCATGACTCAGTATGGCAAGTCTGAGTCATGTTTTCACTGACTAAGGATGCCCTGTCCATGAGAATATTTGCATCTGCTAACATTTGGCTGCTGCACATGAAATTTGCAATATCCTCATCGTCAATGAATTCTGTGATATAATCATTGTCTTGTAAATGATCGCATAATATTTTTGTTCTGCTGTTGAAGTCTCCAACTAGACAGACTTCGTCGTAAATGTTGCATAATCGAGAAAGTTCATTTTCTATTTCAATGTTCGAATCTCCGTCTGTGTATAGGGAGCCCTCCGGTGGGATATATACCGTACCAAGCAGAGTGTTGCAATGTCTTCTGTTTCCTATATGAACACCAGCAATATTTAGAAACAGAACAAATTGCGACGCTGTGTAAAGTAGGGTCACCTGTGGGAGTAATGATTGTTTTACAAGTACACATATGCCTCTGTATATGCGGGTCGATTTGTGTTGTTTACGATCGTTACGCAGTATTGTGTATCCAGGAAAGACAACTGAGTCATACTCGTGTAAATGAGTTTCTTGAATACAGACGATATCATAATTCCGTATAAACTGTTCAAATTCTGGAATATTTAGTTTATCCCTGATACCACACACGTTAAGTGATCCAATTCTAATATGCTCATGTGCCACATTGTCCTAATGGTGTGGACCGGGATTCGCGGGTGGCGGTCCGGGCTTCGCGGGTGGCGGTCCGGTGTGCATGGGTGGCGGTCCGGGGTTCGCGGGTGGGTGTCCATGGTTCACGGGTGGCGGTCCGGGGTTCATGGGTAGCGGTCCGGGGTTCGCGGGTGGCGGTCCATGGTTCACGGGTGGCGGTCCGGGGTTCATGGGTGGCGGTCCAGGGTTCGCGGGTGGCGGTCCATGGTTCACGGTTGGCGGTCCAGGGTTCATGGGTGGCAGTCCGGGGTTCATGTGTGGTGGTCCATCATTGGAAGGTGGTTGATTGGGGTACGCGGGTGGTGGTACTGGGTGGCCGGGTTGGTATGGATCTCTATTTCCTGATGTCGAATGTGGTTTTAATAGCTGACCATTGATGTACAGTTTGTCCACTACTAAACGACACCTAGCACCTGACCGTTTTGCATCCCTCATCACCGGATACAGCAGCTTCCTTCGGAATTCAATTTCAGGCGGGAACTGTTCATTTACCCCATACGGTTTGCCCACTAATGTGGTGGCCGCTGACTGGCGAATCTGTTCCTTCTCTTTGAAGTCATTAAATTTGGCGACTAGCAGACGTGGTTCATTATGTCGGCGTGGACCCATTCTATGTGCACGTTCAATATTTGGGGTCCCATCAAATCCCATCTCTTTATTTAAAAAGTCAGTTAGTACCTCTTCTGTATTGCGTTCCGGTACAAAAACGGGGCCTGCACTTTTTGCATAAACCGCTATAGTGGGATTTCGGGTTCAAAGGGTTAACCCTTAGACCGCTATCTTAATTATTTTGTCGTCTGCTGTTTTTTTTCTATTTTCCATTTTTATCATCAAACACATGGTTTGACAGCACTTTAGATCAATTTACAACATGGTTTGACAGCACTTCAGAATCATTTCCATTGGAAATGATTCTGAAGTGCTGTCAAACCATGTTTTTATTGAGAAATAAGGCAATATATAAAAGCAACAGCAGACGAAACTTATTGTGAGTAGCGGTCTAAGGGTTAAGTCCTCTTGACAAATTATGTGATATATTATTTAACACTCATTTACAAATAACGTTGACGAATATACTTACATGTATGTAGAAGGCGACAATGTTGTATTTTATAAAAAAATATATTTGTTTTACAGATACATAAGTCAGTATGTCTCCTATTTTCTTACTCCTTTTATTTTTCTTTCATACTTGTGACATACTTACTGTCTGTTCCACGTTTTACTGCCGACGATATTTTATATTTTGGACATTAAACACATTAAATCTTAATAATATTGAATTATTAGTACTTTTTCATCAATAACAAAAAAATCACCCTCCCCTTTTTTTTATTTGATGAAATTCCGTAAAATATTGATTTTATTGTGAAAATAAATATTTTCCTATTATGGGAATTTAACTTGGGGGCTAAAATAGATATTTTTAATATTTGTTCACTTGGGGACCGATTTTCAAAATCTAACTTATTTTCTTAGTTACATCATTTCCAAGCTATCTAGCCAGGTTTCGGAGACAATTTCAAAATGTTGTCGGTTTTTTTTACTCCTCCCCCAGCGCTTCCACCTCTTTTCCACCATATTAAATTCACATAGGAAAATGTTCGCAATAAAATCAATATTTGATGGAATTTCATCAAAAAAAATGTTTGGGGAGGGTGACTTGTTCTGTTATTGGTGAAAAAGTAATTACATTAAAATAATTTTTAGATTTAATATGTTGAATAGCCAAAATTTCGTCGGCAGAAAAACGTGGAGCAGACAGTAGTCAATTATGTTGCAGGCGACATACCTGACGATCTTAGCATATGTTAGCCATCTCATATTATCTATGGTTGTTTTTGTTTTGTTTTCGCTAGTTATGTACAAACTGTGTAAATGTTGTACATTTTTCCATAGTGTCTCGTAAGCCAAATATGGCTGGGTGTAATTTTATGTGATGATATACCGTGTGTTATTTTACCTGTATGAATGACATGTGAAACTTTAATAAACTATTCCATACATACATACATACATACATTATCTCTATTTAATAGTGCTCAGGGGCCGTTTCAATAAACGTCGTACGACCAAAATGTTCGTAAGTGCAACATTATGATAGTCTGTAAATTTCACATTAACAATGTGTTCTTGTACACAATTATTGGATTTACATTTATTGAGCATAGGCTGCAAATGCAGCCTATGCTCAATAAATGTAAATCCGTAAATTGAAATTTACAGACTATTCTAGATCTGCGCTTACGAACATTTTAGTCGTACGAAGTTTAGTGCAACGGCCTCCTGATTTGCTGACTTATTCAGTACGCTTTTCTACAAGGCATTAACACATTAAATAAATAAAACAATATTATAATAAATACGTTTTCGTGAATACATGTATTAAAAAAGTCCCCCTCCCCATACTTTATTTGACGAAATTAAATCATAATTAATTGTATGTGAAAGTATAATTATTTCTATGGGCATTAACATGGGGGCTTTTTAAAAATACATTGTGTAATGTGTAGACCGGTTTTCAAAAATTAACAATTGTTTTCTTATTTACATTATCTAGTCAGGAGTCATTTTCCAAATGTTTTTCCTGTTTCGACCTTCTTGTCCTTTTTGTCGCATCTTAAATTCCCACAGGAACATTGTTTTTGTTCCCAGTGAAATCCATATGTGATGGAATGTCATTAAATAAAACACAATGGGGGGAGTAGTCTCCAATCAGAGTATTGATTTTTATTTTCCTGTCGAAAAGGTAGTCATTAAATTTGGCAATATGTAACTTAATGAGGTTAAATCTTGTAATGTGTGAAATAACTGGAGCGGGTACTAGCCAGCGATTATCTTGGAAAGAAGGGCGAAATATCAGTGCCTTTACAGTGAACAACATCGCATGTCAATGAACAGTAAATATTTCTGTTCACATGTTACGTAGTTCGATACTCGACGTAAATACAACACACACATACTCGGGTGTAGTGTTAATTGCAGCGGTGAGGCGGATATTAAATACGAATACAAGGCATATTACGGGAGATACCCATAATGTGTGACGCGCCATGAGGGAACCATCTCTTATCACATATTTGACACATTTCCGGGTGTTGTAACTGTATTAACACAGCTCGTTTGCAATGTATGTGTATGAGGATGTGATAAATAAGTTAGAACACGTTTGCCCACATGTACGAGCGATAATCCGCTCGCTAAAGCTCGCGGATTATCTCCTCGTACATGTGGACGAGCCGTGATCTAACTTATACTAAACCGAACACGCTCTAGAGGAAATCACCGTAAACCGGACAGCTTTTACGATGAAATCATCGTACAGTGGATCCTCTCTAAACCGGGCCATGAGGTAAATGTATCAGTACACATTGCTCTCTCTCTAAATTGGACAACGTTTATCAGGAAATGATCGCACAGCGTGACCTCTCTAAACCGGACAACCTCTATGACGAAATAATTGTACAGTGGAACCTCTCTAAACCGGACAACCTCTATGAGGAAATAATTGTACGGTGGAACCTCTCTAAATAGGAAAACCTCTTTGAAAAATCATTGTACAGTGTAACCTCTCTAAACTGGACATCCTCCATTATCTATGTGGAAATAATTGTACAGTACAATGTGGACATCCACTATGAGCAAATCATTGCATAGTGAAACCTCTCCAAACCGGACACCAAATGAGGAACTCATTGTTTAGTGAAATTACCTTTAGTAAGTTTAATAAGAGCGTTTTCTTATTATTTAGCGGCAATTTAAATTTATGTTAAACACTTCCTCAACCCTTTGCACACTGCAAGGCCTTAACAGAGAAAAACAATGACATGACCTAATTACATTTGTGGTGCTGAAATAAAAATTCATGATCCAAAAATGCAAATGCCGCAATTGATTGAATACTAACAAAAATGGAAGTTCAACAGTAAACCGTCATGTCAGTTTTTTCAGCACCACAATATTGTTGTAGATGAACCTCGCATGTCTGACAATGACTGATATGCTTTTTCTTGCTCAACTGAGCCATTGCTATCGCTTTTCATCCGTCGTCTGTCGTCGTCCGTCCACAATTACAAACGTCTTCTTCTGCCGAACCGATGAGCCAATGTTTGTTACATTCACAGAGATGATGTATGGGTGGGGGCTTGTCATATTTGTAAAATTCGTGGCCGCCGTGGAAAAGTAGGTCAAATTCTTAAAATAATCTTCTTCTCACGAACCGCCGGCCCGATTTCAACGAAACTTGGCAGGAATTATCGATATTCAATGCTGTCTCAGATTTGTCAAAATGGTGGCACCGGGGTCAAAAATGGGCGGGGCCAGCTAGGGGTCAAATTTCACATTTGACCGGAATATGGTCTTGACATATATCAAATCGAAGGTATTGAGGAGACGGTCACACTGGATCATGTTCTTTGTTGAAATCGAATGATTAGGTCATCCAAGATGGCCACTGGAAGGTCGTAATGTCATGATTTAATCAGAGAGTTCATAGAGAGTCAGATTTGTAAATTTGAAGGTTGTCATTTAATCAAAAATGGCCACCGTGGAAAAGTAGGTGAAATTATTGTAAAAAATGTTCTTCACACGAACCGCCTGACAGATTTCAGCGAAACTTGACAGGATATGTTCGATAATCAATGCTGTTTCCGATTTGTTAAAATTATGACCCCAGGTCCAAAAATGGGCGCTGCCGGCGGGTCAATGAGGGGTCAAATTTCACATTTCACCAAACATGGTCATTTTGTATAGCAAATCGAAGTTATTGAGGAGGCGATCCTCTGAAACGGATTTTATCAAAATCGGATGGTTATATACGTCGTCCAAGACACCGCCAACATGTCACACCGGTATCTTTTTATTAAAGCTTTCAAACATGCTTTTCTTACTAACCGCTTGACCGATGCTGGACAAACTTCATAGTTATTGTCATTCAGTGAAACATTTACAGATTTGTCAAATTGGAGAGTGTCACATAATCCAAGATGGCCACCGTATAAGCAAGACAAACTCTTTAAACAATGTCTTCCCATTATAATCTCCAGACTGATTTCGACAAAACTTAGGAATAATGAATTAATAGAGCTCTCTCAGATATACTTGTACTTGCATATATATACTAACCAGGTGAGCGATGTATGGCAACACTGGCCCCCTTGTTTCCATTTCCATTCATAACTTGCATTTTTTGGGGTATCATCACCCTGTAATTTTTAATGTATACCAATACTGGTTGATTTGCTGTTTTGTTCCCTATGATGCACTAAGCTATATATCTGACACACGTCCGAATGCATGAACCTGCGGAGCCCCGCAGGGGACGTATAATTATTTGTTCATGTCATCAGCCAGCAAGCATCAAGCCAAATATAATTATGGCGGATATGACCTTCCATAATAATCACCCTGTAATTTATATCAATACTGGTTGATTTGCTGTTTTGTCCCATATGATGCTCTCTAAACTATATATCTGACACACGTCAGAAGGCATGAACTTGCGGAGGCCCGCAGGGGACGTAGAATTATTTGTTCTATTAATTCGTTCCCACGAAATAAGAATTAGTTCCCTCAATTTAACAATTCGTTCCCACGAAATAACAATTCGTTCACACGGGAACGAATTGTTAATTCGTGGGAACGAATTGTTATATCGTGGGAACGAATTGTTAATTCGAGGTTCCAGAAATGAATCCAAACCTCAATTATCACTATTATCTATCGATATGGTCAGACACTTTTAAATCAACAATCAATCAACTAACTTCGGCATTTTAGGTTTTGGATCATGATTTTTTGTTTTCATCACCGCATGATTATTAATAAAATTTGAGTTCAAACTCTTAGATATAGGAGACAATTGCACGAAGTGATAATTATTATGAGACATTATACTGAATCAGGGGCGGATCTGGAGCGGGGGGGGGTCCGGGGTTGCAGCCTCCCCCACCCCGTTCAGCCACGGAGTTTACATATATCACAGTTGACCACCAGTGGGAGTCTGAATTTAAATGCCCTAAAACACAGGAAAGTGCATTTTGAAGAGCTCGAAAATAGGACAACCCTCTAGTTGCGAACGGTAACTCTTGCAATTACTCCCGTACAGTCCGTCGCTAGCTACGGACGGTACGGGAGTAGATTGCAAGAGTTACATTCGCAACTAGACAACCCTAGTTGGATGCGCCTCTGTGAAGTATTCTACACTGTTTCTGACCTATGGCACTATGGACGTCGGGGTCATTTTATTTTATCCTCCCGATATAATAGTAGAGTGGAACCTCTCTAAACCGGACACCAAGAAAACACCTGTATTCTTATTTTTGATGAGTTTCTTTTGTTATTTATCTCAGGTGATACATGTCTGTTCGGGATCGCAAAGTACATAGCTATGGCTCAGAAGTATCAAATATCTGATCTACAGCGAAACCTCTCTAAACCGGACACTGGGGACCTCCCAGTGTCCGGTTTAGAGAGGTTTCACTGTATAATGCAAATATTTGGCATTAATAAATAATGACAATGGTGTTTTAAGTTTGTTACTAAGTACATCATGTATGAAACTTCAGATATTCTGTAAACACGTTCATTGTATGGCAGATAAGGCGCATGTTGATAGTCTGCACATTGATTTCAGTTGCTTACGCAATGATTAAAAAATGGGAGTAAAAATACTCACAACACGTGATGTAAACAAATAATGTCGGCCAAATAATGTAATAAACAATTTTGGGGGACATGCCGAGGTTGAATTTTTCTTTCTTAGGAGTAAGTGAACCTATTATTTTATTCATGTAGATCCAGTGGAGAACAAGCTGCACGTCATGTAGAAGTAGATCCCACAACATCCACACGAACAGTGAAAGTAGGAGAGACTGACCTAGTGGGATGGGATTTGGATACATTCTATAGTAAAAGTAGTTGGTGTGTTCTAACTCTAACGTAGGCCTAGGCCCTATGTGAGATATGGTTTCCTGTAGAATTTGAAGTTGGAAGTTTATGTTGATTGTAGCTATGTCTCTGAACATACTTTACAGTTACTGCACACAAGGGTAAGCGAGCGAACTCCGCGATGCAACAAATTTAGTTATTTTGGTATCGCAGACGGACAATGACCACCTTCAACATCTTTTAAAATCTTGATTTCTCAGCTTTATATATCAACTATTATCGCCCAGTGTCATTATAGTGTGTTTTTTCAGCCGTTTTGATTGATATTTGCTTCTTGTTGGACAATTAAGAAATTCGGAAAAGTGGCGCGACATCGCGATACTGTTCCAACATTTGCCAACATTAGGTGTAAGTGTATTGATTTGCGCACATCACTATACAACCAATCACTTATCACATCACTATACAACCAATCATATACACATCACTATACAACCAATCACTATACACATCACTATACAACCAATCACTATACACATCACTATACAACCAATCACTATACACATCACTATACAACCAATCACTATACACATCACTATACAACCAATCACTATACACATCACTACACAACAATCACTATACACATCACTATACAACCAATCACTATACACATCACTATACAACCAATCACTAATCACATCACTATACAACCAATCACTATACATCACTCATACAACCAATCACTATACACATCACTATACAACCAATCACTATACACATCACTATACAACCAATCACTATACACATCACTATACAACCAATCACATCACTACACAACCAATCACTATACACATCACTATACAAGCAATCACTGTACACATCACTATACAACCAATCACTATACACATCACTATACAACCAATCACTATACACATCACTATACAACCAATCACTATACACATCACTATACAACCAATCACTATACACATCACTATACAAACCAATCACTATACACATCACTACACAACCAATTTACTATACACATCACTATACAACCAATCACTATACACATCACTATACAACCAATCACTATAACAACATCACTATACAACCCAATCACTATACACATCACTATACAAACCAATCACATCACTATACAACCAATCACTATACACATCACTATACAACCAATACAGTCGCACTCATACATCAGTGATTTGTCTTTCCTCCTGTGTCATAAAGAAACTTTAATGATTGACCGTTCCAAGACCTTTTATCTATTGACCATGCCAGAGTGTCATACATGTTGGTAGAGTTTTAATGTTTAGTCTGTGTATGCGGAATGCTTTACTATTATTTAGTAATGTTATATGAATTTATGGACATTTGTGCTTTTAATCCATTATCTTATAAAAGTATCCATAGTTCTATAGTCGCTCCATTTGAGGCATACTGTGGATATTCACACGGAGAAGTTACGCCGCGGCTGTGTGACAACCATTTGAGATATTTGCTCCAAATTTAGTACTGTATCGGGGAGTGAAACCTAGATTTGAACACAGGTGTTTGAACAGGTCATTATTTTGGTGCCATGTGGGTATTTTGGTGGATTTCGTTGGTTTTGGGAAATTGACATAGTTTTGTGCAACTACTAATTCTCAATCATTACACACAACA
>CM055267.1:18478861-18525981 GCA_029237695.1 Conchocele bisecta | reverse complement strand
GTGAACAATATACACACCTTGGACTACTATGTAACAAATGTATGTCACTAGATATTAATGCAACAGAAGCGTGCAATAAAATCAGAGCAACATTTTTCGGTCTAGTAAACAACGGACTTAACAAGTTTGGCCTTCACCCGATTACATCCAAACGCGTATTCGAATCTGTCGTGTTACCCAGGGCTTTATACGGATGCGAACTTTGGAACAATTTGATGCCAAGTGACATTATGAAATTAGAACGGGCACGTAGACTTTGTATAAAATATGTTCAAGATATCCCGCGACGGACTAAAACGGACATAGCACTGAAGACTGTACGAGTTATCTTCCTTAATATAATTACAGCTTACTACACAAACCCAAGTAGTGTTCAAGGATTTATTCCAAACATTTTTCGCCCATCCCGTTTCCTAAGCCTTGACAGATATTAAGTAGTAACATCTCTATATATATATTGTCAATCGCCACACTTACCTCGTTCGTTACACTGTGACTGGTAACGTTTATATGGCACTGAATGACGAGTGTTTCAGAAACCCGGTCGAGATGTTCACTTGAATGGTCGCGACATTTGGACTATCAATCAATGACTATTAACCCTTAGAATGCGGGAAATGTAATATGTCGTCTGCTTCTGTTTTATATGTTGTATTCTTTCTCAATAAAAACATGGCTTGATATCATTTTAGAATCATGTCCATTTTTTTTATTAATTCGTTCCCACCAAATAAAAATTCGTTCCCTCAAGTTAACAATTTATTCCCTCGATGTAACAATTCGTTCCCACGAATAAACACTTCGTTCCCACGAAATAACAATTCGTTCCCTCCCTCAATTTAACAATTCGTTCTCTCGAATTAACAATTAACAATTGTTATTTCATGGGAACGAATTGTTAAATTGAGGGAACTAATTGTTAATTCGTATGAACGAATTGTTAATTCGTGGGAACGAATTGTTGAATTGAGAGAAATAATTGTTATTTCGTGGGAACGAATTGTTATTTCGTGGGAACGAATTAATAAAAAAGAATTCTACGTCCCTGCAGGGCTCCGTTGTATGATGTTACTGTCTTAGTAGTTATTTGTTATTATGTATTGTAGTTAAGGTGACGGGGTTCCGTACTACAATTTAACCCTGTCCCACTTCTGTTGTGGCTCGAGTTGTGTCGTAATATTTCTTTCCCCGGTGGATTTGTTCATTGGCCGTTCCAAGAACTTGCTATCATGTATTTGCTTACTGTACTTAACCTTTTCAACCCTACAGGCCTGTATAGTGGTATTGGCAAAACGTGTAGATCCAGATCAGCCGGCTCGTGACGAGCCGTCTCATCGGGATATGTACGGTATCTGCAGAAAATCATTGTGTGACGTTTGGACATGTTGCAAAATTAACATATCAAAATCCATTCCAGTTACTTATGGGTGAAAGGGTTAATTTTGATTTGTTTTTTAGGCTTGGACTGTTATATTCTCAGTAGTTCATTAGACATGGAAATCGATTCTTCGCAAAAACGACAGAAGTTTGGGCGAAAATACAGAGACCACCAAATGCAGCTTAACAAGACGCGTTTGATGCGCTATATTTCATCAAAATCCGTTACGTAATACTGACACAATAAAATAATACGTACTTTGAATCGGTACTTGTTGTTGTTGTTAGTACCACGTGATCATACACCTCGTTAGGGGAATCGCTGTTGTTGAATTCCATGAATTTGCTTTATTTTTTATGGATTCCACATTATGCTGCTTCACTGTTTCACTAAACTTCGTACGACTAAAATGTTCGTAACTGCAAACGTATGACAGTCTGTAAATTTCACATTAACAATGTTTCCTTGTAACATCTATTGAATTTACATTTATTGAGCATAGGCTGCATATGCAGCCTATGCTCAATACATGTAAATCCATCAATTGAGATTTCCAGACGATCATACATTTGCACTTACGAACATTTTAGTCGTACGAGATTTAGTGAAACGGGCTCCTGTAGTGCATGTTTATACCGCTTTGAAAGATCCCCGACCACCGCTGTGTTATGTGTTTGCCATGATATATTGCGTTTGTTTCCACTTAACATGGGCAAGGTGCATGATCACGTGGTTACAACAACAACAACGTCGCCCACTCCAAAGTAAGTATTATTTGATAGTTTCCTTAATATGCAACGGAATTTGATGAAATATGGCGCAGCAAACGCGTCTTCATGAGCTGCATTTGGTGGTCTAGGGAGTTTGGCACAGACTTATGTGGTTTTTGCGAAGAATCGATTTCCGTGTCTGAGACACGGAAATCGATTCTTCGCAAAAACTACAGAAGTTTGGGCGACAATACAGAGACCACCAAATGCAGCTTAACAAGACGCGTTTGATGCGCCATATTACATCAAAATCCGTTACGTAATAAGGATACTATAAAAGAATACGTACTTTGAATCGGTACTTGTTGTTGTTGTTCGTACCACGTGATCATACACCTTGTTCTTTACATGGGGTCATGAGTCTCATGCTGGTGTCGTTTTGTCTATTTCAAATACACGTTATGTTTACGTATAATAGTATACTGCATACGGGGATTGTATTAGTGTAGTATTTACATTGCTGACACATATTTACATCCCACTGTGCACGCAGATGCATATGGGTGGATTGGGTTACAACACCGCCTGCGTTGTTGTAACCCAATCCACCCATATGCACCCATAGCCTGCCTTGATGTTACGCTTTGAATCATCTAATGGCAAAATCGACTGGCAATCAAGCAGTTTGATTGGCTGTGCCTGAGCTGTAGTACTTGATACATTATAGCCACAGTAAATCTGTACTTGATACACTATAGCCACAGTAAATCTGTACTTGATACACTATAGCCACAGTAAATCTGTACTTGATACACTATAGCCACAGTAAATCTGTACTTGATTCACTATAGCCACAGTGAATCTGCGATTGAGTGCCGGCCAGATAGGCTAAGCATATATTGTCATATCTTGGCACATACACAACCGCTTGCGTTAATCTTGCCCATATGTTCAACGTTTCTGAACTTCTAATGACAATGGCAACTCGCTATTTGATCGCCTGAGTCTGAGCTGTAGCACAGCTCAAGCTCATCAATCAAGATGCTTGAATTCAAGCACAATATTCAACCATTTTAACATAAAGAAATGTACAAATATTGGCAAAAATAGCACAGGCGGTAGTTTTTGTTTAATCATGGGTGATCAGTATTTGTGTGACTGAAGTGATATATTATACATGTATAACTTTGGTCACATAAATTATGTTCACATATAAGACACGCCATGCCATTTTGTACCTTCGGACATCTGCGTAATTTCATTAAATACGTTTACAAAATTTACAATATTTTTCATAAATAAAGTCAAAAGTTGAAAAAAATTTCAGAGTACATGTGGAATATCATGCGGAATATAATTCCGCATGTACTCTTTTATCAACTTTTGACTTTATTTATGAAAAATATTGTAAATTTTGTAAACGTATTTAATGAAATTACGCATATGTCCGAAGGGACAAAATCGCATGGCGTGTTTCATATGATATATGCTTAATTAAATAAAAACATACGATTGTGTAAAAGTTGAATTTATTAGGGACCTGTTAAAAACACAAATATTGTCAGCAGCATGATATGATATATTGGGTCGTAAGTCATACAATAATTTAGTATGGTACTTATTAACACTAAATAACTTTACAGGACTGTGATATGCTAACCGTTAATTTCCGACCAATCCAATAGCCACAAAATGATTTGCAGACTAGCCGGCTCATCTGGATATACACTATGTGCAAACACTGCTATAGATAGATAGACAATTTATTTTTAAAGTGCAACTAGTAACAATAATACAATAGCACATGTTTAAGTACTGAACAGCCAGCATGCAGAGGCTTATGGTGCACTGTCATGTAGATCATTTATGGAACAAGGAAAATACATGCAATAATACATTAAGAACTAGTATGCGATGCCTATGCGTACTGTAGGTGCTGGTAATGTGAGACGCATCATGAGAAAGGTGTGTAGATACATGCGCAGTAATATACCAGATACGTATTCGTGCAGCCATGAAGTCTGGTCAGGAATCGCGTCATATCACAGGAGTACAGAGCATAATTAAAGCCGACGGCACAATGTTGCCACCTATAGTGGATATTCTTGCTGGTACCGCTAATCGAATAACCCGATGAGCAGTCGCAACCAGGATACCCACTACCTCAATCATGGTGCGCCACATAACAATACCCACATTACGTTGACAAAGTAATTATGAATGGACTAATATTATCGAGCGATATAGAGAACAGTGATGGAATAGTACGAGTAGATGAAGGCATTTACGGTAAATAGATGAGCTCAGCAGCAGGGAGGGCGAGTAACGAAACCAGGGGGTGCCGCGCTATCCTACATCTAGCCTCCCAACCCTGTTTCATCCACTCTATTTGATTATTCTTACCCTGTTCTGCTTCCATCAATCCTCCCATCCCCATTTCATTTCCTAATTTGTTATCCATTTCTTATTCATTAATCATCGATCCTCCCATCCCTATTTCATGATAAATTAATTTATGACAAATTATGAGAAATTTATGAGAAAATTATGAGAAATTATGAGAACATTATGACAAAAACCCGTCTTGTTGGACGAGCTAAATAATTAATTAATTTTAAGAAAATTAAGAAAACCACAATTTACACCCTATTAGAGATAAGAAATCCATTGGTTATACGCAGTATATACAGCAATCTGTTATATATATATTCTGTTATAATAATTTTTACAAAAAATAATTATAATAAAACCAAAACTTACACCCTATTAAAGATAAGACATCCATTTATTATACGCAGTATATACAGCAATCTGTAATACAATCACAAAAATGGATGCATTGATTGAAGAGATTCTTGCGGAACTGTATGAACCCACCCCAGAAGACCAAACATTTATCGACCTTGACACACTGGCCCCTCCTCCCCTTGTGCGACTTCCATCCGATGAACCATGGGTTGAGATTCTGAACGACGCCAAAGACGAGTTTGAAGTCGATGGCGCCGCAGCTGTTTTTTCAACATGGAGATTTGAGACAGACGACCCGTCTCCGAAAGTAAAAGATATCAAAGTGGGCCGCGTGTCCATAGATGGTACGATGACAGACGATAGGGCATCGAGCCTTCTCCAAAAACTCCCACAGGGGGAATACATCCTGAAACTCAAGTATTTACGAGAACGGAATGAGGGAGATTGGGTGGTCGAAGACAAATTTGATCCCGTGAAAAAAGAAAGGCGTAAGGGCCAAAGCGTTGTAAACATTAACAGTGACACAAAACCGGGCGCTCTGAGCGGGATCGATAGACCATACTACCAGAATGCCTACCCCGTTACCGCTGTTGTCTATGGGCTGTATCCAATAAAAAAACCAGATCCTGCCAACCTTGCTCCGCTAAAAAATGGCGACCTCAACTGCGTTGCCCAGAGAGTGTTGGAACATTTTGAAAGTGCCTTGAGGGGCCAGGGGCTCACTATCACGAGGCTACAGGAAATCCAGCAGTGGGAGGACAGGGTCCATGAACCGGGTGCCACAGTTGACGACGTGGCTGATCTTGAACGCATTCTCCAACGGGCGATCATCTTGAAGGACATTGCCCTTGGGGACATCTACAACAGTGGGAAGCACCAGCGACGTGGTACCCAAAGTTATCGAAAAGCAGAACTCATCGTCCACAATGGCCACGCCTGGTCTAAAGACCTGCATTTTCCGATTTCTAGACGGGTTCGCATATATCAAGGTGATGTGTGGGAAGCTATCAGAGAAGCAACAAGAGACCAACCGATCGCAGTGTGGCTCTTAGGGGGGAAGGATAAACAGTTAAATGTGGATCAGTTTATGCTACAAGACGGTACCGCCTACCGGACGAGGGAAACACACGACGTATTGATTAGAGCATGCGATGATTTAGGTGATAGAGATATTGCAGAAAAGGTATTCGGAGTGAACCATGCTGCTGCGGTAATAACCAAAGAGAAAAATGGTTGGAAATCCACACCGGCGCCATTCGCGGAAGATATACAAAAGGCGTGTGTGGAGCATGGACATGGTGGCCTTTGGAACTCAATGAACTACGACACAAGAGATGTTGTCAGTATCGATATGAAGGCGTGTTATCCCGCCAGTTTTCAGGGATTTGGTGAAGCTAAACCCTATTTCGAAAGGTTTGGTCACCCAAAACACAGGATGGTTAGGGTTAGCATTAATGACACCCTCCCTAAAAATATTGGCACTGGATTCGCAGAGGTTATCGAGTGGAGTTTCAAAGACAATATTCACCCCGTCATACCCGCGTGGTTTGGAAAACATTTCGCAGAGCATGGGTGGGCTCCCACACCACTGCTCATCTTCCTCGTAGAGTCGGGTTTACTGAAAAGCATCAAGGTCCGCGAAGCTATTATTGCGTTCGAGAAGCAAACTGATGTATGGCTCCCTGAGAACCGTGATCAGGGATGCAGCGTTATCGGCAAGTTTACACAAGGCAACAAAGTCGAAGGTAAACGACTGACCAGAAGGTTAGTAACAGACCAGGGCGAACTCGACTTCCTTGTGCAATATACCCGCCAAGGCGGTACCTTGGTTGGCGCGCCCCAAAAATGCCCCTTGGGTCATATTCTCACATATTATGATGGCTCGCATCCCCAGTACACACACTTGAGGGCGAGTATGTTGGCCTACGCCCACATCAATCTACTCTCTATGCTTTCGATATTCAACTCTAAAGAGGCTGTTCGAGTGGCCACTGACAGCATATACATAACAAAAAACGCAATACACAAGCTCAGCGGAAATAGTGCCTTTGTCGCCCACACGCGGTGCGACTGTAATAGTGATGCGTGCATGCATTGTTTCAAGCAGACACCATACCTTCCACCAGTTGCTCTGGCCCAGTGGCGCGACAAAAGAGATACATTGTACCTACCACAGGATCATGCCGCATATCTACCCAAATCAGAATATAAAACACAAGATAAGGACGTGTCTCCCAGTACCGCACCAAGTTATAAAGATCCATTATCCATACACCAGATGAGTTACCTGAATGGTGGTGGGGGTAGTGGTAAAACCACGAGAGCCATTGAACTATTTCGGGAAAGAGATCCGCTAGTGTTTACACCAACACATCGTTTAGCCAAGGAGATGCGGGATCGAGGGGTAAAATCACAGACATATCACAGTTTCTTCAGATGGAGCGGACAGAAAGAATGGACACCCGAAAGGATGGGTCAAAAGTTCATACCCCGAGTGATCATCTGGGATGAGGTTTGCACAGTGCCTAAAAACATCCTAGAGATATTCATTGAATGGTTGAATCAACGTGGGGTTCAACTAATATTCTGTGGAGATCACGGGCAGCCGCCACCGATCGGTGGGGAGATGCCACACGAATGGTTGAGGAAAAAAGTAGATTATTACGAAGAGGTCAAAGTGGATTATAGGGCTAAAGATGAACCCCTCAAAGCGCTGAAGAGGCGCATCCGTCTTCAACCAGATAGAGTCCAATGCAATGAGATGCGTAATGCTCTTCCCAATTGTATGAGATGGAATGTGTTTATGGAACAGTGGAAACCCTGTGATATAATATTCACTAGCCGCCAGAAGGTTCGTGACCGGGCGCAGGGGCTGTTATTAAAAAGACATAAAGAATATTTTTCAAACACACCGGTACCTATTCTCTACCACCCCAAAGACAGTCGGAAACAGAATATCCTCGTGACTATTCCAGGTACAGACAACAAAGAAAAACTTGTATTGAATGATGTAGTCTATGCTACCATTGAGGCGGCCGAGGCGGCTATCAAAGGAAATGATTGGAGATTAGGATATTCCCTTACTGTCCATTCGAGTTAGGGTCTCACTATCCACGACCCACAAAAGGTATGGATTATAGATGACTACTTAGAGTGGTCAAACCTTGCATACCTAGCAATTTCGAGAGTAGAGTATATGAATCAGATCCAATTAATAACACCGCCATCTCAAATTCGAGAATTGGGAGTGGGGTTGAAAGATAACCCACCCACCGATCAAGAGCTTAGAACGTCTATTCAGAGAAAGCTCGTTACCTACAAACGCCATGATCAGACAAAAGGTTTTCATGGGTTCAGCCTCACTGTCGACCACATTCTCTCACTCAAAGACGGTCATCAGAACCACTGCGCATGCAACATAGAGTTGCTATGGGCGTACCAACCCAAAGACACACAGCAGTTCAGTGTCGACCGGCTGGACAACAGCAAAGGACACTGCAGAGGTAACGTGCGGCTGACCAGTCTTGAGTGTAACCGAAAAAGAGGGGCCGCAGCGCTCATTACATGAGAACACCATCCGGGGGTAGCTGGGTGTCAGAAGGCACCGCGAGAAGTTCTTCGCGGACAAACCCGCGAGATGGACCATCAGCCAAATAGTAAATTACGGGCTCATCGGGTTTGGTAATAGATCGATCTAGATGATATACATTCAGAGACCACACGGGATCCGTCGCGCGGCGGCTGCCACCTTCGAGCTCTCCCGGTTGATAGAGGTACCGGACGTCAATATCCGACGGAAGCCGTTTCTCCGCTAAACCAACGGGTCGCCCGCGCGAGACGCCTGAGGGCTTGCCTATCAATCTGGTCACCTCTCCGTTCAGTGCGGAGACCACGGCGGGCAGTCTGGTCACCCACTCGGTAGATCGCGTATGAGGGTCTACGAGTTCTTTGGCGTATTGGTGACCGAACAGTCTCTCAGCCAGGGTTCGATTGAAACGCTTCACGATTCCCTGGTCTCGGTGGATGTTGACGCGGCCGCGTCTGACAGAAACTTTGTGTTTAGATAATAGATGAGATACCGCGCCCATGAACTCGCGGCCGGGATCAACCTGGAGAAGATTCGGCCATTTGAGAGGACTCCTTTTATATATTCGGGAAAGAGCCTCGGCCACCTCCTTAGACTCTTTCGTAGCCAACGGCTCAGCCTTATAGCGACTCGCTACGTCAACGATTGTCAGCGCGTACTTGTACGTCTTGCGACCGACGCGATCGTGAGGGAGAAACAGGAGATCCGCTTGGTGAACTTGGTTCGGCACCGGCACGTCGAATTTCGGGCGCGGAATATTGTGAGGCGCGGGTAAATAGATCTGCCAGATGGCCTGCTTCTTGAGCCATTCCTTGACAGCGTTTTCTGAAACCTTGGTCGCCGCCGCGAGGTTCTTGATGGCCGCGAGTCCCTTCCAGTAGCCGTGGGGGCTGTAGTACGCGTTCGCTAGCTTGCGCGTTAGGCGAACCGATAGTTTGGTATTAAGTTTGCGCGTGTTCATCGTATGCGATGTATTCTAATATATCGGACAATCTCCAACATGCCCTAGCCAGATCGTCCGGTAACTGCGTCGATAATAATAAACCTTTCTTGGAAGTACAATCGCGATTGGGGGTTAAGTTCTGAAGGAACTTGGGAAAATCCAATCCCCCAGGATTGGTGGAGGAATCTAACATCCGCTTTGCGAAAAGGGTGGCCGCTTTTTCGTCCTCCCGCCACGTCTCGAGAGAATCTCGGGCCAGACGAATCATACCCTTTGCACCAACCATGTGGTGTTTAAGGGCAGTGTAGCCTACATCAATCATAGCAAAATAAAGTTCGTCAACTGACATCGTTCTATATATATTTATAAAAAAATTATTTAAAATAATTAATTTAAAATCTCGATTGAATATAGTAGCCGACGAGACCCACCACACCCATTCCTACGACGATGAACGCGATCTCGCGGTCTTTTTGTGCCTCTGACGGTACATAGAAATCTGAAAGTTGTGGCTCACGATCCAGCGGCGCGAGACTTCTCTGTGGATATGCCAGCGCGTACTCTCTATTAGCTTCTTCAACGTTCTGGAAAGTTTGCGCGGCGTGATTCTCGCGGCGAAGCTCTTCGTTGACCCAGTCCAGATGTGCGGTTCGTTTTTTCGACCATGCTGCGTCTGCACTCTTGAGTTGTTCTTCGGCTAAATCGTGACGCTCGCGCTCCTCATCCGCGCCCGAGCTTTTCAGTTTAGAGAAGAAATAGTTGCTACCGCTGAAAGCCAATGCGATTACGAGCGCGCCACCTATCATTATTCCGATCGAAGCCATAATTTCTTTGAAATTAAATTATTTCCATATATTAACGGGTAGTATTCCAGCTTTAATTAGATAATCTCGGGTCCAAACTGCGGCCGCTACATCTAAGGTCACGAGCCCTACGTCTCTCGCAGTAAAGTCCAATTTTGGAGCGGACCATCCTAAGGCCATCTTTCCTGCTCGAGCGTACCCGATACCGAGACCCGATATCACCACGGCGTGATAAATCGCATTCACTATCATTTTACCATCGTGTTCAGCCATTATTACATATAAAAGGGATCGCGTTTAATGTTTAAATGGGGCGCATCCAATTTCGACCTGTTGTTGAAAAGGTAAATCACATACAGGGTACCCACAACCGACAGACCACCAACAACAACCCAATAAGTATTATTAGGAGTTGGAGCAATCGGTTCCGATCCAATCGCGATTGGGGGAGAAACGACTGCCACCGGGTGTTTTGTTGTCTCTGTCCACCCCAATCTCGATTGGAGTTTGGCCTCTCGAAGATCGACGAGTATTTTATCTTGTTTAGCTTTTCGTGTGGCAGCCGCCGCTCGCCCAGCTGCCTGTCTTTTTGGATTTTTATGTCTCGTTGGAGGATCAATCGGAGTTGCAATCGGGTTCATCCAATCTCGATTGGGAGTTGAGGGTTCCGTCACTCTCGCGGGTGCGTCTTGTGTCATCATTTTCTGAGCTTATAGTTCGTGGGCATATATGTCCAAATTGACAGTGTTTACCCGTGGTCAACGCGGTTGTCAGCGGGGATAAGTACATGCCAAAGTTGTGATAAATTGAGCAGCATGCTGTTCTAAGAGTGTGTCCTATAAAAGGGTCAGTCTCTCAATCACTAATCAACCCCGCGGTGTTTGGTATAGGGAGAATTGCACTGACAGCGGTAGCGTAAAAATGAATAGCCGCCGATCCGAGAGTTTTTGTCATCTCCGCACCTAATTTGGATTCGTATCGCGCTACATTTTATCGACCTCCGCATCCGACATTTGTGTCCACCTGGCAAACTGAGAGACACCTACCGAGATAATGCTCCGATTGCCCCCCAGCAACCAGCGCAGCCAACCGCTCGCGTCTCGCCGCGTTTTCATTCGCACTCGGGATTGAAGTTGAACTACAATCCGTGAATTGGGGGGTTGAGGTGCAATCGGGGATTGATTCGCGATTGGTGTTCGATCCCGATTGCGTTGAGGTTTCTTCCATTAGCTGATCGAGAAGTTCGTCGCAGTTCATTATTGCTAATTTAATTATTCTTACGAGTCTCATAAGTTTAACATATTTATTTATTACAAAAATAATAAAAGCGCACCACCCGATACTTATGATCACCGTTATGCTCGCAACAAAGCTCGCAGCGGAACAACACATTCTCAGCATTGTTAAGTATTTGTTAAGCATTGTTCAACATTTATTCAGCATTGTTCAGTAATTGTTCAGTAATTGCTAAGCATTGCTCAGTAAATGTTAAGCATTGCTCAGTAATTGTTAGGCCTTGTTAAGCGTTGTTAAACATTGTTAAGCTTTGCTCAGTAATTTTAATCATTGTTCAGTAAGTGTTAAGCATTGCTCAGTAACTGTTAAGCATTGCTCAGCATTGTTCAGTAATTGATTACATTATAAGCGGTTGGTTGATCAGTCTTTAGCAGAAGCTTGGCGTGTTTAGTTTCCGAAAGTGTCCGTCGAACCTCCAGGCGCTCCTCGCGCGTTGGGATAACGTCGTTCTCTCTAAGACATTCATCGAACAAGTCTCGGTCCTTGCAGTGAAAGAGGGCGACCCATTTCGTTTGCTCGCGCAGATCCTTGAGGACGGCGTTGTACTTTTCAGTGGATATCCATACGCTTTGCCTCGCATGGCGGCCAGAAAATGCGAGCTCGGAGAGCATGTCCTTCTTTTTGGTCATCGCCGCCTTGGCCGAGCAATCGTCAATCACGTATAGGGTGGGCTCACCCTGGAATTTTTGGTATAAACCACGCAACCAATCGTGAAGCCTATCACCGGGGTCAATAACGTATACCTCAGGGTCGGTCCATATCCACGGGCGCCGCTGATAAGTATCGTTGTGCCGCACAGTGGGACATAGGATCACAATGTGACGAAAGGCACTACGATATGACCCCTCGAGCAAGTCCAGGATGAAAACCGTTTTTCCACATCCTGTCTGCCCACATATTATGGCAGAGTGGGCATCTTCAATCGTGAATTGGTATTTAATTAATTCTTTAGAATTATCAATTTTTTCAAAATTATTAGTATAAAGTTGAGACGTATCGACCATCTTCGATGTTGAGTTGCACGTCCGTAATTATATATAAGTACACGTTCAATGCGCCATTTCCATCCGCCTCTTTGGTTATCTGGATCGTCACACCCTCGCTAGCGTTCTCAACTTGGCGTCCGCTACCGTGCATTTGGTCGTCGTCGCTGGCTCGCATGTCTAGCCATAACGCGTATTTGGTTGTCAGGAAATCCGCGAGGGAGACGTCCGAGAGCTGCAGGTCTTTGGCAACCGCGGCAACCTCCGGGGAACGCTTAGAGCCGGAAGCAAAATGTTTCCTTACTTCGTCCCACTGCTGGTGCGCGCGAAGACCCGCGCTGTAGAGTTGATTGGGTAATCCCTCGATCGTCACCTCTACCTTCGTGATTTTGGGGTTATAAAATTTGTCGGATTTTCTAGCACCGAGCGCGAACCGACCCTCCTCAAACAACATCAGTATACCTTTCATCGAGCGGGCGGGTACGTTGACATTAATATTCCACAATGTGTCGCCTTTGTCTTTCGTCATCTTGCGGTGGCGAAGAACTCGGTCGTAAAGTATGGCAACGCGCCCGGCATACTGGGTTCTGATAAATCGCGCGAGTTCGGGCATCGTGACCATGTCGTACTCCAGCGAAACATTGTCGATCGTATACTTCGATGTCATGTCAGTGGCCATGAGAACTCGGCCGTAGTCATTGAACGTTAGTTCGTATTCGAGGCGGTCAGCCAAAGCACTCTGATAGTAGGGCATGTGACTCTCCAGCAACTCAAAGTCGAGCGGGATGTAGAATCGGTTGCCGTAAGCGGCCGCGACCGTGTTGTCGCTCGCGATGTTATCTACCGTGTCACCAGCCCCGATTCTAAGTCTGGTTACGTTCCTATTTCGGCTGGTGTCAATACCTTGATATACCGCGTTTTCGCGCTCTTGTGCCGTCTTCCACAGGTCCTGGTAGCAATGGTAGACGTCGCTGTCATCGATCGACAACACCTCATTACCAGAAATCTTTATCATGGTCTTCTTGACGATGGCGCGACCCAGGTTCTGAACGATGGTTCGGTCCGCGTCCGTCGATGTAAGCGAAATAGTGAAAGCGAGGCGAACAGTCCCCGGCGTAATGACGTCGCTAGCTCCGAGGTTGGGGAAGCGAACTAAGAGTTGCTGGTTCTGGTCGATCTTTGAGGGGTTGTTCGTAATAACGACACTCTGTCTCACGCCTTTTGCCCCGAGGGGCTCACGCAGTCTGCGATATGGATTGAGTTTGCGACCGTATTGACTCGAAGACATAATCTATTAAACCTGTATGGTTTTATCTTTAATATAATAATTTATAAATAATGGCTGATTACGATGCTGACATGGATGAAATCGGCAGAGACGATTACCTCGATGATGAGGATGATGATGATGACTTCGAGACGACACCCACCATACAGACTCCATATCCAATCCAATTGGGTGGCGCTACCAGCAGCGCTGGTCAAAGTCTGGAATTACTCGAGGGAGCTGTAAACGACTACTACAAACATTGGGTAATGAAAAAAGATCTGGTCCCATCTGTCGGACGCGACTACTCCAAATTCGAATTGGATCTGAACGGTAGATTGCGACTAAAATCATCAAATATCCCTATCATCAACACGAAGACCGGAAAACCCCTAACGCTGAGCACCATTTCCAAATGCAGGGGCGGTGGCGAACTCATAAGAAACGAACTAGGATTCACAGATTGGAAGCGCGGTAAAACAATTATGCCAGCCCGCGCTGTAGAGGCCCTCAAGTCTACCGACGAAACGATTGCGAAGACGGCCTCCGCGATAGAAACTGTCGAGCTCAGCGAGGTCCCTCGAGTGGTTACCGACGCTATTAACACGATGGAGACCACGTTCAGCGTCCAATCGCAATTGGGGGAAATACTCAACGATGACCCACCGTTACCTCTTCGCGAACTCCGGGGACTCGATAAGGCTCTGCAAAAGGTCCGGGGCGAATTGGTCCTTAACCTCTCCAAACTCACGGCGTTGGATGACCGTATCGCGCTAGAAAAAAGAAAACTTGAGGAAGCCCGCGGCGATAGAGAATCTATCGAGCTGATCAACAAACGCCTGCGGTCGTTGCTGGATGAAAAAGCAGCTCGTTTGGAGGCTGCCTCAACTAACCGCGAGGCTCTTCGCACCCAAATCAGTCGGATCCGCGAAACAATATCGAGGGTTCTGCGTGAGGAGACGACACTCGGTGAACGTCTTCGCACTTTGTTCAGAGAGCAGGGCATCACGATAGCAAGCATCCTCATTGCTATTGGTATGACTATATCAACTATAGTAGCATATTTTACAGGAGGTGGTTCGGCACCAGCACCCGCGCCAGCACCCACACCACCACCCGCGCCATCCGGTGGAGCCAAGGAGTGGGTAAAAAAACAACTAAAAGCCCTCGCCAGTCTCCTGGCTAAATTAGCCGGAAAGGCGGCTGGCGCACTACCTGGATTGATAGGAGGTATTATTTCTTACTTACTATCTATATTATCGAAAACGATTGGTGGTTTGCTAATAATGTTTTGGGCCGTAATCGTGGCTATCGCTGGTCTCCTACTTTTAGCCTCCCGAGAGTTCCTAAATCCAAAGCACAAATAGTCCGAACGCCACGAGGGCTACGACGAGCCCTAATTTCTCCTCCTCGTGGGTTGTGATACTATTATTCCCCCAATCGCGTTCAACAGTGTTGAGGGGGGAACTCAATTCGTGAATTGGGGGTCCTATTGCAGAGGGTGAAACAGGAGCGGAACTCGGTGGAACACTGGGTTCAAATGAACTTGATGGGGTGTCTAATTCGTGAATTGGGGGTGGTGGGGTGGGTGCTTGCGGTTTTATGAAATCATTTTTCAAATTTATTTGAATTTCCACTGTTGAACCCGACCGTCTTGGGGGGAGTTTGATGATACCAGTGTTCACGTTACCGTTGCGGCCGATTTTTTGATTGGCGGTGGCGACTACGATCTGATTATTGTAACCGTCAACCGGGTCGTCTCGTAGTATCATATTACTCGGCGCCATATAAAGACCTATTCCAAATGCGTAGTCTACCGGGGTGCGGGCAGTCTGCAAAACGTCTTGATAATTCTGGATCGCCTTCTGGAGGTCCACCTTAGCTGAGATGGAGTCCTCAACAAGAGCTAAGAACTGTTTTTGTGCGTCAAAAGCCGTTCCCATGCCCAGTATAGCGCTACGCGTTTGCTTCTGTGAGGCGAGGATTGCCCATACGTATACGCGTATGGATTCGTTGAGGCGAATAACCCCGCCCTGTGTAAATCCAGTGCTTTTATCTAACATAAATGTGGTCCACGCATTTCGCATCTGCGGAGTATCACCCAGGTCTAGGTATTCCACATGGGCTACTTTAGTAGGCAGCCAATGGCAATGACCGTCTTTGCACGCAAGCCCACCAAGCACTTCAGCACCGAACGTCATCTTATTCAATTTATAATTATATTTAGTCCATGTTGCCATTTTTCTAACTGGTGGTGGGGTGGCCCCTCGAGCGCTCCATAGCCCTGAGAAATATACTGGAACTTTATCCAGACGCTCCCCACTAACTAAGCCTTTAAGGTGAACTAATCCTAAACTGTTGGTTGGGGTGTATACTTTCTGTCTCCAGTCGGCGTCTTTTGATACCCCAAATTCGCTACACAATCTTTCGAACGCCTTACGGTCGTATGTGCTGGAAATGGGAGCCCAGCCATCGTCATGAGGTAGTGGAATACCTAGTTCTTTGAGAATCCGCCTAATTGTGTAATACGCGTGAAAGTTGTAGACACTTCGGAGCATGACATTTTTGGATGTCAGATGGTCTTGATGTGAAACTCCGCATCCTGCTGTTGCGCACCATACGGCGAAATTTACCTGGTTCTGCCAGAAGTTCATATGGGAAAAATCCCATCTTAGTATTACATCTTGACTAGTAGTCTTTGGAACTACATATTTCTCAAATACGTTAGGAAAATTGGTGGTAAAGCCACTTTTCGGTCTAACTGTTATAGTTGGGTGTACAAGGCCGGTAGCAACGCCCTTTTGCGCGTATTTACCTCCGACCGCGTACTTTGCATTAGAGTTAAAGCTAAATGCTTTGGTATCCATTGAAAGATATTTATTATGTTTGCTTCTGTCACTAATGTTCAAAAAGGGAGTTGTGAACTTCAAAAGTCAATCGACAACTGCTGCGGAAAACGTAGAGTAGGTCTCAGATCGATCACGTTCACTGTTGGTTGGAACAACATTGGGGAGAATGAAGGGTTCGGCTACGTGAAGGATAGACAACAAGTAGGTGTAAAGCTGCCTCCCGGCCTTTGGAGTTCGAGAGCCCTCCAAACTTTTGTCGCGTCGGAGCTTGATGGTAGGGCCAACCTCACAATCTCGAAGTATAACGGACTCGCGACCTTTAGCGTCAAACCCACCAACCAGGTAACGATCACCCCGAATTTGGCTGTGCGGCTCGGTTTTTCAAAAACATACTCCGACAATAGGGGTTGGTTTGGGCCAGGTGATCACACCGGCGACGACCCGGTTAACTTCGTTTTCACGAAAACACTCAGGGTGCACCTGGATCAATTGAACACATCGTACAACACGTTAGACGGAGCTCCCAGCACATTACTAAAATCTGTGCACGCCAGCGACTGTTTCTATGGTGAGACCCTTACCTTAGACTTCCCAAACCCTGAGATGAAAGTTTTGGAATCGGGACACATACACGAGTTGAATATTTGTATTCTCGATGAGCAAGCTAAAAATTTGATTAACTATTACCCGATTTCGGTCGTTCTAGAAATAACCGATTAAACATAATATATTTACATATTAATCATGAGCATATACGGTCCAGGTAGTTCCAACATAGAACGTGACGTTCCCGTCGCGGGCGCAGCATACGATGAAGCCGCCATGAGAAGGCTGGTGAGGGGCGTAGCAACAGTTCCCCACACAATTTTAACTAGGGCGGTTGCACAAATGGGAAAAATGCAAGCTCGAAAACCCGTCATAACAGTTTGTGCCGAGGAGCGGGGTTCACTAAGCGATGGGGCCTACGAATATTCATTCGGCGCCAACGCGAGCAACAGAAACGGGGGATACACCATGGCAGTGTCCGGGACGATTTTTCGAATGGCGGTCTGCTCAGTCAACTTTCGCGGACACGCCATTGGCGAAGTCCGAGTGAATGTCGTCCTGAATGGTGTAGAAAAGAATATTGGCATCACCAAGCACGCGGGGCAGAGGTCAGGGTTTACTATTTTCGATGATGACACTACAATTAAAGTTTCGGCAGGTAGTGTTATTAACTTTGTTACAAAAATTGGCGACCAATCGGCTTCCTCCACTGCAGTGACACTGTTAATACAACTTGATTTATGATGAATGACGAGAAACTATATCCACACTTACCTTCGGGAACGGGCGACCCGGCATCCTTTAGGATGACCAGGATCGTCGAGATACAACATATTCTACAACACGAGGGAGAGACGCGGACGGGCTATGCAAAGAAATATAGGCGGTCGGTCAATATATTAGAGGGGGTGAGCACCGCGTTAGCCTCAGCATCCGTTATAAGCGGGGTGGGGAGTGTGTCTTTATTGTCAACAATCGTCGCTCACTGCAACCGGTCGCGGTGGCCTTGAGTTGTGTAGCGGCGGGGGCGGGACTGCTTTGCATGACGGCCAAGAGTCGAAAGCACGATCGAATAGCGGTTCTCGCGAGATCTAAGAAAAACAGTATCGACGTTATCGTGTCGAAAGCGATAGCCGACAACGATATATCAGATAGCGAGTTCAAAATGGTCGTCGAAGAGATGGTCAGATACCAGGAGTTAAAGGGTAATATCAGGTCCAAGGCTCGACCACAAATTCTCGCGGACGAAGATATAAAAAAACTCGTTATGGAAGGGAGGGCCGACGAGAGAAAAAATCTCCTCGCCGTCTCGGGACGTGATATGCTTATTAGCGTGTTTGAGGCAACAGCAGGATATTCCTCCACCTTACAGCCCAGCTGTTCCGACGGCGCCTCCATACGGAACATAAAACTTTTTTGAGCCCCGTTACACCACCGTGACTTATCAAAAACTACGCATCATATCGATTCTATCTTTCTAACAGACTTTCGATTTGAATTATTTACCTAAACGATAATACTTGCGAGCACGTAATCCCTTTTTGTTCATTCGATGAGTAGCCTGAGTGCCACCGCATGGTGGACATAGTAATGACTCGGCTTTGGTCCCTACCCCACAATGCCGACAGGGGCGAGGCGAAACGGAACCTCTTCGCATCTATGCGCGGTGATGTTTGCAATATTCGTAAATACCGGTACGAAAACATCTATGGCGACTACCTGTCTTCAACCAAGCACATGGATATTTATCTTGAATCATTATTATAACAGATTGCTGTATATACTGCGTATAACCAATGGATTTCTTATCTCTAATAGGGTGTAAATTGTGGTTTTCTTAATTTTCTTAAAATTAATTAATTATTTAGCTCGTCCAACAAGACGGGTTTTTGTCATAATGTTCTCATAATTTCTCATAATTTTCTCATAAATTTCTCATAATTTGTCATAAATTAATTTATCATGAAATAGGGATGGGAGGATCGATGATTAATGAATAAGAAATGGATAACAAATTAGGAAATGAAATGGGGATGGGAGGATTGATGGAAGCAGAACAGGGTAAGAATAATCAAATAGAGTGGATGAAACAGGGTTGGGAGGCTAGATGTAGGATAGCGCGGCACCCCCTGGTTTCGTTACTCGCCCTCCCTGCTGCTAGCTCGTATGCATTATATGACCAGGCGTACGCAGTATGTGTTCAAGCAGTGCAGATACATATCAGCCGTCACACTGATGTGTGCAGGCTGGTCGGGATCTACGCCGTTCAGTATGTATCATAAAGCACTATTATGCTGATTGCAGTGGTATACGAATATATACCTATGTTACGACGATCGTGTGGTCAATATGGAACATCACCTAATATGCTCTAGGAAGAACGACGCTAATCTCATTATGACATCAAGTTGAAACATATGTATAGTACTATGGGAGGCCGGGGGACAAACCAGGCTATAAACCCACTGTGCAGTATGGACAGACAATTAGCGAACTTGACTTTGAACAGACGGTCCATATTTGTCTTTGCTTGGCATAGTGCTGACGCTCTAGTTGGCGTAGTTTTTTTATCAAAACACTTACGACTGGATGCATATTTTGATCGCAGTGACTGTCTTTCGGATATTGTGGTAATTAGCTGCCCCCCCCCCCCCCCCACCCCCCCCCCCCCCCCCCGGCCTTGATACCGCACTTTAGAGCCTTCCTAGGTCACATGACCGATTTGGGAGCTTCTGATTGGACGAGGCACCGGGCAGGCATTCGTGTGTTCTATGATAAACGGATTACGTTGTGTAGTCAATGCGAGAAACTATCTTATGGAATCCAGAGTTTAGAGCAATCAACCTGAGAGCCTGAAGGTAAGTAATAACCATTAATATAGTGATCCATCATATAACGTTGTATTTATACAATATTGGCGTCGTCGGCAGGATATTTTTTAACTTTTCATAACTTCGGGAAAATCCCATGTGGTTTCTTGATTAAGTTCGAATTTTGCCTCCGTTGGGGCACTCTGCCACTAATTATACATTCTAACATTATATTATGTATGTAACTATTATTGTCAATAGTTCTGTTATGCAATTTTTGTCGTAATTCATTTGTTTACCGATTTTGAAACTTTGGATTTTGTGTGTCAAAATTAAATTCACCGGAGCAGCCATCCATTACTAATTTCTGTTTCCGGCATCTTGCGCGGAACAAGTGCGCATAAGTCATTAGTAATTTCCTGTACTAACAACAACACCAAAATGTAAACAAACACTGTTTTGGACAGAATCAGTGTTTTTGACAATTGCATACTTGTTTTTTGGTAATTACTATTATTATGTAGTATTAATTACTCAACACATTGTTAATTGTGTAAGAACAAAGTTTCAGTGTTTTTTGACAATTGTAAACTTGTTTTTTGGTAATTACTATTATTATGTAGTATTAATTACTCAACACACAAGTCATTGTTAATTGTGTAAGAAGAACTTTGATAATTATTTGCTCATTTTCTTACTTTGCAAAAATTAGGGAAAATGTCAATGTAAATTCTCAGTGTACAAATTTTACGCTCCGTTGCGAGGGAATTAGCAACATTTGCACAGGTCATCACCTGTATTCCCGAGGTGATTACATATAAATACGGTTACGGCCAATGTTTTCGAAAAAATTAGTCCATAAACAACTTTTAGAATTGTTGGTAAATTGCAACAGAAAGTTCGGGTTAGTCAGCCATTTTTGATTAACCACTTCCGGAATCTTGGTTGACGTGCGCAAACAAGGTGCGTCGTAAACCGTTGCTACATCCCTAGCTACTTGCCTCATTGTTTGTAAACAAACACATTTTCCCAAGTTTTGGATGAATTTAAAATTATTTTAAATTAAATTAATTTGAGAATATGCTTTAGTGGATTATTATAATACACTTATTAAAATTATTTTGTAATTTTTATTTTACTTTACTCGCCTAAGACGACAATTATTTTTTTTTCAAAATTTAATTAGAAATTTAAATTAACTTTTGTAAGTTATCTAGAAAACATTTGTGAGGCAAATCTGTCGACGGGAAACATTATTTGTTTGTATTTTGTACTTAATTCTTGTACTTTACCCCACATAGCCAGGGGGCTGCCAATCACAATGGGTCGCCGAATTAAAATTAATTCGTGTGAGCCACGTGATCTGTTAGCATTGCCGGGGGTGGGACGAAAACAAACAGAGAAAATTATTAATCTGCGAAATATTATTGGCAGTATTACGCCAGATCTGTTTCTTACTTTACGTATAAGAAACTCAGATGAGCTCATCGAACTGATCGATTTCGAAAAGTGGGTAAATCCTCTCGAACACGACTCGGACTCCGAGGAACAAGAACCAACCGATGACTTCTCTCTTAACACCGCTTCCGCCTCAGGGATTGGACCGGAGGAAAGGGAGAGACAATGGCCTGAAGCTTCCCGTTCCAGTCGACCATCATCGCAATCGATGGAAAGTAGCGGAGGAAAGGAGGAGAGACAGCGACAAGATGAATATCTTCGTCGCATGAGTTCGGCGACAGACAAGCTTAGTGGTCCATCGTCGCTGTACGCTCCAAGGGAGAAGTGGAGACAGGACGAGTTTCCGAAAATATCACTGTATATGGAAACGGACTATCGGCAAAACGCTGTTCCTTCCCTGGGATCGGGATATAACCGGGATACCGGACGCTACAAAGGCGATAGTGAGATGCGGTCATTTGAGGACCTAAACGAAATTAGGTTCACTACCGCTCAAAATCTCAAATACCGAAAACCATCACGTTTGATGGT
The DNA here is from genome assembly GCA_029237695.1 of Conchocele bisecta. NCBI lineage: Eukaryota > Metazoa > Mollusca > Bivalvia > Lucinida > Thyasiridae > Conchocele > Conchocele bisecta. Next base: position 18,504,073 of record CM055267.1, on the reverse strand, counting down.
AGAAAAGACAGGAAAGCATTTCAGACGAAATTTAACATGTACGCAGATGAACAACAGTGGACTGCGAACCAAAGAAAACACAATCTGTGTTTGTGTCTCGAAGACAAAGCTAGTGAATATTATTCGCGACTAATTTCACGAGATCCAGATATGGACTATTTCTCGATCATTAACCAAATGGCGAGACGGTTCGATCTCAACGAACTTCCCGAGTCGTCGCAAATGCATTTCACCTATGCATCACATAACACGAGGGAGACTCTGGTAGAATGGGCCGACCGAGTTGTCACACTGGCCCTCAGGGCGTATCCAGACTTAACAGATGCCCATATTTACAGACACGCCATCATGCGATTTTGTCAAGAATGCACTGATCGAAGGGCAGGTCATGCTATCAATGGCCGTCCTGTGACTATGGAAGAGGCGCTCGACAAGGTGCGGTGGTTCCAGCACACTGAAAAAATGATGACAGAGAGGCCACGGCGGGATATGCGAGCTGTGTCGCCAGCGTACAGGGACCTAGATGATTACAAGGAAGAAAACTTGTACCCCTCGGTCTCAAGTGCGTCGATGAGCCCAACTAATAGACCAGAGGATATAAGACGAGAACCGAGAAAGGTGCATTTCGAAAGAGGGGATGACCTGGCGAAGCGAATAACCAAGCTGGAAATGCATGCAAGCTCTACCGACAAACGTGTTGTGTCAATGGAAAGTCTATGTGATACAGTAAAACGAACACTGTCAATGCATAGGTTTAGGTCAAGGTTACCCAGCAGGTGTTATCAGTGTGGCCGAGAAGGACAGTTCAAGGCCAACTGTCCGCAAATGAGTCCGTTAATTAAAAACGAAGGACGAGAGGAGAAAAAGGTCCAGGCCCTGTCGGAAGATTTAAACGACAGCGGGTCGGACTGGCAGGCCTATCTCCGACCCACCGTCCACTGACAGGCCTACGGAAACGGTTCAGAGCAGAGGAATGTACAGCGAGGCCCGGAGCCAAACCTCAGAAAACATCTGAGATCAGGTATCCTCTGGCCGTACATAAGCTTTACAGGAGACTGGAAGAGCCCTTGTCCGGGATGGAACCGAAATCATTAATACATAATATAATGAGAGTTAAGACCGAACAACACCAACAACAACAACAGGAGGGTCTAAATAGCGACATTGAGAGCGCACGAGCAAGAATCCTGAATGCTATTGATGGCATATTTTATGAACCGCCACGTGATTCAGGGAGTCAAGGATCTAAGTTAGAGCTATTGCAGAGCTTGACGAGATGGAAATCATTGATGTAAATCAATTACACACAGACTCGACCTTGAAAGTTGCAATCACGCTTAACAATAGCATCAGTGTGGGAGCGGTAGTAGACACGGCAGCACAAGTAACGATCCTCTCGGACAAATTATATGACAAACTCAATACCAAACCTCGGGTAAAGAAGAATATCGTCTTACAAACAGCGGGTCGTCAACTCAAGATCACTGGTCACTTAGTGGGACCACTTACGATACAATTGGGTAGGGATGAGTACTCGGAAGACGTGATTGTCGCCCCCATAGAGGATGACATGCTCTTGGGACTCGATATCATGTTGAAATATGGCATGAATATTAATTTACCAGGGGCGCAAATTCGTGCAGGAGAGGAGGAGATACCGATGGTGATAACACACTCCGAGAAATCGCCTAGGGTGTCGTGTGTAAAGGTGGCAAAGCGAAGCGTAATCCCACCCAATTCGGTTCGACTGGTTCCGTGTACCATCGCACAGCGAAACACTCAGTTCCTGTTCGAGCCCAAACAGGATGGTGAGGTAGTATTGCCTAGAACACTTCACGACGGGAGCGGAAAACCACACATCTGTGCTATCAACCTATCTGATAGAAATGCGGTATTGAAACGCGGTGTATGTATGGGGAGTGCCCATGAGGTGACCTTAGCCACGACAGTGAATGAGGGTGGGCACCAAGTGAGGCAGACATACATCGATGATGAGTCGGGTGCTAAAGGGTCAGCGGCTGAAACCGAATTACCCTATCATCTCCAGGAGGTACTGGATATGGCCAAAGATAATTTGACCACAGAACAACTGAGCCAGGTAGCAGGCCTCTTAGGACAGTACCAGGATGTGTTCGCCAAAGATGATTACGATTTGGGACAATTCATCGCGGTAGAGCACACTATCGACACAGGAAAGGCCACACCTGTTCGACAGCGTATGAGACGGACACCGGTATCGTTCGTGGAAGAGGAGAAGGCTATCATTGAGAAAATGTTGAATACAACCGTCCGTATCCGAGTGGGCGTCCGTATCCGAGTCAGGTCAGATGGTGCGTCGATTACGAAGGCTTAAACAATACGACCATGAAGGACGTATACCCTCTGCCGCTGGCGGAGGAGTGCCTCGACACGCTAGCAGGAAATTGATGGTTCTCCAAACTCGACGCGAACAGCACATATTGGCAGGTCAAGATTAAGAAATCGGACCAGAAGAAAACCGCTTTTCTAGCAAAGTATAGGCTCTTCGAGTTCATTCGAATGGGATTTGGCCTCTGCAATGCTCCAGCAACCTACTGTCGAGTAATGAACTTGGTGCTATGCGGGTTTAGCTGGGACATCCTGTTGGCTTTCCTGGACGACATACTTGTTCTGGCCAGGACTTTCCTAGACCATCTGCAGAATTTAGAACAAGTATTCAGCGATTCCGTCACTATGGCCTAAAGTTAAAACGCCGAAAATGCGCACTGTACCAGAAGCAAGTGGAGTTTTTGGGGAGAACAGTTAGTTTAAACAATATTTATTAAGTTATAAGTCATGTAAAGGAACAATACATGGTATGATACAAGCATTAAATAGTGTGTGGATTGGAAAAGCAAGCTTGAAAAAGCTTATATGAATTCTTCTCCACTATAAGCGTGAGTGCAATATACATGGAATTACTGTCAGGCAGGTTATGACTAGTTAATTATTAATAGTGACTGAAATAACAATTGATCATTTATATTTCAAATAGATGGTAATAAAAAAAATTATGTGTAGATTGATGGTGGAATACGTATTTTAAAGCATTATTTATAAAACTATAAGTTCAGTATTTCAGTACTAAACAAGGGAGTACAAACATAAAATTATCAATGTAATCGAAATTATAACTATGGTATGGGGAGGACGAGGTAACTGGGAGGGCGCGGGGAGGGGGGGGGGTGGGTGGGGTAAAGGGATGCACTCATTGCTGGCATGGTGGCTCGTATTGGACATCTGCCCACTTGTCTCCTCAATTGCCGAAGCGCCTTGTAGCCACGATGTACTTCTGGACCTGCTGAAATACGAAGCTGTTTTCCTCGAATGTCAAATGTTCATTGCCGCGGAGCAGTGTGTCTGCTGTGGGAGGACATGGAAGGTTGTTAATATGTATGTTTCGCTGAAGTGTATATTTGTTGCAATACTAGAGAAAGTGGCTGACTGTTTCTATGGATCCGCATGTGCAGTGTGGGGTGTCAACAATATATCTTCTGTGTAAGTCGAAGTTGAGAGCGCTACATGAAAGACGAAGCCGTGTATGAAGAATTTGTCCTGTCCTGTTTCCGACGTTATAAAGGGGTGATGATTTGACAGAATTGGCGCTTAGGTTTGCTTTGAAAGAAGACAGAGATTGAGAGTCCTTTATGATCCGATTCAGTGCATTCCAGTCACGAATGGTGGATGATAAGTATGAGTGGTTGTACTGCTGTGTGCGACAATGTATGTGAGGTATGTCGTCAGCATTTCTAAGATTGTAGCGAGGCTGCCTTTGAACGGGGATTAAATTTGTAAGATAAGATGGTGAAAGATTGTTTAACATCTTATAGAAAAGGAATACTCTGTGTTTCTTACGCCTGTCGGTCAATGTTTCCCACTTGAGTTCCTGATAGAGTCTGGCTATGTTGCAAAGTTTGGTCGCGCCCGACACTATTCTGGCAGCCTCAGTTTGCACAGCCTCCAGGTCATCTTTCATCTGGTTCGAGCAATTATCCCAGACAACATCGCCATATTCAAGGAGAGGACGAATAAACTAGAAATACATACGTTCCAGCGAGGACCTTTTAAGACGAAATTTTAGAGATCTCAAAATGCCTATACGTTGCCATGCTTTGTTAATACACTGTGATATATGAGAGTTCCACTTTCCGTCGTCAGATAATGTAAGTCCAAGATGTTTGTGTTCTTTGACATGATCGAATGAGGCATCATTCATGAGTAGAGGAGGATGGTGTGGTTTGTTGTATTTCCGGGAAAAAGTCATAGTTTCAGTTTTTGATGGATTGAAGTTTAAAAGCCACTTCTCTGACCAATTGTGTATAGTGTTAAGATTGTTGTTTAGAATAGTTGAAGAAAGGTCAGGGTCATCGACGATAATGTAGAGACTGGTGTCGTCGGCGAAAAGACGAATGTTTGATTTAATTTCCTCGACGATATCGTTTATGAAGATAAGAAAGAGAAGAGAACCAAGAATAGAATATTGAGGAACACCGGCATTCAATGAGGTCCACTGCGAATTGGAATTGTAATAAACTACCCTTTGCTGTCGATTAGATAAATAGGAAGAGAACCATTTAGGAAGAGGATCGTGAATACCAAGGGAAGACAGTTTGCATAGAAGACCGCGATGCCAGACTCTGTCGAAAGCTTTGGAGATGTCACAAAAGACTGCTCTGACCTCCTTGCCGTCATCAAGTGCCTTACATATATCGTTGTATACATAAGTAAGTTGGTTGATAGTAGAGTCGTCTCTTATAAAGCCTACTTGGACGGAAGTTAGCTTATTGTTGTCAATGAGAAAGTTGTACAGATACTTGTGGATGCAGCGCTCCATCAATTTACCAATGCAGCTGAGAAGAGATATTCGTCGATAGTTTTGTGGTTTTGATGGATCTGAATTTTTAAAGATGGGTGCAACGTTAGCTAGCTTCCAAGAAGAGGGGAAATGAGACTTGCGGATCAATGTTGTAAAGTATGTAGAGAGGGGGAGTGATAATACATTTGCTGCTTCCCGTAGAAGTTTTGGGCTGATAAGATCAGGACCACTAGCTTTGGATGGGTCAATTGCCTTTATTGCGTCACAAACGTCGCTAGGACAGATTGTGATTGTAGAGATTGAAGGTTGAGAGGTTTCCGCTTGTAAGGGTAGTGTGTGTGCATTTTCATCGATAGTGGACTGCTTACACAAATACTTGTTCAAAAGAGTTGCCTTTTCAATATCAGAGGTAGCTTCGAGACCAGTATCGTAAAGTGTTGGAATAACGGAACACGATTTCTTGTTAGACAGTTGTTTCGCTAATTTGAACCAAGATTTTGATGATACGTTCTTGTCGCTAATTTTCTCTATTATTTTATTTTCGTACTCTGACTTGGACTTTCAAATAAGTTTAATGACTTCATTACGTACTTTTCTGAATTCGGACCATAAGTGGATGTTATTCATGTTTGTAGCTTTTCTATGTAATCTGTTTCGTTTGCGCATTAACCTACGTAAGTAGTTATTGAACCAAGGGATATATGTGGGACGAATGGTTAAAGTTTTGTTTGGAATAGTTTCTGTAGCTGCGGATGTGATTGCCATTGTAATTGTACTTGCAATTGTGTCTAAATTTTCATCGTTCACTATATCGTTCCAATTTGAAGATTCCAAAATACGTCTATACTCAGAGAAATTTCCGCGATGATAAAGCCAAATTTTCCGTTTAAATGACGTTGATTTAGGTTTGGCGAATTTTAAAACAGCTACTATGGGACATTGGTATCGCACAACATCAGGAAGGAAAGGGTCTGCGACAAAGCTTGAAATAATTTGCGTCCTGTCTTTTGTGACAAAAAGGTCGATAAGAGAGCTAGAAGTTTCATGTGAAGTGAGTCGGTGAAGAAATCAGTTGTTCAGCATTATAAGATGAGATAAGCCTACTAATGTTATCTGAGACCGAATTGTGAACATTGATATTGAAGTCTCCCGCCACTACTATGTTGTCACATGATTGACAGAAGGCTTGATCGATACTTTGTTCCATTAGTGTCCAATGGTTATTGTTGGAATCAGGTGGTCTATAGATGCCTCATATTAATTGTTTGCGCTGATGTATGTTCGACCCACAAAGCTTCGAGCCCGTTGATGGAGAGGTCAGTACGTTCGGTGGCAGTGAGCCCTTCACGGACATAAATCGCTACTCCGCCCCCAAGTCTCCCCACCCTATCTCGCCGGAATGGGGGTTTGAAGTTAGGAATGTGTATGTCATGAGATGAAGTGTCAGGGGAGAGCCAGGTTTCTGAAAATATGAGAATGTCGTAAGATTGAGCTTCGATTACCAATATATCGATTTTTGATTTGATGCTCTGTATGCTAAGATGCATGATGCTAAGACCACTGTTAATGATGTCTATGTAGGAAGCAGTATATGTAGATATGTTATGTGATGTGTCAGAGTGTGTGCTTGGTCTAGGGTTTGGATGAACATCACCCGATATGATGAGGAGAAATGCTACTAAAACAAGGATACACAGTAACAATAGACCGAATACGAGTGACAGTGTGTATATATGTATCTGAACCGCCAGGCAAGGATTCTTAACCGATGTGGCTTGAAGAGGGAAGATAGCTCTGGACAACACCTTGTGGGGTCTGGTATATATAGGAATCATGGAGGATGGTATCTCAATCTATTTTCCCCAAGCGCCGTCCACGTGAGATTCGACATGAAGAGACAAGTATGACAGAAGGACAGGGAATCATCAGCAGCAACGTGTGCACAAACAGAAGGGATGGGTGTTGTAAGTATTATTATCGGCGTGAGTCGGGACATTATCAATGGATTGTCTTCCTATGGACATTTTATTTAGAGTTTACCATTTCGCAGCATGAATATATTTCGACAAAAGGGTAATGTAAGTGATATCATTTTAGGCATGTGTTATCATGTTTGCTTGACGCGTCATGAGAAAATAGGCTCAAATGCGACAGTGATCAATGGAATCTCTATGCAGCTTGACTAAGGTCGATCAAACTGCATCACATGTTTTTCCCGTTTGCTCATGGCGCAAGCAAACATTTACACACAGCTTATCTCCGAACATACAACAATTTGTTGACTGTAGATTATTAGGTTACGAAGACATGCGATAGATGGCGATAATTTAACAATTTTCCAGATACTAGTCGACAGTACATGTAAGTATGGACGCGACCTTCATCCTGATAGAAGCGAACAGTTGTCTTCATGACATTGCGAAACAGTGTAGACCTGAAGCGAGAATAATGTGCCTCGGTCGTTATACGGCTCATAATGCCCACCACAGCTAAAATATATTCATCCTGGACCGTTTACTGAACAGTTTGAATTTGATTGTCACTGAGCTAGCACGCGCGGTAAATAATTAGTGGAGACTGCAGTTCGTTACAGTCAGCATGAGGATCCGCCATCATCACACACACAAACTGGTATGTATTTCCTTAGTCCGTACATCTAAGCCTGGAAATCATCGACTGTATAACACATGTGCAATATTCCATTAGTCACAATAGGGGTGTATTAAACAAAAATCATAAGCGCATTATCAGTCGTTGTGTATCTGATGAGAAAGCACATTCGAGCTGCCTCATCTGGATATACAGCGCTTGGAACGATGGTTATACGTTTTAGTGCTGTTAGAGCTAAGATAACATGATGAGAATGGAAATACATATCGCCGCATAAAGAAGGTGGTACATTTGGTGCCTACACATTGTTATGACAAAGTTGATCGTGGTAACTGTACATGTGCTTTTGTAATCGGCAAAATGATCAAAAGCTGCTGTTCATGAGAAAATCTGCTACGAGTTGACTGACAGACGACCAGCATGGGCCCTGATCTGACTATGTGGATACGCAGGCTGATCTAGGGTTACATTTATCGCACTGATGTCAGATATCTTCTTACCAGAAGGTTAACCATATATACCCGCCATTGTACAAATGTTATTGTCTTTTTGCAAACAGTGTTGACTCTAGTCTGGTCACACACTTGTAATTGGACAGACTGTACTTAGCATCAACCATGTTCATGTATCACCATCACCAATGATATGCACGAACTAATGAAACGGCATTGTGCTGTGGGAATGTGCTTGCCTTGTCAGGTAACTGTATTGTATCAACACATAGGGAAATCAGACTAGTGTTTTGTTGGCAATGTTCGGAAGTGGCCTTAAACTCCTGCTAACAAATATATTGTGAAAGAAAATGAAACCGCGTTAGTACAAATGAGGGTACAAATGAGGGTATTATATATGATAATTGATTGTCATCGCCGTACTCAGTGTTCCTGTTGTAATACATTGCAGTATCAAGTATGGTTATCTAAATAAGTTGTTCTGTGTCTGATTATCAATATAGTACGCATGTTTTGTATTGTAAACATGAACTGACTGGCCAAGTTGAGCTTTTCTGCAGATGTGAAATTGACAAGGGCTTACCCACAATCGACATAGGCCGCCATAAGCAGCTTGTTATAGCAATAGTTCTAATTTCCGCGACGGTACTATGTCGAGTACAGGCAAGCGATCGTAATGCTGATCATATGGTGCCATCAATGGAAAACGAATCAGCGCTCCATTCGCGGTGACGTGAGGTAGAACCTCTCCAAATAGGGCACCCGAGAGGTATCAGGATGTACAACGGAAGTGCCTCCACTAAAGTTCAGCCGTAATTACGTTCCGAGAAGAAATTGCGTGTTTTGTATTGCAAATCAAGAGTAGGCACACCGAAGCCTGGTGTCCGGTATGGTTAGGTTCCACCACACGTCACCTCCGCCAACAGGGTCCGCCCCACAGATGGCATCATATAGCTTGAGTATAATGGCAGACTGTTAGCTGTTTATTACATGGATCAGTGACAGCTAGCGAGGCTGTCTTCTGGAATTGTATGAAATGTTTAAATAAAAAGAAAATAGAGCTAAATGTGGCCGGTCAACAAATATCCACTGTTCGGAAGTTATGCGTCTGCACGGACTAGTTGTGTGATGTCAGTAGTCCACTATAACAATGATACACTGAACTATACTGTGCGACAAAAGTTTATGCGTTGTCCAGAGTAGTCGCGAATTTATCCAGGTCAGACTGCGTCTCAATCCGGTGAAATCTTAGATTACGGTCTTTGATTATGATTGTTCCGTCTGCAGTCCAGGTACTATGTATCTTTTTGGCCTTGGTCAGGGAACGAGCCCGATAATATATCTCGCTCCGTGTGCGTGTCAGATCTTCGTTGAAATAAATCCCGGTGTTACCCTGGGTTTTCAGTTGTGACTTGCGAGCCATGACTTTCCTTCGGGAGCAATATGTGGCAAATTTAATTATAATGTCTCTTGGTGAGTTGGGCTTCGGTTTACCAAGTCGGTGCGCGCGGTCGATTCCCTCCAAAGGTACGTCTGCGTCGATGGATTTGATGACGTACATGACCTTGTCGTCGACCGATTCGTCTGGCGTTTCTGGGATGCCCGAGAGTCTGAGACAGTTGCGCCTGTTGTAATTTTCAGACCTGTCCAACCCGTCTTCCAGTGACTGAACCCTGGTTCGGAGTGACTTGTTTTCGGGAGAACCGTTAGTCCGGAGGGATTACGACGACCACATCAAGGCAGTACAGGAATTGCCCAGACCGTCCACCACCAAGCAGGTGCAACAGTTCTTGGGCCTGGTCAATTATCACCGGGCGTTCATCAAGGGGTACGCACATCTCGCCGTTGCGCTCTATGTCATTACCGGGAAGAACAAGTTCCGGTGGACTGAGGAACAGGAGGCTGTTTTCATATATATTAAGGAGGCACTTACATCCCCCTGTATTAGCTCTTCCCAGCCCTCATGACCCCTTCGTCCTAGATACGGACGCGTCTGATTCAGCTATAGGGACTGAAGTTCTCCAGATTCAAGATGGGGATTAGAAAGTGATCGCCTATGGCAGCACATCAATATCCGCTGAACAGCGAAATTACTGCACCACCTGAAAAGAGCTTCTAGCAATTGTGAAGTTTACCAGACAGTACATACACTATTTACTGGGTCGAAAGATCACAGTACGCACTGACCATAGCAGTCTCACATGGCTCCTGAATTTCAAGTATCCTCAGGGACAGTTGGCACGCTGGATTGAGGAGCTCAGCCAGTTTGAGATGGAGATACAGCATCGTCCCGGGAAGAAGCACGGTAATGCGGATGCATTGTCAAGACTCCCAGAGGCCTGTGGGGGAGCCCTTCCCCAATTATAAGCTGGGATTTGACCTTCGCAATCTGCCCTGCGGAGAGTGTTCATACTGTACCAGAGCTCATGGGAACTGGTCGTTTGCCGAGGAAGTGGACTATGTTGTGCCCTTATATGACAAAAAAACTGCTACCCGTGACCAATGTAGAGCCCCCAGTCACTCGCGTCAATAGGGTCATGTCAGAATGTCGGGACCTGGTGACAGGGGTAGCGATGGTAATCACCCAAATGGAGATCGTCTGTCAACGCGACCGTCTGATTATCCAAGGATCGGACGAACTTAGCGTTCGACAGACAATGCTAACCGACACTGGAGACTTCATCGAAAATGTTGCTGTGGAACAGCGGAAGAACGACAGCCTGGAGATTCTAAGACGATGGTTGATCGACCAGTCAGCACCATCGTCCGCAGAGCTGCTGCCTGCTAGCCAGCCCTGCCGGAAAGTCGTATTGGATAGACAAGAACGATTTCGTTCGCCAAGCCAATGCTGTATGGAAACGAACGGATAGTGAAAAAAATGATGTTGGTTGTGCTAGAAGCCATGAAAGAAGCTATCTTAACGGCTTGCCATGATCCCCCATCTATGGGTCACCAAGGGGAAAACCGGACCAAAGCTCGTTTTAAAGACAGGTACTTTTGGTTTGGGATGAGTAAATCGGTATATGTTCAGACTTGCCAGGTCTGTAACAAACGCAAGAAGCCAAATCGACATGCTAAATTTCCTCTGACGGGTTTCCAAGCTGGAATGCCCATGTAAAGGGTTCACCTAGATTTCCTGGGGCCGTTGCTGAGAACGGCTCAATGTAATGAACATGTTCTGATGATGGTGGACCAGTTCACCAAGTGGGTGGAATGTATCCCTCTACCGTCACAAAACGCTGAAGTAACTGCTCATGCGGCCGTGCATAGTTCTTTGTTCGGTTTGGCTGTCCGTTCCAACTCCAGTCAGACAGGGGCAGCAATTTTGAAAGCCAGCTATTCATGTCGGTATGTGATCTACTCCACATTCATAAAACGAGGACCACTCCATACCGACCGTCTGCTAATGGTCAAGTCGAGCGTTACAACCGCACGCTAATGGATGCGGTTTGCTGCTACGTGGAAAGTCAGAATGAATGGGATCGGTATTTGCCACATCTAGCTGGTGCTCTACCATCGTCTGTCAATCGGCAGACAGGGTTCACAGCAAACAAGATGATGTTGGGGCGAGAAGTCACTATGCCGGTGGATCTTATGTATTCAGCTCGGGACCCGAAAAGAGTGAGTCGGTCTGATCCTGTTCAATACGTGGCGGAGCTCGAAAACTCCATCACAAAGTCACATCAGGTAGCTCCAGAATCTCTATTGTGGGCACAGAAACGAATGAAAGGACGTTACGACCTTACAGTTCTCCAGAACAGCTATGAGGTGGAAGACACCGTGTACATCTTGGATAGTAGCACCACTAAAGCGAAAGCCAAGAAACTATGCCAGCCGCGGAAGGGCCCCGGAATAGTTATAGAGAAGATAACACCGGCAGTCTTGCGAGTGAAAACCCGAACAGGGGTATCGACGATGAACCACGACAGACTCAAACAATGTAAGGATCGCGTCTTGCCAACGTTGGAACAAGCGTTGGTAGCGGCAAAGAAGCAAACGGCAGCCAACGCACTGTTCTGCTTATGCCGGAAGCCAGACGATGGGAAGATGATGATACAATGCGAGTCGTGTCTCGAGTGGTACCACATTGCTTGTTTAAATGTAACAAAACGAAAGACTAAACAAATCAGCAACTTTAGATGTTCCAGTTGCCGGGCAGGTCCCCTGGCTATTGGCCCTGAATCTAATCTGTGGACACTCATCCCATGTTCCATTGTCTATTTCCAGGATGGAATGGGATACTTTATCCGAAGGGGAGAGGGAAGTTGAGAGGGCCACTGCCGAAGGGCGGTTGGTTCTGGCCCGATCGTTGGCGGGCGATCTAGGAGCGGCGCCACAAGGCTGTCTAGAAAGATTCACCGAGATAGCTCTGGGCCAGTTCCAGATAGCGGTCGAGTCCGGAGTAAACCGCTGGATAGACGATTTTCTGAGGGCGTGCCGGAGGAAGGAGGAGAAAGAAAGGAAGGCGGGAGAAACGCCGGGTACGGATGCCAGAGAAGATAGCCAGATGCCCTTAATGGCTATGACGATCTCTCCGGGTAGAGTGCCATCGTGGGAGCGTGTTGGTTCGACGGACCAGACGCCCCCAATAGCAGTGATTGAGCCCCAAATTGCACCAGCGGCTCAAATCCGGCTGACGACACCGGACGGACAAATTTTGTCTATACAGTCCCTGACGGGCTTCCAGGAACAGCTGTCCCAGGGACCTGTGTTGATGGCGTTGGACCAGCGACCGCCGGCATCTCCACCTATGGCGGTTGAACCCATGGAGTTTCAACAGATGGGGACACATGACAGGGACCGGCTTGGAGCCCCTGCACTACTTCTCGACTACACGGGGACCTCTCGTTCGGGCTACAGTGACATCATTTTGTCTATAGCACATAGCCCTACGTGCAGCGAGGAGGACCGTCTACTCCAAGCCGAGAAGTGTATTCCGGGGGTAGCGGTTCCGTCGCCTAAGGAGGCCGCAACAGGGGCAGCCGCGGCGGTGGTAGCGGAAAGTCAAACCGAGGATCCCACAGCAGTGGCCCCGACCTTTGTACAGGTCGTGATGGCCGGGATATCGACTGCATCCACCGAGCGAGTTCCACCACCTCCGTGCTCGATATCGGGCACTACAGCCATTTCCATCTAGATCGGCTGTCAAGAGGTCTCGGTCAATCCTGGGACACCACCCTACGGACCATATCACGCCCTACCGAGGTGCCGTCCAGGCTGCCAATCCACGTGGCTGGGGGAGTGATGGTTTGCTGTGACCCCGAGAATTGTGACCATCTACCAATCGACGACCGCCGTTTCGTCACCGCTGTGGGGATCCATCCCAAAAAGGCCCATATGTATACACTGACTGGGCCGGAAGATGGAGCAGCTCGTGAAGGGGCGGTCCGTGAGAGCCCTAGGGGAGGTGGGTCTCGACCACTCTCGTCCTCCGGATACCGGGTCACGGCAGTAAAAAGTTGGATCAAAGAGGACCGGCACCTACGCGAGGTATCGGAAAAATGCCTGCGGATCGTCCGGAGACGTTGCAAACCGGAACAGAGGATCCATCTGCATTACTTCAGTGGCAGGGTGGAGCAACTGCAAGAATGGAGTGGAGAAGTGCCTTCCGGAAATGTTACTTCGGATTCACAGGCATGGTGTCAAAGTTCCGGAAGGACCAGAAGGAAACCCTGAGGCGGGTGCCAGCCGATAGACTGCTGCTGGAGTCGGATGTACCCTACTTGACCATGCTGCCGGGACTCCGTCACCCGTCTCCGGCCTATATCGGGGATATCGCCCAACTGGTGTCCCTAGACCGTACCGAGCCCGATCATCAAGATAGAATGATCAGGCACTTTGGCACTACCCGGTGTAACGTTGAAATCACTCAATAGTTTAGACACAGTTTTAATTTCAAAATTGGAAAAGCGGGACAATTGAGAGTACGGGGTCAAAATATAGTCCACCACTGATTTTCCCCTTGGCGATATAAATGTATAATTGTCACAGTGCGAGTCGAATCTGCCATTTAGCACGCACATCCTTGGCGAAAGTTGGCCTCCTGTATGCGCTGCTGGCGAGTTTTGTCCAGCTGAATATACACATTAGAGAACAAATTATTGTCCTTTAATAATTGTTTATGGTGAAGGACGGTGTTGCGGCTTTCGCCACAGTCGAATGTTACTATCGCCGGCCGCGGGCGTGTTCGTCCGTTTGTCTGCGGGCCATTGGTATTCGATTTAATCCGGGTCGCACACACTACACTGACACTGGCCTCGTATTTGGCCACTGATTTCAGCTCACCGAGCAGTTTATTTACACACAATAATAGTTTGTCAACACTATCACCATCATCTTCCTCAATAATGTTTTTGGATACAATATTTCTCGCTGTGTCCAGCTCAGATTTGGGGGGGGGGGGGGGGGGGCGTTGGTGGGGCTGGGGTGGGGTCGGGATTATCCACTTTATGTTCTAAATTGCGGAGTGTCTCCTGTAGCCGCAATATCTCAGTGTCGTACGAAATTGTTTCTTATGTCGGATTTCAATGAATTAACCGTGCTTAACAATTGTCCACGTAAATCTGATTCAAAAGTATCTAACCTCTTATCTATCTTCTTTTCTAAGTCCTTCCACCCCGGCTCCTGGCTTTGTTTCATGTCTTCTACCAGCCTGAACACATCATCGATACTTTTTCTGGACGATTTGCTGGTTGCCGCCATTTGTATCGTCGTTCCCCTAGGGTTACACTCAATGTCAGAATCTGACGACGAACTAGGTCGCCCACGGCGCATTGACTGACTCCTTCGGTTGAACATTTATTCAACCACATTCATGTCTAATATTCCGCTGATTGAATTGTCACATAACACCATATAACTCCATTAAATTAGGGTTTTTATCCGATTGTATTCGCAAGGAGGTATGTAGTGTTGCACGAGTTAAAGCGGCCCTCACATATCCGCTGGCGTCCGCGCGATATTTCTAATCGCAGGAGTCGCCGGGAGATTTGGAGCCCGTGGATGAATCGGGCGAATTTTATGTCTGCGACGTGTACCTTCACATATTAGACGGGGCCAGGGCGGCGCCCTTTGAAAATTGTATCGCAGTGGAGACAGTGCGCCCGCTAGGGCGTCGGCCGGACGCCGCTAGATAATCTGGCGGGCGCCGGCTGATCAAAGAACAGATCGATAGGCGTCCTGGCGGGATCCGTGAGGGGGCCGTGAGGCTGTCGTAGGGTGGCCGTGAGGCGCCCGTGAAAATCCCACGGCGCCCGGCGGATTTTTGTCCAACGATTTTCGTCAAAATCTTCATGCGGCCGCCAGATCACTGGTCGGTTTCCGGCAGGCTGCCGGGCGGGGCCCTAGTAAAATTGCGCTTGGAAAATCGCAGATTTGGGAGTCAGGTTTTCACGCCCGCGGCGTTCGTGCGACCTCTAAAAATCGCAGCGGAACCCGTAGAAATCGGGCAGCGTCCGTCCGGACGCCTCGCGAAAATTCCCTTTTTGGCCCGTTTTAGGAATCGCGCGTGCGCCGCGACCGATATGTGAGGGCCGTTTAAACGGGGTCACTTATGGCATAAGAATCGAAGCACTTCAGAATATACAATACAATATTCCTTTAATCACCCAGTCCATACATATGGCAACATGAGGTATATAGTTTTAACAAATGTGAACAAGGCTTCAGGAAATAGCATGTACATGAATCATGGGCACTGCTTACAGTGCATAATGACGTTGTTCAGAACAGTCAGAATATATGATGTAGTCAGTTAAAGGTACACGCCCACTCAGTAGGCACAATGTGTTCTTTATAGGAATTAAATAAGTGTATAATTGTGTCACTATTCCACCAGTTCTAAAAATTGCTAGTGCCCGCTATACAGATTTAATGATTTAGTAATATTTATAGTTTACTGATAGTGACTCGCGGTGGTATCAGGCTATTTTAATATGCACATGAGGCATGATATGTTTTAATTATTTATACTAGTTAAATGTGTTACTCGAAAACATAATTTTTCGACAGATTGTAACGGTATGATAATTGCACATCAAAAAATAAATACAGAGAATAAATAGTAATACCAGTTAACATTTTAAGGAAAAACTGTTATCACCCCTGATATCAGTGTGGAAATTTACGTCTGATATAAAATGTATAATAATGCCAATCAATACGAGTGGTAATGGTGAAATAATGTTTGGTTTGCCAGAAAATATCTCAGATAATGCCTATGATGTAAAGAAAAATGTGTGCCTACTGAGTGGGCATGTACCTTTAACAAGTTTAATACATACATTATTATACACTTATTTATTTTTTAGGAGGTTTACACGAGAAAAATAATATTCACCCCAAGGCCAAACGAGATTTACGGACGTGAGAAAAGTGATACTGACTTTTCGACGGTCTGTAAATCTCGTGTACACCGACTCAAAAGACAATAATTATTATATTACGTGTGGCTTTGCTGAAACACGACCGATATTTAAGTACAATATGTAATAACATAGTATTAATGTATGTACAATCATGTCAATTTCAGTGGACGTCATGGTTATTTATACTTACTCGTCATACTAATATATGCACACATGTATGCATGATTCATATTTGAGAATAAAACATGGAAACAACATGTCTTTTCATGGTGAATTCGTTACTTTAACCCTTAGACTGCGGAACACAACAATTGTCGTCTGCTGTTGCTTTTATAGCTTGCCTTATTTCTCAACAATAACATGTTTTGACAGCACTTTAGAATCATTTCCATTGGAGACAAATATCATGTGCTGTCAATACATATATTTAATGGGGAAAATGGATAATATAAAATACACAGCAGACGACGCCATTCAGCAATGTAAGTACCAGGTTCCACTACGACTAAAATATTCGTAAGTGCAAAATTAGGATCGTCTGTAAATTTCACATTAACACTGTTTTCTTGTAAACAATTACTGGATTTACATTTATTGATCATAGGCTGCATAAGCAGCCTATGCTCAATAAATGTAAATCCATCAATTAAAATTTCCAGACGATCCTAAATTTGCACGAACGAACATCTTAGTCGTACGAAGTTTAGTGAAACGGGCCCCTGGCCCATGATATTTCCTGTCTTATCGACTCGCCATATTATACATATACCACCAGCAGTGTCAAATGTCAAATGGCATGGAAATTTAACACGCAAAAGTGAATTACCGATCGTACAGGCGAATAACCCCGCTCTAGTATATACCCATACCATGCCTGGTTTTCGTAACCACCCGTGGATGAAATGTATACGGGAAAAGTGGGATAATACGCACAAACACTAGGAAGTTGGGTTTAATTTCAAATTCCACGTCATTTTGGGCTTCCTGGTGATAAACTGTACATTATGGTAATCGTGGAAAGTATAGGTCATGGTTAATAGTGAAAACTAGTGAAAAATAGTGAAAACAAACATTCGTCTGTCGTGGTTTTATAAATTAGATTGTGTCTGGCTTCTGTCTCAATAAAAGCACGTTCTGGCAGCACCTTAGAATTATTTTGATTTTGATGACAAACAGTATACATCGTTATCACTAAGGTAAACCCCTAGCTGGCAGTCTTGATACTAATAATACAAATACTTTAACAGTTTGCCTTACAGACAAGGTGAACATAAGTCCTGGTTTACAGTGGAGCCTCACTAAACCGGACACCCTGGGAACCTCCCAGGGTGTCCGGTTTAGAGAGGTTCCACTGTAGAACAAATCTACTAGTCAATATGATATACATGTATGTCCACATCTATTTGGGGGCTAGCTATTCGTGAATTAAATGCAGTTTCTGGACAGACGCTGAATGCACGTGGTGGTAATATTGCATACAATCAGTGGTGCTGCACCCGCGCCGGGCGTAACTGTTTTACGTCGAAATATGCGCCGGATTCCTGACGAATTCCCATTCACCCACATGCAGAAGATATTGCATCAACGCATTTCCGTCTAGGAACCGGCGCAAGAAATTTGCGCCGGTAACCAGACGAAAATGTGTTTATGCGATAGCTCTAAGTAGAGCTGAGAGGCATCTCGTCAGGAAACCGGTTGATTTTTCGACATGAAACATTTTTCGCCGGCGCAGAGTACAGCACCAGTGGTAATTGCATCAGAAAAGGTGCGGTTTCACTACACATGGTTCAACAGCCGTGCAATTGTTCACGGTGAATATTTAAGTAATAAAACCATGGGGCGTTTACTGTTGTCAATAATACATTTGGTCTTAAGGTTTGCGAGGCGTCCTTCGGACTCCACGCATTTTAAGCAGACCAAATGTAGTGTGCACCACAGGAGTCCACGCAGATTAAACAGACTAAATGAAGTATGCACCACAGTAAACGTAACAGCCCATTTTGTATTACTTATACATGTACTCAAGTACATGTACAAATGGGGGGGGGGGGGAATCCCAACATCAGAAATGAATATTTACAATAACAAAACTATATATTCAGCCCTGAAATCAGAATAATCCTGATCTGATGCCAGGTCCTCGCCACACCAGAATCACTTGGCCTCTCCCAAAAGCAGTAGGATCAGTAATAAGCTTACTACTTTTATAATGGGCAATAACCCAATTCAACTCCCAGGTAACTAAAGAGCCAACGATAAAAACGTACCTGAGGGCCAAACCAGGCAAATCGTGATTCCTATAAGGAGGAACCCATACCGTTAATTTACGCCGTCTCATTCGCCCAACCACCACACACTTTAGAAGGTGTAAATATTATATTCTTATTCTTTACAACCATACAGGATAGGTTTCTGACAATTAAAATTGGAAAAGGAAAAAAGTCTTCCTGTTTATCACAGGAAGATGTATGTAATACAATATTTGCTACCTTGCATGATGTAAGCTATTATATATATTCGTTCATTCATACCCGTCCTGTCATTGCCAACGGAAAGCACAATGCCACAAGGAAACATAATATATTCATATTCACGTTCGCATATGAGACACTCCATGAGATTGTGTACCTTAGAACATGTGATTTTTATATTTGTCATGCAAAATATTGGCAACATGTACGATAGTTTCCATAAATGACGTCGAAAGATGACGAAATTGTCATAGCGAATGCGGAATTAAAATCCGCATTTGCTGTGAAAATTTCGTCAATTGTTGACGTTATTTACAGAAAATAACACAGTTTGTGTGAATACATTTCATGAAAAATCGCACCTGTCATTAGGTACATGTACAAAATCGAATGGCGTGTCTCAATTATAATTTACTGTGTATGAAGCGAAAATAAATGAATATCTGAGACATCGTGCCTTTAACCATTTCAACACCGCAGGCCTGTATATTGGTATTGGCAAAAAGTGTAGATCCAGATCAGCCGGCTCGTGACGAGCCGTCTCATCAGGATCTGCACTTTTTTTGCAAGTAACACCCCCTTTTCATAAATGGACTAGTTTGAACATTATTTTGTGACAGTTGGATTGGTTGCAAAACTAACATATCAAAATCCATTCCGGTTACTTAGGGGTGAAAGGGTGAAAGTGTTTTCTGACAAGCATGCAGAATGGAAAAACCCAAACGTGGTATACACCAAATAGAAGTATAAAATTATAAAATTGGCATATGACGTCCTTCATTGAAAACAAAATACCAAAGAGACAAGTCTTCCTATTTATGACACGAGGATATGTGAAATATTTGCCACCTTGCGTGATGTAAACAACATATGTATTTTCATTCAGCCATTTATACCGTCCTGTCATTGCCAAAGGAAAGCACAGTAACAAACAGTAACATAATATTTTCACATTCACGTACACATTATGAGTCACGCTACAATATTTTCCGTAAATGGCGTCAAATATTTCCGAGTACATGTGGAATTATATTGCAAAATTTTGTCAACTTTTGACTTTAATTATGAAAAATATTGTAAATTGTGTAAACGTATTTAATGAAATTACGCAGAAGTCCGAAGGTACAAAATCACATGGCGTGTCTCATATGAGATTTGTACTTTATAAGATGTGCGATTTTTCATGAAAATAGTTTCAGAAACTGTGATACTCTCTGTAAAAATGTCGAAAGTTTACGAGATTTTCATACAATTCCGCTTTTTCGCTGAAAGGTTCGTCAGCTTTCGATGTCAGTGACAGAAAATATCCTATTTTGTTTAAAACAAATTTCATGAGATATCGCATATCTGCTTAGTATAGGTACAAATCACATGGCTCGTCTCACATGCTACATGAGTGATGATTTAATATGATATTTATTAAACTTTAGCTAAGTGATTTCATAAAAAAACGAGACTCTGCCGAGTTAATTGAAATCAGTCAACAAGCCGTATCTACATATATGTGTCTGGAGAAATTGGGCTTATGTGTTTTGCAGCCAGTCTAGATCCAGATCAGCATGTGCATCCGCAGTCTAATCAAGATCTGCAATGTTGGCCAATCCATCCATAAAACACCCGCAATGCTTCTAACACACACTATATACCGCTAACAGGCTACATGAGTGTAGTATTTGATCAGGAGTTACAAATTCCATAAACTCCATCAGAAAAATAAATCGAAAATATGTAGCCGTTTCCTGAAAGAAAACCGAACTTATAAGAAACTTAGCCAGATTCCAAGTATGGCACATACATATGTTTGCTATTTATCCCGTCAACACAGTGCGTATGTGCCGTCAACACAGTGCGTATGTGCCGTCAACACAGTGCGTATGTGCCGTCAACACAGTGCGTATGTGCCGTGAAACACAGTGCGTATGTGCCGTCAATGCCGTCAACACAGTGCGTATGTGCCGTGAAACACAGTGCGTATGTGCCGTCAACACAGTGCGTATGTGCCGTGAAACACGGTGCCGTGAAACATTTTTGATATCCAGTCAATACAATTTTTGCATTTTACAGCCATTTGAAGGTGTTGACGGGATAAATAGAATAGTAGGTTAGTGCCGTGAATGGGAAAAAATATCTGGCGCGGCACGGAAACGGGATGTGCTCGGCAGAGCCTCGCCCATCCCGTTTCCTGAGCCTTGCCAGATATTTTCTCCCATTCACGGCACTAACCTACTATTCTCTATATATTTTCCTTATTTCTGAACCAAAGTATATGTTGTGACCACTCATTTGAACCGTCTAGGCGAGACGGTTCAAATGAGTGGTCACAACATATACTTCTGATGAGAAATAAAGAAATTCTTGAGCCTTGCCGGATATTTTTTCCCATTCACGGCACTAACCTACTATTCTCTATATACTGGTGCTGTTTCGTCTAGTAACCGGAGCAATGTTATTGCGTTATACTGGTTACTACAATAACTGTCTGTTTCACGAAACCTGCCCAACTTTTACGGCCATATACACAATGAAAAAACTTGTTTCAGATCCATGTATAGCATTATCTTGTTAATTTACATGAATTAATGAATACTGTTTGAACAAACTATGACATCGTGTTTTCCCCGGTATGTATACAGTCAAGCAAATATGCAGCCAGTAATTGACAGTATTGCAATGCATCAAAGAAGGTGCAGGGGTCGTAGACATTTTGTTTATTAATTCGTTCCCACGAAATAACAATTCGTTCCCTCAGTTTAACAATTAGTTCACACGAATTATCAATTCGTTCCCTCAATTTAACAATTTGTTCCCACGAATTAACAATTCGTTCCCATGAATTAACAATTCGTTCCCGTGGGAATTGTTATTTCGTGGGAACAAATTAATAAAAAAATGCATGTTCCCAGCGGGGCTCCGTATATAAGGCTCGAAGGGCTGCTTTCCAGGGTATATATATTTCCAGGGTATTTCCAGGCTATATATATTTCCAGGCTATATATATTCCAGGGTATATATATTTCCAGGCTATATATATTTCCAGGGTATATATATTTCCAGGCTATATATATTCCAAGGGTATATATATTTCCAGGGTATATATATTCGGCATGCAAATGCAACGACAAACGTAATACATCAGAGCTCCAGATACGTTTTGTATCTAAAGAGTCAGATTTCAAATTCAATGAGTATTTTACTTTCACAAATGTATTATTGATTTTCATCCTTATGAAATAGGGAATACATGATAAAAAAATAAAACACATTTAAAAATTTACTTATTTGAGATGCAAAACGCAAACGGTGTTTGCATTTTGCAGCTCAACTAAGTAAATTTCAACTTTATTACAGAATGCTCACTACTCAATTTGATACTCAATGCGTATTTTAATATTGATGTGAGTATTTTGTACTCCCACTTTTGATAATCAGTGCGTATTCTGATAAAATAAGTGCGTAAAATACGCCAATATGCACCTTATCTGGAGCTCTGCTACAATGTCCTGCATGTTGCTGTCTGTTCCCAAAATGTGGATTTTCTCCATGAATATGTATCAGGTAACCTGCCCTGTATTGACCGAATACGTACTGACTGATAACATATTGTTGTATCAGGCATTGACCTGATACAAACATCCGGGTTACAAATAAGTAGAAACTGACGTTCCGTTGGTCGGATGACGTCACGTGACGTTACCGAATGACGTCAGTGTAACGACGCAACGTAAACAAGTCCTCGTTCTGTCCATAGATAACGACGCCATCTGTTGTCATTTTCGAGCATAAACCGTTACCTGATAAATAGAATACCAGGCTAGTGTCTTTTGATATCAAGTTTATCAGGCTCGGCTCGGAAACGGTAGGAATTCCTCGGCAAGCCTCGGAATTCCTACGCGTTTCCTAGCATTGCCTGATACACTTGATATCAAAAGACACTAGCCTGGTATTCTCTATTTACGCACTGATCATTACGTTTATACATACCTCGTATACCTACACATAATGGTTACACAGACTACATGACAAACTGACAATGTATATGCTGTATGCACATGCATTCGGCGTGTTACAGCTTTCGTCGGTACTGCTATAAATTGAACGGGGCTTGTACTGAATATATTACAATGATTACATCCCTTGAGATTAAATAACGCCATTTTCTTTGGTATTTATTATAAGGTATGCAACTTCTGGTCGGACACTAGCTCGTATTGTAACAAATTAACATGTTTAACTTGCCACTACAATATTGACACTAGAGCCATAATCACATTTCATTTGCTATGATACGAGGTCGTGTCCGACCTAAGGAAACCAGTTGTAATTCGATAGTATTGGCATAATTATGTCATAAGTATGATATTTCAGCAAGATAACAACAATTCTCAAATGCACATGTGCACATTCCGCCAAAATATTTACGCTATAGCGTTAATAAAATCACGGAATGTGCTGTGATACGAGGTTGTGTCCGACCAAAGTTATATGCCTTGTTCATATATATAGTTCTACCGATGAAAGCAGAAATACGCCGAATGTCTATGAGTGTATGTTGACCACTTGTGGATTCGCTACGTAGCACGATACATGGTGTGGATACGAGACCAGCTGACTGTTTTATAATTATATTATCCGATTTTTCGAGCGAGTCGTACTTCAGCCGTTTTCATTATACAGTATAATTGAGATATTGCACTATTTTTTAGCCACAAAAGCAATACGGTTATAACTCAATTGTTGGAAAATATAGGAGTCATTACCCTGCTTTGAACTACAAACGTATCTCAGGAATTAAAAAGTATCACCATATACTCAGATAATTTTTAATTTACGAGATACGTTTGTCAGTGAAAGAAGCCCCGTCTTCCACTGACCCCTACAAGTGAGGCAGCATGAGGGAGTTCGCTCCCTTCTTCCACTGACCCCTTAAATGGGACTGAGCCAGTCCCTTCGATGGTAAGAACAATAATCATACATTGGTCTCCTTCCCATAGTCGTGTTCCGTCGGCGACCGCTCCGGAGTCAGATCCAATATGCCCGCGCCGCCCTGCCCACCAGCATGCCCTATGGCAGTACCCGCGCCGCCCTGCCCACCAGTATGCCCTATGGCCGTGCCCGCGCCACCCTGCCCACCAGTATGCCCTATGGCCGTGTCCGCGTCGCCCTGCCCACCAGCATGCCCTATGGCCGTGCCCGCGCCACCCTGCCCACCAGCATGCCCTATGGCCGTGTCCGCGCCGCCCTGCCCACCAGTATACCATATGGCCGAGCCCGCGCCGCCCTGCCCACCAGTATGCCCTATGGCCGTGCCCGCGCCTCCCTGCCCACCAGTATGCCCTATGGCCGTGCCCGCCCCGCCCTGCCCACCAGTATGCCCTATAGCCGTGCCAGTATACCATATGGCCGTGCCCGCGCCGCCCTGCCCACCAGCATGCCCTATGGCCGTGCCCGCGCCGCCCTGCCCACCAGCATGCCCTATGGCCGTGCCCGCGCCGCCCTGTCCACCAGCGTGCCCTATGTCCGTGCCCGCGCCGCCCTGCCCACCTGCATGCCCTAAGGCCGTGCCCGCGCCACCCTGCCCACCAGCATGCCCTATGACCATGCCCGCGCCGCCCTGCCCACCAGTATGCCCTATGGCCGTGCCCGCGCCGCCCTGCCCACCAGTATGCCCTATGGCCATGCTCGCGCCGCCCTTCCCACCAGCATGCCCTATGGCCGTGCCCGCGCCGCCCTGCCCACCAGTATGCCCTATGGCCGCCGGCGACCGCTCCAGAGTCAAACCCAACATGACCGCCCCATCCTGCTCACAAGTGTGCCCTATGGCCGTGTTGTCATCGTCGCTCTCCGAGTCATGATCCAGATCATTTTTCCCGGCCTGCCCCGCGCTTGACACTGAACTATCCGCGAACACCGACGACTGAAACACAATTATAACCACAGGTGGACGAATAAGGGATGGTAAAATGGTTAAAACATTCCTACTGTTTAACGAAAGCTGCCAAAATTGTACAGCTATATAAACAATTCAAAAACAATATCTCATTCGATAATAATTCGTGAAATTTGTCAAATATTGATTTTATTGTGATTTTTTGTTTACCCCATGTTAAATCCCCTTAGACATCTTCACAAAGTGAATATGTCTGTGGGGATTTAACATTGGGGGGGGGGGGGGGGTAGTTTTAGAATTTCAGAAATATTTGACCGATTTTCAAAATTTAATTTAATTGTGTTTTCTTAGATAGTTTCCAATGTATCTAGCCAGGTTTCGGAGTCAATTTCCATTTACTAATCTCTCATCACCTCCACCTCCTTTTCCTCCATGTTAAATTCCCATAGACAAATACATGTATCGTAATAAAATAAATATTTGACCAAATATCACGAAATAAAATGAAGGCTCGTTCTTAAATTTTGATAACATTTAATATTATGGAAAAATATATTGTTTTTGCATTGTATATATGGCTGTGAAATTTGGA